>KB664054.1:1242054-1457223 GCA_000349025.1 Anopheles minimus | reverse complement strand
GCCACGTGTGATAAGGGTGGGAGGGGGGGGGGGGGGGTTGGGAGAAGAGGTGGTTGGTAAAATGGAGGAAGTGGGATACAGGTTGACGGGCTGAAAACACTAATTTTAATATGATTAATGAGCAACATGTTGACAATAAATTGGTGTCGAATGCATGCGCTTCCTTCTTGCATCCCTTATGCGAGTTCTCACTTACCCTACTTCAACCCCCATTCCCCGCTTTAATGACAGTGTATGTGTGTGTGTGTGTGTGTGTGTGTGTGTGTGTGTGAGAGTTGAAGAACACCACCAAAGGATGCACCTCTGACAAAACATCCTGCACGAGCGTTTGAAACCGTGTTGAAACTAATTACCAATGCGTTCCGGAACGTATGTCCACCATTCGTTGTGGGTTGTGTGTAAAGTTTGGGTGGACTCATTGATTTCCGGTTCCGGTTCGAAAGGACCTTCAGCGAGAAGCCTTCCGACCGAAGTTACGGAGGAGTCACGCCTCGAGTCACTCCCAACATCCCGTGGACATTAAGGTAAGATAAAGGGGAGAAAGAGCCAAACCAACGGAAGGAAGGGGTAGAACAAACCGGAAAAGGGTAACAAGCGTCGGGTAAATGGGAATAAATCATCACTTAATACTTAAAACTCTGTTACACCATATGGTGACACGTTCGCATCCTTCCTGCAGCCCGTTAGTGTGCTACTATCTCCCGAAGCACCAGCACCACAAATGGTCAGCTTAACTTGCCCCGCTTTAGTATTTGGTTGGATGATATCGTCCAGTGTGTCGTGGTGGGTCATTTACATGCGAGACAGTTTTTGGAGATGTGCACAAAATTTGTCGGACCTTCCATCAATTCTACCATTTCGTTAGTAGCATCATCCTTGTTTTCTTACTCCCTTTCTCTCTCCGTTCTCGCCTTGTAGCAAGAATTAACCGTTGACCGGATTGCGCATTCAGATATCCGGTCTGGGGCATTGATATTGACTCCTTTCCGAACCCAAGAACCCAAGGTAGAATGGGGTTGGAAGGGTGAGAAACACAAATACTAATAACGCTTCGCCGAGGGACACATTAGTTGGTTCAGCCTGAAGGACTTCACATGTCCATGTTGATTTGTTGTTTGCTCTTGCTACAATAGCAGCCAAAAAGGAGTCAGTGGGTTATGGGCCACACACTGTTTGTTTTATCCCAGAGCATCGTTTGGGTTCGGTGACAAATCCGGTGAAAAACGACTGTTACCAGTGAGTGATACTGTGTCCGGAATGTCTTCCCTTATCCTCGAAAGGATACATCACCAACAGGGACGAAGGATGTGTGACACGGTGGTGAAGGTGTCTGCGTGTACCAATTACTGTACGCTTCCCACTTTTACACTGGTGGTCACTTCGTTGTGTGACTTTTTTTTAAGCTGTTCCCACATGACCTGCTCTGAAGAGGATCAACTACCAGCTAGGGTAATAAATTCTCTCCCCAAACACCACAGAAACGAGCGATACAAATATTCCGCTTAAGTTTAACACATAAATTCAATTTTTTTTCACACGTAACATGAAATGCATCGAAAAAAGCGCCTAGAGGTATGCAATTCGAATAACAAAAATCTCTTATTAAGACGTTTTTCACTGGGATTTCGCCCGTTTCGGTTTTGGGGTACTTCTGGTGTGTTGCTGAGAAAAGCCGACCATCAAACAACAGATCATTTCATTCGTTTTCTCTTTTTTTTGCGACACATTTCAACATTGAAATGGCCGGCCAATGTGGCCACCCGTACCACGACGAAAACACGCGCAACAGTCTGGCAGAACGAATAGGTAGGAAGGCACCCCGAAAAACCCTTTTCACAGTCTCGATACTTCACAAAAAGAAAATCACGGTAAAACAAACGGAAACGCTGTAGGTAAACATACATCCAGGCGCAAAGGTGTCTTGCGTGAAAGGGTAGATCGGCCAAACAACGCACCATCATATTGACGGGTCATGGATGCTGTATTTCAGCATCGAACGACGTACCGATTCGGAGGTCATGTTTTGTTTGTGCTCCGGAGTTTGTTTGTTTACTCGCTTGTTGGCTTGTCGTTATAATCGTAAATCAAGCGGGCTTTGCGATCGACACGGCTGTGTGCTGTACACGTTAAAATTATCCGTTTTTTTTTGCTTTTCGCCTCTTACTCCTTCTCTTTCACTCATTCACACACTTTCATGCTATCGATAAAGCAATTTTCGGCTACATATCTTTGAATAATCGCAACATTTTCACCACATTTTCCCTGCCGGATATAAACAGCTCAAAGATCCTATCGATTGTAAATCAATTAAAATGTTGAATTTATCGTGATGGGAGTTTTCAACAGTTTATTTCATAAAATAAATAATTTATAACTAAAAACAAAAAAAAAATATTTCAAAATTTTGTAAAATTAGTATAACTTGTAAAAATGTTTTTTTAAAAAAGTATTTTTTTAAATATTAGAATTTATTTATATTTTTAAATTACTTTCATCGTGTAATTTTTATCATCTAATTATTGCTTTATCAAAAAGATTAAACAAAATATGCCAATAATAGCATAATATGCAATGCAAGTTTGCATTTGTTTAACAAAACTATTTAATTACCTCGTTAAAGAATAATCCCCTAACATTGTTAGCAAAATACATCCTTGCTTAAGAGGGCAACACTTGGAGCGTGCCCTTGGCAGCATCGTAGCACGCTCGCAAAGGCAAGTTAGCATACCGGGGTTAATTATAACCAATGTGGAATGGTTTCGGATGCATCGGAATGCATCAGCTATGCAATTTACCGTAGGTGGGTGGATGAGCAACACACAGCAGGAAACTGACAGCAACCAGCACGAGAAGTGCCTAAGACCAGTGTCTGCATTCCGATGTGAAATCTTCTTGAGGTATGTACCGTCTTCGTTCTCCCGGGTTGCATTGCCTCTTGGGCCGCTCGGGAATCCCACCAGGCACTTTGGCAAGTGGTGGCGTTTGATCTTGACACCAGAAGGTGGCCATCGCCAAATGCAACGCCAAAATCTCTTACCATCCCTTGTTAGCTGCGGTTGATGTCTGTGTTGATTGGTTTTTGTGGTGTGTTGCGTGTGCTATCTGCTGTCTGTTGCATCGACATCGTCTTCGACCACCCCGGAACAACATTGTAAGCTCGGCTCGAAGTCAGCGGATAAGCGGTGCGGTGTGCATGTCTGCAACCGATTTTCTTGATATGTGGAAAGGTCTGCAGTCGATGAGCGTCATTAATTTTGACATTTATGCTACACTTCACTCCAGTTGGGAAACACGTTCAGTTGTTCACCTTTTCAGCAATGAAAATTGGGAAACGGAAAGAAAAACACAAGAACCGTCCCCCAATTAAGCTGCCCGGTCCCCATTTCAATGGCATGACATGAAGGTGAATCCGTTTTAGAAGGACCAACAAGCTCCGTTTAGCTTAAACAGCTTCAAGTGGAAATCGTTTTTCAAATGTCACTGGTTCACATTTCTTTCTTCACCTCCATCCAGCCATCCAGCAAATGTCAAAACATTGCCATCCGTGCGAAGGCATCCGAAACATCGTGTCGTGTCTGCACGGGGTTTGGAATTTTCCCTGCGCAAACGCACGTGTTTTCCACATCCATTAGCCACCCACCCATCCCGCTTGGGGACCTTTCTTCATGGAGGGGAAAATTCCAACCTTTCTGGCAAGTGGAAGCGAGAGCACAACAGATTACGCGCGTGCTACCGTACAAACTGTCAGAAACAGTGCTCCACAACAACCAAAACATTACGCCAACACTCCATACCGCATCCTTCTATGGCCGTACGAACGTGACCAGGCGTCTCCACCATTGGGTCGAACCGGGTGAATTTTCCTGCACAATGCTGTTTGCTCTTTCACCGCACGAAACGGCATGCCCTGCTAACCGTGCTAGGCAGTATGACAAGGCACACACCAAACCCATCACCCATTCCTCCCAAGTCGAACGAAAAACGTCCGAAAAAGGGCGGAAAAAAGTAGTCGCAAAACGCTTCGCCCAAGACGGTCCAACAGAGTACCTCCTGGATGGCACACCAAAAAAAAAAAACAAACAAACAAACACACACATTCAACGTGGCTATGAAAGCTCGCGAAAGGAGGAGCCTCGGTGTCTCGGGTTCGTGATGGAAGGTCTTGCAAACAAAAAGGCTTGGTGCGAAAGTTTCGCGTGTGAGCCAACGGCTAGCGTAAAGGTGAGCAGAAAAATGGACGATGTCACAGTCTGGCTGCTTGTTCGTGTGGAGAAGCTGTGGTAAAACAAGGGGATAAATAACGTCCGACACCAATGGGGTCTGTAACGCCCTCTGGCTAGTTAGGGCTTCGGTAGATTGCAACGATTCTGCGGAGAAGCCATTTTAAAAAATACTTTCCATTCGACGAGATAAAAACAAGGGTAAGGACCGATCTATTCGTGAAGCTTTACTAGTGGACCATTTTGTAGCTGTAACTAGAAATGTTATTAAAGCCTTCAGAAAATGACTAAAATAGTCTACATGACTAAAGCTTCTCACGAAATGGTTCTTTTTGTATAATTTAACTATCTTTTTTCTGAGTTGGAAGTTGTTTGGGAAAAATATATATAGCTCGTAGTAGTGCTTAGCGCCTGAATATATGCAATTATTACTATAAAATCCTCTTGGAATATTCAAAGGACGTTCAGAAAATGTCTTTCAAGCCTCTTGTGCAAACTGTCAATAAGGTATTTTCTTTCTATTTATCTTTTAGTAAAAAATGTTTGTTTAGCTCGTAATGCAATATGTTAATAAAACAATTATGTAATGCAGCTTGCATAACTAAAGGCGTTTAAAGACGTGAAACTAAACTTGTTGTACAATTCATCTCCATGATTTTGTTCAATAAAATATTCCAAATATTTAAAAGCATTTACTTTTTTTTATTTTTATGGTTTATAAATACATTACTTCGAGGGAAGGGCACTAAAGCACCCAAAAAAAATCCCTCTCATTCCATTCGAAAAACTCATCATTCTTCATAATCTCTCTCTCGGGTAGTTTTACGTTTCTTACGTAATTTTTCACCCCAAAACAGCGACAAGGTGCATTGCGCTTTTTGTTCTTCTGAATTCATTGTCCCTCGGAAAGAATGACCCCTTGCCCCGGGAAAGGGGTAAAACGGCCATTAATTTAAATATTCGATGCCACAAAGCAAAAACTCATTGTCCATAAAAAAAAAAATGGTGGGAAAAAATCGGTATTTTTAGCTTCTTTGGTGGGTAAATAAATTAAAAGTGTCACGGGTTAAAAAAAAGCATCTTAATGTCCGTCTTGAGTATTTCTCGTGGATGGTTAGATGGAGTTTGCTAACGGTAATGAAGTAACAACAAGCTATTTTAATGCAAATGAGTAACGCTCGGAAATTAATCATGGTGGAGGTAAGTTCCTTTTAACAAAGCATCAATTCATATTAGTTTTTTTTCTATTTCTAAAGGCAAACATCTCTAGACGCCATTGTTTTTGAATAAAATCGATTTCGATTAATTTTCATCGGGGGGGTTTTGTTTTGTTGCTAAAATTCTCTGCAACATCCAACCATACAATTTCATGGTTTTCTGCTCAATAAACAAAGCACTAAACTGTTAGCTTCGAAACCGCGCCTAAAGTTATGCAGCACACTTCACATAACGTACGCTTTTGCAGTACAGCAAGCCGCAGCACAGTGCAGGCAAAAATGTTTAGCAAACAAGCCAAACTTTGCTTGCGGTTTCTTTTTTTTTTGGGGGACGAGCAACATGAAGGTTGAAAGTTTTCTAAAGTAGCTTCGGTATGCTTTGCTGCCATTGCCATCGAGCGGCACACATTCCATCATTCCACAGTCGCAATCCGTTCCGTTCCAGCTCAAGTGCTGTTCGAGATTGCAAGTGCTGCTTTTGTGGTTGGCATTGTTCCTCCGCATAGAGGAAGTAACGATTTTCCGCCAGCTTTCCAACCGGTTAGCCGGCTAGCCGGAAGAAAAACTGTAAATTTCTGTGGAAAAAAAAGAATGAATGGAAACCGTACTGTGAGGTTGAGTGTAAAAGAAAAAACAACAAACACACAGCGGCAATCGAGAATGAAATAAAACAAACACACACACACACTAAGCAGCAGTATGGAAGGAGAAAGAAGTAAGCAAACAACAGCACAACACAATCGAGACAACCGTCGACGATTGTTTGATTTCAATCGTACAAACTCTCGGAAAACTCGACTTCCTCCCATTCTCCATCCAGCTCCATGTTAAACGGTGGAAATGGGTTGGAAAAGTCTAGCTTAAAAGGTGAAAAGGAAAAAAATAATGGAGAGTGGGAGATCCTTCGCCAAACGGACGCAGTACCGAGCGGCATTGAATTGCAGTTGCAGGTTTGAATTTAAAAAAAAGGAAAAGAAAAGAAAAACGATCCGTATAGAACGTATGCAAAAACGTTTTCATCGTGTTTTATGTTTTGCTCACTGTTTTTAACTGTTTGCGTGCATAAATGTGAAGCATTGCAACGGAAACCCGACCGCGCGTTTGCTTGTTGATTCGTTGTGTGAAAAACAGGAAGAGAGTGCTAATTTCAAACCATTTCACCCACAACGAGTGAAAACGAGCGACCGTAACGCTTGGTGTAACGCAACCGTAACGCCACCTGTCAACCGTAACGACACACCGGCTTATCCGTTGGATGCTTTTGATCTTCCTCGAGGGGTTGGACATAATGGGAAAAAGGGAAAATTAGCTCTACCGAACCACCCACACATGCACAACGGACGTGTTCGCTGATTTATTAAATTATACATCTTCTTCCAAGTGCATAATGCAGCGGTGCAAATCAACTAGTTAGGCTAAACACAGACCACTCCATTGAGCGCTAATCGAGCGTGAAGCTTTCATTTTCACTTCACCTTGTACGGGGGTCCGGCACTGCACATTGGCACCCTTCCACGTATGGAGAGACAAAACATACCGGTCACTGGGTACAATGTACAGGAACTCGAGGATTCGTATTCGTTAGCAACCAAGTGCATCGGTGCATTCGAGATGCAGCGGTCACATGCCGGTCTACGGATGCAACGGTGTTGCACCATGCCTAGACATCCTTACAGAAGAGTCCTGGCTCTTTCATTCACCCACCCCGTCTTCTGTCTCAGTTTGGCGCAGTACATTTTGGCGCCGTACAAGGATAACGATCGTGCACGAGCCTTTGACACACAAAACCGGACAAGAAGAAGAACACCAACGAACACACACGCACCCATCCACACAAGTGTGATCACTCGCACGTACATAATTCAATAATATCAAAGCGAAAGGCTTAACTTACTTAGCCATCCGTGGTACGGTTCCGAAGGAAAGGCTCTCAAAGCAAAACGGGCAACACGGGAAAACACGGTGTGGGCCCATATCCTTGCTACTGCGTGTGGCAGGAGCTAAAAACACACACACACCTCTTCATACCGAATGCCCGCCCGTAATGCGCTTGAAGTTACCACCGAAAAACGTTGCCTAACGATGACGAAAGGCGATGCCGTTGAAGGCTGACACTGGCATCTAGGCTAGAAGTTGAGATGTTGGAAATTAAATGGAGTGAAAACATGCCTCCAAACTCCCGTGCCTTCATCTACTTGCCCAACTGGATGCAGGATTTCATGCAGATAAATTTCATTCAACCCATTTGTGTCATGCACAGGGTATAACGGGGTTTTGGACGCAGGAGAAGGGGAAAGGGAAGCAAAACGGTGAAGGTGTTTGGGAGGGAGGAAGTCACAAAACGGTACACCCAATCGACAGTTTGTATGGCCATGAAAAGACACGTTGTTTGCTGCTAAAAAATGACTACCGTGTGCTGCAAGTTGCATAATTTCAGGCGGTTATACAAGTGAAGCTAGTAAATAGTACAGTTGGTTGAAAGTTTTCTTTAATAAGTTGCTCTATAGTGCAACAGGATTGCATACCTTTAGGCGATTTTTTTAAAAAACCCTATTTACTAACAATATCCTAAATGTATGCAATCGGCCTCACAAAATGAGCTTTTTTACAGCTTGTTTACTCCAGGGGTAAACGAGCCCGTCACTTGGGTAGCTAAATGCCCGTAGTTAAACGGAAGGCTCCGGCTTTTGCTCGGGAAAAGGGGTTTTAGGTTGCACACGAACTGCACCTGAACATGGTGCCGCTTCTCACTTACCTATTTTTAAACCGCTCCTGCTCCCAATATCCAACAATAGACAGCGTGCGTGTCCTTTAATCTTCCGTTAGCGTTCTTTTTGGGATGGTGAAGGATGCTGCGTGTCTAAGGATTATAAAAGCGAGGGATAAATAAACATACCGTTTAGATAATGATTTAATCGATTGAATTTCAAAATAATGATGCTGGAACGTAAACAGTAAAAATGGGATGAAGGTTTTGAAGAATCGCCAATGAGTGTGTTTAGATGGGGGACGAGCGATATACGGGGATAGTTAACGACTCTGGCGTGAGGTAAAATATGCTAATGTGATAATCAATAAATAATCAGTGATCGAGCGTGATATTAAAAAAAAAACACCAAACTCCCGAACGCAGTTTTCTGGATTAAAATGTTTTGCGACTTTCGATCGTCCGATAGGGAGCGGATGTTGCTCCATCAATTTTCATTTTTTTTCTTTGGGTTTGATAAAATCATTAATAAAAAAAACCCCCAAACGAAGTGCGAGAGAGTCATCAGCGTACCCTTCGCACATTTGACACAAACCAGACGCGGGAAAAACATCCCTTGGTCGGACGGCAAATGGGAAGGGGGGAGGTTGTTTATTTTTCCATCAGTTATCTTGCGGTACGCTAATGGTGTAAGAAAACATGAAGAAAAAAAAGATTGTTCAAAATGAACGTAATAAAAAAAAAATCGGCGAAACACGGGACATTCAACCTGTGTGCATTGACTGGTCGGGAAAGACGATAACCTGTCTCTCCCTCTGCATGCCGAGGGACGCAAAGAGAAGAAGGAAAGAGACGGAATGGGGGGAAAAAAATAACATTAGTCGCCGGTGGGGGTATTTTCTTATCTGGCAAACATTAACGCAAAGAGCCCAGCAACCGGAGGACCATAATTTCCTTTCGCGATTTTTCCCATATCGACACTTCATCATTGGTTGTTGTTCCATTTTTTTTTTGTTGCTTTCCCTTTTCCACGGTGCATTTTCACCATGGTGGGAGTGGGGGGGGGGGGATGTGGCAAAACGAAGGGGTTTCGGGGGGGAGATGGGAATAGCTGGAATGTAGCAGGAGCCACACACTAATTTCCTATTTTACCGAACCGTAATATCGTTTATTTCCTTTTTCCCCGATTTTTCCTCCCAGCAAGGTTAACCGGTGGGTCGATACTTTTCCGTGCCTTTAACGGTGCTTTTTTTTATATTTCAATTCCTCCTTCAGTAGAATGGAAAGGTGTTTTGGGAGAGGATAGCTTTTCATTTCCATACCTCCTGCACGATAGCCCTCGAAAGATAAATAAAAATAAAACATTTTCCATTCACACCACACACATTGCTACCGGTACTAATCATTTTCTATTGCTCATTTTTCAAACAGGAAAAAAAACGAATGCATCTTCCACGGCTTCGGTTTGTTAGTGTCTATTCCCTTCAGGAGAATTCATTCACGCACCTTTGCAAATGCACGAATGAATAGTTTTCCCCCGTTGCAGGAAAAAGCGATTTATATTCATATGTTACCCAGGTAAACGGGAGATGAAGGTGAAACGCTAAACCCTTTGCCCTTTTGTGGTCGGTCGAAGATGGTTTGAATTAAAATACCGTTTACCACCCCCTTCTGTTTTGCCACGTCCTTCCACGGGTTTGCGTAATCTTGATTTATTACCCATTCCGTCGGGTGATTGGAAGATGCAGAAGAGAAAAAAAAATCACACGAACCCAAAAAAAGGGTTTTTATTAAACGGCATGAAATTATCCAAACCGAGAGGGAAAACAAGAAAACGCGATACCCCGAAAAGGAAAGTTTTTCACCCCCACGGACTTCCAATTATAAAATTATGATAATGCGTTTCAGTCTCGTTTAAAAACCCCTTCAGCTTTGACACTTCGCGCCTATCAAGAATGATTTTTCCTTTCGACTCTTATTTAAGCTGTAGAATGTTGGATCTTTTCCATGGATATTTTATATTTTGAAACATTTTTAAACGTTCCACAAGGACACACTTTCTTCGAAGGATTTTCATACATTAAAAGGGGTTTTAGATGAAGGAAGGTAGAAAACAGTCGGTAATTAGAGGCCGAATCACGCGTATTAATCGCGAGCAGCAACTAATTTGCATTGCTAATAATAATGTCACCTTTTCCACTTTATGTGTATCACCACATACACATTTTATGCGCCCCATGCTTCCCGTTGCAAATTAGAGAAACAGATCCATTGCCTACCTTCAGGCGCTTGAACGCTAAATGCGCTACAAAAGCATTTCAGATTGCCTACCTTTAGGCGACATTTTTTGCGTGTGACAGCACACGTTTGAGCAGCTGGGACAGTTTGGGATATGGGGAAAAAACTAATAACTTCCACCATGGAATTGGCTAGGAGATGAATAAAATATTTAACATACTCCTACCCATCCCCCAACCACCTTATTTGAAACCCCTCCTCAAGTGAGGATTCAATTTGTCCCGGAGAATGGCAATATTTGAATGTAATAAAATGCAACAAAACACTCAAATACCTATCCACTTCCGGTCCGCATATGTCCGACGGTCAGTAGCAGCGCAAACAACAAAGCAAACTACCGTTCCGGGATGGAAAATAAAAACCACCAGCCCAAATCCAGTACCGGTCCACGGGGCACTAGATCGAACCGGCAGAGGTGGTAGAGGTAGCGACAAATTGAAGACGGTTAATATTTAATTTGATTGAGTCCATTTCGGGCTGTCACCGGGACAATAAACATACATAATTCCGTTTCATCCTTCCCTTCGGGGATGTTTCTTCCTTTTTTTTGCCCCCTTTCGGACGGCTAACCTTCTTGCTGCTCACCAAGGCTACGGATAAGAGGGAAGATTGGTGAAGCGAATGAAAAAAAAATCCTCCCAACCCAGTCTTCTCGATGCGCAAAATGGGCAAAATACCTTCGGTATGGGTTTGAGTAGAGGGGTGAGACACGTGTCCCGTATGCATGCTCGATTGCCTGTTTCATGTGTCACCTCGGTCAAGAATATGGGCCAGGATGCAAGACATTCAGCAACAGCTTCTTCGAGCGAGGACGGGTGTTTGAAGAAATAATTCTAAGAATGTGCCTAAACCATTCCCCATTCACTGCATATCTGCTGTAAAAGTTCAAATTGTTGGCTAAATGTTCTCAAGAAACGTCCGGTTGTCCGGGCAACCGGGATTGAACGCCGGACCGGATCAACCTGGCGTCCGAGAAGGATAAGAAACTCACCGATGCACTTCACTGGTTCCAAATAACTCCCACCAGCGAAGGTAAAGAACCCGGCACAAGCGAAAACAGGTGAAAGGGGTTTGAAAGTTTTTTAATTAAAATCGTAAATTTCAGCTTCCGAAGTTATGGCTTGGGCGCTCACCTGTTCCAGCACAAATCGGGTTTCACCCATTTCTTGGCTCACGTGTTGTTAAATGGATCCGGCATCCCAAACTTTCAACCATCAAACCCCGTTGTCAAGGCCGGTAACAAATCGAGAGCAAGAGAGAGGGAGATAAAAAAAACATCCCCACAACATGTTCGATTCGGAACCTTCGATATAAATCCTCCTCGCCAGGAAAAGGGGGTTTGACTGCTGCATGGTAAAATAATGCGCCTAAATGTTTGCATCCTGCATGCGGACGGTTGTACTAGTCCCGTGTTAAGTACACGGACGAGCACTCAGCAACGTATTGCATTTGTCAGATCGCTGCTGGACAAATATTTACTCATCACTCTCCCCATTTCCCCCTCCCCCCCTCCCCTCCCTATATCGATGGATGTCCTCAACCTTTCAAAACGATCTGTTTAAACTGTTTCAATGAAATCAAATTGTATACTCACACTGTGTTCGTGCTTCGCATTACCATTTGCCGTTTCGAAACAGTGCAACATGGTAGGCACACCCAGATGTGCGCCCGGTACACATTTCCAATGCAACGTTTGGGTTGATTTTCAACTGTTTCGAGCAAGGAAATGCGGAAGGAATGATACATGACCGGGGGATGCAAGGGAGCTGAGGGGGGGTGGCAGTAAATCGTGCAATCGATTATCTTTAATTATCGCAAACGGAATCTTCTCACAGCAGTAGCCGCAGCAGCAGCAGCAGCGATCGAAATGGTCCATGTACGCCTAAAGTTAGGCAAATGCATCGCATCGTCAGGAGAACTAACGGGCAGGCTGTAAAATTGCCTTCGATGGTGTGGAATTTATAGGCTTAGAGCGCAATCCCTTCCCTCCCCCACTCACACTTTCTTTCCTTCTTTCACACACACACGCGTGGTCTTGCAGTGTGTGGAATCGTAAAGGAAAAGGGTACAAATTGGGAAAATGATGACCCATCCGCTTTTGGGCATGGTGTGCGTGTTTACATTGCTGCCGGCACAAACCGACCGGCACTGCGGATAAGCGACAGCTAGATTTGCCTCAACTCCCCTCCACTTCCCCCCACTTTGGGGGCTCCTCCTCTTTTCCCCCCCTCTCTTTCTTCCCATGTAGAGGAACGTTCTTTTTCCCGTGCCCATGCTCACCTTTTGCATCGGTGAGCGTCCTGTTTGTGGTGGAAATTTATCACCGTAATTAGTGTAATTTATGTTGTGTGCTTAAGCAGGCAATCCTGCTCTCTATCTTGCCGCTTTTCTTCCACCCGCTCTCCTTACCCGCTGCTCTTCACTAGCTTTAGCGTTTAGTGTGTGTTGGTGGAAGTTTTGCAACACCGACGGACGATTTAGGATGACCTCCGGACACCTTTGGCGTACGCTCCAGAACCGGGGAGTAACAACCAATCCCCAGTCCCGTTTATCCTTGCCGATTTTCATCGCTTCACAGGAATTTCCCTGCACGTGCTTCATGGGTGAAAGTACGCACCATGCGCAGCGAGCCGTTGGCAAAACGGCACTGTCCACAAAGGTGGGTGACATTCCGGCACAAACATTCCCCGCCCGGCCCCCGACGCTTCTCTTTCATGTGTGGCAGTAGTGCCGTGATTTAATTACGCCCCAGGAGGCCCCGGGAGAAGTGACGAAATAAAACTACCATCACGGGCCCGAGACACCACTCGAGCCTGCCGCACATCAAACGTGTCTACGTGAGCACAATACCGGCCAGCGCTGGCTCAGCTTTCGGCGAACAAAATTGGGGTGGGGAAAATGAGCGATTGCTTAATGCACGTCATGCCATCGTGAGTGTCACGTAGCGTTCACTGGAAAGCAGAAAAAAGGGTAAAAAAAACCTCCTCTACGGTAAGAATTCATTTACCCTCGCTTGAAAGAATGCTGACGAAATGGAATGTCAGGACGCAAAAAAGTTCAAGGTAATCCTTCCACTGTATATCTGGCTCTCACTCTACTCTGGTTTGTTTATTTTTGGGTACGTTTTTCGTAAACAGCATATTGATAATGTTGTTAGCGCTTAAATGTATGCAAAGCCTTCAAACAGGCTATAATAATGTTACAACTAAACTTAAGGTTTTGTCGAAATTTTGGTCCAAACTCATCAATCAAGTTCTTCTTAAATTGTGCAATGAAGCAAATAAAGCATTTTTACGTTGTATATTGCATACATTCAGGCTACTTCACGACTACTACGTTCATGAAAACTACTTCGCTTGTAGATACAACAACAAAAAAAAACAGAAAACTAACCGACTCATTTAAAATATTCATTTTTCAATGATAAAATACGAAGAAAAACGAATTGTACTATCACTAAAGGCTAACAAATCATTCCAGGGAGAGTAAAAACACCCAGGTGAGAAGAAGTGAGTTATAAAGAGTGGCAAAAATCAACGGCCGGTTGGCGCTAAAGTCATTAGCGCTAACCAAGGACCGTGGAAATTCAATCCTTCCACGTGCAGCGTTTGTTGCAGCAGCCGGAGTGAGTGAGATTCCCGGTGTGCACCGGTAAAGGCCGCCCGTGAACGGATCATTTAAATTTTAAATATACTTTTCCCTCCGAAGCGTGGCGTTCCACCCCCGCTATTTGCCGGTAGCGATAATAAATTAAAGCACGCCGCCGCACCCTTGGACGATTCGTGCGACGGCCGGAAAATGACCGGTGGCCACAGCACCGGTAAAGATATATGACCAGTGCCATCCTTCTTTCCTTCGCATACCACGCTAAAGGCCACTGGAAAATGTTTGGGTCGCAGCAGGAGGAAAGCATGGGGAGGATGTTGTAATCGAAATTGACAACAAATTTACGGTAAAAATTGAATCAAATAGGGTTCCGGTCGGTTCCGTACGATGCGGGTTTGGCGACCGTGTGGCAAATGGTCAGGCGATGATATATACCGTGTGAGCAAGCAGGACCAAAAGACAAACATACAAATCGGGGAAAAGCGGGAGCTAAAATACACAAGCACCAAAAACAAAAAATAGAAACAAGAAACACATACGTATGGAGGTGGTAAATGGTGGCCAAAACAAAAAAAGGCACAAGGACACTACCGCGATAATGTTCTAACGAATGGTCTGTGCCAGGATGTGTCCGATAAGGATGGAGCGTGAAAGAGAAGGGAAGCGAGTGAGAGAGATATCACACACACACCGTGCAACGATGCTTACTACGGACGAGGCCCGCAGGGTTAGCTCGTGAAAAGGATTAACGTTGTAATTAAAAATCTCCAGATTAGCAATCTCGGCACATACACGCGCACATTCGTTATTCTCTTTGCTTGCTTCCGTAGCTGTGTGTTTTTCTTCTCATACCATTTTTCTGTTTGCCTGCTCTTTTTTCCAACATGTTTGCTGTTTGGTTTTTCTGTGTGTTTAATGGCCATTTTTTATGCTACTAATTCCACTGTTTGTAATGGTTTCAATTTATTGGAATGTTTTTAAATAATAAAAACTCGTCCAGATGTGACTTCTGCTTTATTCTGATGCTAAACTTTAAAAACTGAGGTATGGTTTATACTTAAAAAAAGCTATCTGTCACTAACTGTCATCTGGCAATTTGACAGTTTGTAACGTCATTTTTATATTTATGTTTTTTTTTTAATTCTTACTAGAACACTTTTATCAGCCTTATTATTATGATAAACTTCCTCTGTCGAGTATCCTTCCTCATCTTACATATTTTACCCCAACCTAATATAGCTGGATACTTGAAGGGGGTTAACAACCAAATGACCCTAATCGGCAGATACCGATTGGAGCAGTTTACCATTGTAGGCATCTTATTTGATTACCTTTCAAGCGGATCTGTCGTAGCACCGGGAACACTCGGGATCAAGTCCCTCTCTGCAACCCGCTACAAATCTGGTACTAATTTCCTTGCCGTAATGGCGCTCGTCGTCTCGTGCAAACACGCACGCAGGGTAGATGGAGATGGAAACAAGTCAATTAAAGATGTTCGGTTGGCGGTTATCTTCATTATTACGATTTTTCCTCCACCCCCAAACCCGGGAGGGGGTGGGGGAGAGACGTGGAGACTTTTCCAGCCAGGAATGTTTACCTTTATTTTGGTTAATTTGCTAAAAAAGCCACCCCCCCATGAACGCTCGATCGAAGACAATGCCCTGGGCATCCTCATCGTCAGAAGAACACGGCCGGCATCTTGAAGGAGAAAACTTTTCGCACCAATTCAACTCCCTTTACCCAGGGGGTTTTTTTTCGAGTTCAAAATCTTCTCTCCATGATGTTGGAAAAATCGGAGTGGGGAGAAAAAAACAAAGCCACCGAACCTAATTATGCGCTGCACTTTAGGCCCGGTTGCTGGAAACGCTTCCCGCAAGCAAGCCGCGCGAAAAGACGCAATCACACAATATTATCTTAATCTATTTAATTTTTATTTTATTTCTTCCTCCCTACTGTCAACCCATCCCTGCCCGTTTCCAGTGAACAGTGTCTGATGAGCGGCTTCTTTAAGTTGCTGTTCCGCATGGCCACGAACACGAAGAAAGTTCTTCTTTTCGCTCTTTCCGATGGGTATTGTTTCGGAGAAAAAGAAGTGTGCCACCATGATGTCCTTGCGAGTGCACAGTGGTCTTTTGCAAACATAAATCAGATTTTTTATTTTATTTAGAGAAATATGTTGGTCACTATTTTGCGTGATTATAATTTTTAATACCGTACATGTCATTCTTAATCAAATATTTTTTTGTAGAAAAAAAAAATCTTCAATAAGGACACAGTCTATAGTGAGATGTCGTCACACTCTAGAAAGGATTAGCTACAAACATGGAAAGCAAGCCGAACAACACAAACTCAAATAAAGATAACGCACCGAAACAGCGACTGGTTGGGTTTTGGGATTCGCACAAAAATTCTCCTCCAAAGAATGTTTTTCTTTCCACCCTTCCCCCCCTCCTCCTCTTACCCTATAAACCTTTCCATAAAAAAGACACAGGAAAAAGGGGACGGCACGCTCGGAATGTCCTTTCGGGACAAACGATAACGACGAAATTTTCCAGGTTCTCGTTTTGAATTCAAATTATCTAGTTGTAATTTTAATTATATTTTATAGCAGCGAAGGGAGTCGTTCGCACTTGTTTCTTGCGTTCCATTTAGCGACGATTCCGTTGGTCGGCAGTGTGTCCTGCGGTGCGCTCATTGCCGCCATATCTCCAGTGCCAGTGCGGTGGTGGCACGAGGTGGTTTTTTAATTGTGTTTCTTCTCTCCCCCCGTTCGCGCGTTCATCTCGCTTGATCGCGTTTCCCAGGGAAAAAAAGGGTTATTTTCCCCGGCGCGGCGGGAATGGGGAAAAACAAAACAGCAGCCTCAATCGTCTAAAATGGAGGGAGCGCGCGTGTGTGTGTGTGATTTTTTAGAGAGACAATCTACATTACAGCGATTGCCATGCAGGGTGAAAGTACCTCTTAAACCTTTCCATTATTGCACAACACGGCGTACACACACTTCTTGGTGAAGATGAAGTTTTAAAGCGATGAATTTGTTTTACTCAAGGGGGATGGGAGGGTTGCACAAGGGAGTGGCGGGAGGTGGCAGGAGCTCATCAAATAACCCTTATCACTGTGCAGTGACGTTTCCATTCGGGGTGTCACAGCTGGCCCTCGGAGGAGACGGGTTACTGCTTTAGTTGACTTCTAACTCTCGCGGAGACAATTTCCTCTGTGCCGTGATTTGCTGCCAATCCCTCGGGAAAGCTACCTCAGTGCTAGTTTTGTGACAGTTTTGAACTCTTGCTTCAATGGAGAAAATCGAAAAGTGGGAGAGAAAGAATTCTGTTCCCTTCTCTATCCTTTCGATTCCGATGTATAAACGCATCTTAGCTCTTTCGAATACTATCCGTCTAATTGACGTTTCCCGAGTAACATCAAATCGGAAGAAATATCTTCAATTGACTGAAAAATGTTCCTCCTCTGTGAGTGGTTACCTGGTTCGAGACACTCACTAGCAATATATTCGGTTTGAAAAGGATTCTTCAATGTTTTTTTTTTTCCTGCTGTACGTCACTAAGTGAAGCTCACGAGATAATTACCCACACTAACCTGGTTTTGCTATGTGTCACTGGTTCTTACATTGAACCGAATGGACAGACCGTAATAGATAGTGGCCTATTAAGTCGTTAGAGAGACCAGTGCAGCACAATAAGCGATTAAGAGTGAACGAGTGAGCGAAACCTTGAAACAAAAGACGCAGTGGACAGCCAAAACCGTCCGATAGAACACTCAACCGACTGCCAGGTGTTGTCATCTTTCCTGCCCGTCTACTTCTTCCCTATGTACTAACCGTACGTCAACGACTTTAGGAGAGAGAAGAGAGAAAAAAACGTCTGCCAAAGTGACAGCTAGTCTGCGCGCTGTCACTCGACTTCCGAAGCCGGTCCAATGGACAAAAAAATTGGCAACGCTTTTGCCTGTTTATTTGGCACGCTTGACATCGTGCGCCTTTGGAGACAACCTGACCTAAACCTGTTGGTTTGCCACGAACCGGTCCGGGATTGCACTTTCCTAGCTGCCATTCCAGTTCTGCTTCACCGCGAGTCATTTCCTTTCCGAGTTGTTTCGAACGATTTCCGGTTGCTCTTTTGCCGGGACTCAAACGGAGGAACGGAAAAAAGAGACGGCAACTAAAACAAAAAAAAAACAAAAAGAGGACGATCATCCACAAGCCCAGCGAAAGGACGTTCCTGCCGGAAATGATGGTACTTTATCGTCTTGTTCTTGATGCCATCGTCATCACCGTTGAAATGATGCGTTATAGCCACCCAAAACATGGGAGAGGGATGCTTCGTCAATTTTTGTTTGTTTGTTTTGATTTGTTTCTAGCCTTCCGAAAACATGCCGGGACATACACGTCCGGTTTATAGCAGGTAAATGGAACAAATAGAGTCCTTCCTACGGACGCAAGACCAAAGTTTTCGGCGACTAATTCCACACAGCTTCGGGGGTTGGCAAATGCTGGGAAAATGGAATAAAAACACCGGATGCTAAATGGTCCATTACGGTGCACCTAACAAGCGGTAGGAGGAAGCAGTGGAGATGGACAGAATGGACAACCGGACCGTACGTTCGCTACCAGTTCCCTCCTGAAGTTATGGCTAGGCATTCAATTACCTGCTCTTATGTAATATTGATACCACAAAATATGACAATTGACAAGGACCGCCCAGCATCCTTCTCCCATCAGGGAATCCCCCGAACAAATCACTGATACAGATAGAAACCTGTTTATTTGGACTTGTTTGTTATTGTTTTTTTTGTGTCAAGCTATTTCAACCAGATAGAAAGTGACCATCTTTTGTTTTTTTGTTATTTACCACCAACTGTACCGTTCAGTGGTAGTAACGTTTCTAGCTTCTAGCAGGGTTGATTTGTACAAACTCCCAATTTCCCGGGGCACACTGTCACTGCGTATAAATATTAAAAAAGTCTCATTTCCGGTGCGCTCGAATTGGAAACGCACTTACCGAAAATGGAGAGGAAGAAAATGATTTAGATCAGGGTTAAACAATTTTAAGGAATTTTCTGTTTTTAAAAAACCATCTGAAAGATTTACCTTTTCACTCTTTACATTTGGGTTGCATACTTTGAGGCTCATTTAAATAGAATGCCTTCCGCTTATGCAATCCACATAACAAGTCGCTCATATGCAGGGTTCGTCCGGTATTTAGTGAAGTTGTTCATCCCTGGTTTAGACTTTTGCAGTGCCGTTAGATGGCGACATTGCCTCCAACTTCCGGCAGCTGAGCCACGACCGGAAGGCACAAAATAAAACAAAAATAGCAAAACAGTACACGAATGCAAAAAAAAAGCAACCAATTTCAACTGGCACGGTCGCGGCCTTCTGACTACTCTAGTAGGCTATTCTAGTGGTCGTTCTGTTATCGTTTTTTTTACATAAATTCACCTGCTCCCAGCAAGAACAAACAGCTCCACCATCGATCGTTGTGATTTCTATTCGATTTTTGGCCGCTTGCAGCCCTTTTTCTACGCGGATATCAAATAGTCGAAAATTCCATTTTCCAAACACGTGTGGAACTGGGAGAGCAAAGAACGGGGGAAAAAACACCCATATTGTTACACATTGTGTGGTGTGGCACGGTGAGGATAGCAAAAACATGATCCAATTTACAGTGAGTCTGTAACGCTCGGTTGGGAGAACAAGAAAATTCGAGTATTGTTTTTCCCGTTTTATTACGGTAACATTTGCGGTGGCGGTGATGTTTTGTGGAATGTGTAGTTTTGCTCTATGCATGTCTAGCGAATACCCGGCGGATAGGAATTTGAATCTAGAATTGGGTTTTCCCCATGAGCCGAGGGGGGGTACTTATGAACCGTGGAAATTCGTTATCAGTACCCTTATTAGAACCTTATACGGTTTTTTTTAAGTAAGAACCATTGGACAACTCATGGACATCGACTAGCACAGGATTTTTCGCCTCCCATTTCACACAGTTTCAAAAAAATGATAAATGATGAGCTGGATGTGATTGTTGTGCGTTCTTTTTTAAACTGCAATTTAAACTTTACCCGATAGGCTTTCCCTTTAGACGGTCGCGAATAATGTTGAATATTCCCATCACGTACAAGGCCACGGAATGGTGAAATTATCCCACAAAACCAACCGACTGATGCCTTGGATTAAACATACCCAAAACAAGAACAACAGATACCGATAAGCTACGCGAAACACCAAAAAAAGGGCTCGCCGCGACTTTTGCCGCAATAAAAACAAACCGAGCCCATCGTTCGAATCGCCAACCGTATCTTGCAAATGGGAATGGTTGAGTGAGCTGGTGCAAAAAGAAAGGAAAACCGCACCAGAATCGAGAGACTCCGGCAGGACACACCGAAGACTATACGGTTCCATACATTATGGATGAAGATTTGCTCGTTCCATCATTCCACCGACAATGTGAGTACGTGCTACGATAGATTTCACACCCCTTTGATGAGTATCCGTTCCCTATCGCTGGTGGAATGTCCGGAATTGCCCTTATCGAGCGAATAGAATGGCTAACAAACAAAACGGTTCTGATCCCCGTTTCCGTTCCCGTCCGATAGAAAGAAACTTCCCTTACGCTTGCAGTCCACCAAGAGCTGGTTGAGATGGCCATCGGGAATGGTTTTAAAATTTGATGATTTTTGAAGATTTGATTTCGTGCAATAATCGTAAAGTGAAGCGTTTGTTGTTGTTTTTTCATGATAGGTGCGAACTTGAGGGGTGTAACACAATCCGTACGCGGTGCGCCTGAAGGGTAGGCAATCAGCACACACAGTCACGACCTTTCCAGTCGTACATTGCTGTGAACATGTGTTTCGTAAACATTTGTACGTACAAGTGTCTTCCCTTTTTCTATTTTTTTCATTCGCTTCCTTCACCACCACAACCACCCCTCTCTTCCTTCTCTTATAAACTTCGCTTTAAAATGCTCCCAAGAACCCTGCAACACAATATTCCACGTTGCATCGATTTATTAACTTTTGATTGGGAGCTAAATGATTGATTTTCGGTTCGTGCGCTCTGTTGTGACACAAGACGGAACGTAACGAACGCCTTGCATGCGTCCGGGACACGATGTTGTGTCTGAAAGTGTTTTAAAGTTTGTAAAATAAAAAAAATATATCGATCTCTGTGTACTCCTGCCCTTTGGGAAGCGAAACAACAACAATTAACGGACCGAAACAGCTTATCCTATGAACGTGTCTGTGTGTGTGGGTGTTTGTGTGTGTGTGTTTTGCACCCGTTCTGTCACCTGCCAGTAAGCGTAAGTAAGCCATTAGTATTCCAACCGAGACGCAAAACCCCTACCCAACCCGAAAAAGAGCACCAAACGCCAAGAGTTCATTATTTCGTTTACTTTGCATAACTGTACGGCGGAACCGGGTTACTTTCCGGTTCGATCTACTGCTACGGTGTAAAGGTGTCGCAACACGGTGCATTTGCTTCACGCTTGGGTCTTCCGCTCGCGCGCGGCATATTGTTTGCCGAATCAATGCCTTCCAGGTACATTAACATTATCTTCATAATTCAACCTTTTTCCCACTACCAGAGGGAAACAGTCCTCTTATGGGGTTTTTTTAGCCTTCGTGCGCAAGATGGGAAGTGAAATCCACTGCCATGTACTTCTGGAATCTCGCAAAGAGGATGAAAGAGTGACAGTACACTTTACTTTTGCGTTTCTTCACAGCATGTCCATATAACACAGTCTCAATAAATGAAATAGAAAAGAGAAATTATTATTATAACAATAATATTATAATTAAACCCACAGAGATGTTCGAATGAATTATAAAAATAAAAATTAAATTAAAAAGACAAATTTGTAATATAAATTGTATACATTTAGGCGTAATCATTCAAAATGCATCAGAAACGCCTACAAATATGCTATATTCTACGCAAAAATATTTTCCAACAAAATTTCTTGTTCTTTCGTTCTCTCAACTCCCCAAGGTACAGTTTCCAATTTCAGTTTTGATTTTATTAATTTGTACGCCCTTCAAGCGGTTGGTAAACGACGCAGTGATGGAAAGATGTAACACCTTTGCCACGGCAAAACCATCCTAAATGTCGCAAGCTAGTGCTTCCCACCGTTGGTAGGGTTTCTTACTTTGCGATCAGGATTTTGATTGTTACCATTGTCATTCGATTGCTAATGGGTTTTTTAGCGAAACCGTGCCCTGGGATGGCATGTGTGAAGAAGAAGCCCCGTGCTACGGCAACATATGAGCTAGACCCCGTCTGCCCGGCTCACTTACAAGGATAATAGAATCCTTGAGGGAAAGGCAAAGTCCTCCAGCGCTCGGGAGTGGAAAATGTCGCTCGTAGTGAACAAATGAATATGATATTCAAACGCACACGGCCGTGACGTTAATAGATACGACGGCTTCTCCATCTTCCCGTACCGCAACCCCTCGTACTTTGTCTGGATCCCGCAGCCAAAGATGACATAATAACCATTCTTCGAACCAAACCACAAATATACTACATTCAAGCGATAAACCCTCACCTCTACCACGCAAACATCCGACTCTCTCTTCATGCAGCAAAGTTTTTGGCGCATATTAAATATCACACATGCCATGGTTTCGTGGATAAGTTTCGGCTTGTATTTGTGCGTCCTCGACAATCCGTTCCGGCAGCGACAAAACAGAAACCCTCGCCCGCAAAAACTTCCGATTTCCGATCTGCCGGCACCCGAATGTCACCGTGCCAAATGTCAAACGAGTGCGGGAGAGCGAGAGGAAGAAAAAACACAAGATAACAATAAAGATGTTAATTTCAGATATAATTTCTATACAAAATTTCCACTTATGACTAACAGGAAGCCGTTCGTTGCTGCTGGAGCAACACCTCCTTCAACCTTCAGCGTCACCAGGATCTTCATCATCATCAGCAGCAGCGTCCTCACGGTCGGTTGGCGTGTCATGTCTCATTTTTGTCCCATGCACAAAAGTGTCGCGAGTCTGGCAAGAAATGTGAGCCTGCCCTTCCTTGTCGTTTGAGACAGCGAGCAACATTTTCCACTAAATGAACCACCGGCGGTGACGGTGAAGAAGTTTCTGGGGAAAACTTCTACACACTCCTGTGCCAATGCATATGTGTGAGTTTTTGTCATGTAGCCTGTGAGTGGATCCCCTTGCCTCAGCCTACACTCCTGTCACGTTAATTGATCTGTCAGTTTGAAGAAAATTTAGCAGAAACCACCCATTCTGAAGTTTTCCGGTACTCCACACTTCTGCCTCGGAAGAATCTTACCTTTCCCTGCTAGTTTATCACTTCTTAGCTGCCACTAATTCTCGCTCCAGGATATATTCCACAATGTACATATGTGTGCGACATACAGCAGGACAGAGTGAGCGACCGTGTCGACAAAAATGTATTTTGACAATGTTGGTCGTGCTGCCGGCGGCACTAGAGGTGACACGATCATCATCAATCATCGGTTCCCCAAACGCCGGAAGCCGTCCGCACAAACCTAGCCCGGGTTGCCCGGGGATTGATTCAATTGTTGTGTGTTTGTGGATGAATTGTTAGATTCCCGGCGAACCGGAAGTTTGAACCCGATTAGGCGAGAACAGCGTTACCGGTATTTGCAAAAGCGGCCGAGTTTATCTGGACCAACCGGACGACTGGGAGTGGTGCCACACATGATTAATGGGCCCCGGCGCTATGGTTCTCTTGGTAGGTGTTAAACGGTGACCATGGTCACGCGATCATCAGACCAGCGTCAGTTTAGCAACACGCAATAATACCGGGTATCGTGTCCGGTTCGTTGGAACTAAGCGAGATAACAATGAAAGAGCTGATATAGACATTGAAACATATCAATTTCCAATGTGTGGATGTGCATAGATCCTTCCTTTTTATGAGAATAGCTGTAATGCACGAATGCACATCCATAGAGGATAAATAAGAGATGAAGATTAGCTACAACTACACCATTACTAGATCAGATCCTGCATTACTCCTGATGTTTATAGCAAGACATTGAAGATGCCTAGGAATGTTTGGAACTCTAAATTGTTTACTGACAACAGGGAGATGTCTAACATGTCTCAAGGGTAAAGTTCTTACGAATTCTCTTCTTCAACTTTCACCTGATCTTCTGAGTAGCAGAATCTTTGGTGAATGGATATCACCAAGTCCTTTTTGTTTAGAGAATAGACTTTGAAGAATCCAGTAGATATTACTTCAAAAACTTACACGAGGGATACTTCTTGTTTATCGAGTATATCTTGGACTTTGAATTAACGATTCCAATTCTTCAGGAATTACTAGAATTCCCATGATCTTCAAGCCATCATCACTATCAAGACTGACAGGTAGATGGACATCAAACCGATTACCTTCTCATTACTCTCGTCCTCCTCATACACATCACCACACACGGAAACGCTTTATCTCACGCTCTATCTCACACCCTTCCAGCGGAGCGCGTGTGTCAGCCACTACTGGCGTGCGTTTCCTGGTAAATATTTACCCAAACCACCGCAGAGTGTGTTCGTATCTCACCAGGAAGCGCAAAAAAAGGCCACCCACACATCAGCAGGCGGGATACATTATTCAACGCCGTAAAAACAAACCGATAAACACCGCAACAATGACATCGACAATCGTTGGCCGTTGTGGGGGTGGGGTTTGGTGTGTCGGGATTAAAGCAGCAGATAATGAAGCGCGCGGAACGTGTGTACCCACCCGCCGCCGGCTTAGTGGGCATCATTAAATTAATTATGGTTTTTGGCAATTTATTTGCACGATGCCAGCGCGGACGCTGCACAAACCCACCCCGGGTGTTTATCGGTCAATCGTTTATCGCTTACTCCCGGCACTGGACGTCACACACGCGCGGCTAATAAAAAAAAACGAATCACAGAAGCATCAAACACTGCGTGCACACTGTTCGAGTGGATGGGCGGATTGCAGCATTCCAGGCGATTCCATTTGATGAGCCAGCCCCGTATGCAAAGAGCTGCCAAATGGGCAGCTCTTTTCGGTGAATGAGCACCGCCACGTACACCGTGTGACGAGGGTTTTCCCGGTCGTTGTTCGGCTGTACAAAACCCCTTCCGAAGCCTTCTGTCACACGCATATGCGCCCCAAACACGGTGTACCGGACGGCAAAGTGGCTCGTCTGGCTCGAGAGTGCTCCAAACACACGTTTCGCCTCCGGTTTCGCCCGAAACTATCCAAACGCCGGGATGCTCTATCGTTTCGGCATCTGCCAGGGCGGGTAAACAAAAGTTTAATTAAGAAACAAGATCCTTGGCGTGCGATAGGGCGCGGTAGCAAAACTACCCGAAAGGAGCCAATCTTCCGTAACCGCAACGGTGACCAGCGTCCAGAAGTTTTTCCGTTGGGAAGTTTGAAAAATACGGGTACGAAAATGGGGAAGGTTTGGTCCTAAGCAAACAGGCTTGTCTTGTTGGACTTATCTGGACCTGCCTCGGTCTTGGCCCTATCGGACTAATGGCCATCGGTTTTTCTACGCTTCTTGCTTTGCCAAACTAACACTTCTTAAATCTCCACTACCCGGGAGTGCCGGTTCCAAGACTTCCATCCCGCATCCCGTTGTGGAGTGGTGTGGGGAGGGGGAGGAAAATTTCATGGAGAGCTAATTTTCTTACAGACATTTCTTAGGGACATTCTTCGATTGTGTTTCTTGTTGCTGCGACCAGGGCAGGACAGTATTGTTGTGCTAAGAAGGAGAAGGCGGGCAAATGAAGAGGTTAGGAATGTTATATGGTACATTTGAAAGTCCACAAAGAGATATCTCTCTGGAAGGTAGGGTGATAACAGTTCTGAGGAAAGGATAATGGCCAGTCTGGTGAAGACTAGACGTGGGAGCCCTCCAATACTCCCTCAAAAAAAGCTCGTTTTTCGAAAGAACCTGTACAACAAGATGTCCCTAAAGATGGCTAGTGCAAGCTGTTGGCCCACAGCGGAAGGACTCTGCAGGACTCTGACACTATGTATACATAAGAACGAAGGATGCCCGAAAGACGCCTTCCCATTGGGGCGTGGTACGGTTTTATGGAATTTAATAGTTCTCCCGCTCTGTCGTTGCGTTCCTTTCTAATTTCCATCTCGGCTCTTACTCATTCGTACGTTGTTTCTCTCATCCACCAACCCACACACACACACATCTCTTCTTTTCTCACTCAAACACACACAGAACGGAAAATGTTTCCCCGAAGCGCGACTTCTAGGCGGAGCTTTTCCATGCACACCAAGCATTCTGCTTTATGCAACTGTACGCTGCATTTTCCTGTCCAGTTTTTCCCATGCTTCCCCGTCCCGTCTGAGATCACATTAAGATGCTGCGAGTGGTGAAAAATGTTGCTACCACAATGTCAACGTCTGTGTGCGCCGTTGGTCCATTCGCACCAGGTACTTTCTTGTTTTTTTTGTGTGTATTCCTCTTTTCTCCGCTCTGCAAATAATTTCCCGAACGACCGAACGAAAAGCTTAGCGAGAACGAGGGGGGAAAAATGGCTATGAATAAAAAATACCGACCACCGACACAGCTAAGCCGGAACACATGCACCGGGAAGCCGGCACCACACACCGAGTGAAGATAAACGATTTAATGCCATTTATTCGGTTGATACGACCGCATCGGTACGATGTGGATGTCGAGGATGATCCTTTACCGGTGCTAACCTTTCAGTGCACACGCTACTGGCGTTCTGCTTTGCACGATAAAGCGTTTCCCACGTATTACGCCGTAATGTAGGCAATTTTTGTAAAAAATAATAAAAAGCGCCAAAATGTATGCAATTTTTAAGCAAATTCTTTTGTTTTACATTTATCTATGGAATTCGTTACAATTTTTATTTTTCTTTAAAGGAAAATCAGCGCAATCCGAAAAGATATTAAATTTGTAGATTATATTGGAATAAGATACAAATAAACAGCTCAAAGGGTTTCTAGTGGAGCCGTCGAACTAGCGTCATGATGCGCTCCCAGTAACGACTGATCTTGCGCTCGATTAAAACTGTAATCGAGCCATTTCAACAAAGAAGCATAGTGTGGCCAAAGTGGATAAGAAGCTTACATGATCAGGTTTCCCGGTCGTCATTTTTTTGTTGCATTTTACAAACGAAACGACAAAGATAACACGCTCTACAATGAGGTAGAAAAATGAATGGGGAAAAAAGAGAGAGGGAGAGATAAAAAAACATCATCCAACATCATCTAACAAGCTCGGAGCACCATTTCCCGGACAGTAACGACGTTTATGCAAATTTTTATTGCGATTCTAATTTCCTGAATCGTTTCCATTCCCGTCCCCCGTTCGGTGTTCCCCACCGGGAAAGCATCATCCTTCACCCCATCTTCCTCCCGGTGCGCTAGTCTGTCCAAGTGTTCGTTGAAGTGGCTTTTCTTCTCCACCGCTTATGTTTATGTGTGTTTTATTTTTTATCTGTGGCTCATACCGACCAAGCTGCCACCGTTTTCCATTGGTTTGCCGGTGTTTTTTTGTTTTCTGTTTTCCACCAGACTGCGTTACGTCTGGGAGAGAAAAAGTACAAACCAATTCGGTCCATTTGCGTCGGGCACGTTTATTCGCTGTTTATTCTAAGATCGTTTGTATCGCGAAAATGGCTTCTTTAAAGGATTGTTAATGTCTTCTGCGTGTAGCGGTGGAAAGGAAGCGAGCATTATCGTACACCCAACAAATCTTCGGGCAGTGCAGGTGACTGTGCCGAAATAAGGTGAGAAACTGGTACCTTTGTTTCTTTCCCCCGATTTAAGAAACTTGGTTGTAAAAAGATGAAATATAAACCACGAGTGGAATAAAAACCGTTACGTGTGTGCCCGTAGGAAAAATCGTGCTTCAAAGTGGGTCAGTCTGTTCTTCGCTTCGCAAAAACATACGAACCCGGCTTACGCCCGTTGGCAAACTTAAAATATAACCCACATCCTTCCCTTCATGCGCTCCACACGTGGTGGAAAAAACAAAAAAAGAACGCAGACGATAAAACAACTTTTCCACGGCCGGTAGCACCTGCAAACAACCTACGAACAGGGAGCAATAAAAGAAACTCCGTACCTTCCCTGATGTGCAGAAGAAAAAGAAAAAGCAAAGGATACACACATCCCGGTGCGAATGATCACATATTCACACGCATTACACGTATACTTTTAGTTAAGGTTGTCAGCGAAATAGACTGTAAAAATGATTGATGCACTTAGTTTCTTAGCTCTGGACGCGCCCGATTTCGCCCTTCCGTACGGAAGAAATAACGGGCAACAAAACCCGAACGGCTGGGTGGCTTTCGTATTGTTATTTTTCCTACGTATTTGGCTAACATTCGTTTTTTTCCCCGTCTCCTAAGGGAGGGAGGATGAAAAGAAAATTGAGCCACAAGCCCAAACGTTTTGGGAAGGGACGGTGGAGGAAAAGTAAATGGGGGACACATGTACTTTGCGGCAACCCGGGGACCGGGGAGAAGTGGGCAATAATCGTAAAGCGTATATCTTCATTGCCACAAAACGCGAGAACAAAAGCTTTAACGTGCCTCACCATAAATCTTCTAATGAACTTTACCTCACCCGCCTCATATGGGACAGAAGGAGGGGGGGGGAAAGGAAAAGGGGGATGAATTCGGGTGTGCCATCAGTCAGCAAGTGCGTTCACCCAATGTAACTGGGTTGTTAAGCGGTTGCAAAACCCATAATAACACATTTTTGTATGGGGTGTTGCATACCTTTAGGCTGATTCGTGTATAAGCGCAAAAATGTATGCAATTGGAGTATTTTTTTTATTATTTTTACACTTTTCTTGTTTTCTCTGTTTGTTTCAGCAATAAAACTGATTGGGAACGTTTACACACCCACAAACAAAATATTCCAGGATAGTGTTCGCATTTCATTACCGCACTACTTACGTTGAAAGCTTTTATTTTGTTTCGTTTTTGCTGTATTTTATTTTTTTGTTCAACAAATCTTTTATGCAACGGTCTAGAGAAAAACAACCACCAGTGAAATGGGGCGGAAAAGTTTTGTTTGCCCACCCACATTTACACGCGTGATATATTGCTGTAGTTGTGCTTTGCGAGTGGTGCACAGGTGAAGAACAATAGGAGCAAACAATCGTTAACTTTGCCGACTTCCACCCCCACCATTCATCCCATCATTCAAAAGTCAATCGGAAATGATGAAATAAATCATTGCTTGATAAAGTTTTTATTGAATTCTTTCCGCAAGTGCTCGAGAGCGGGCGGGGGAAACAAACACACATTTCAGGGGGATCATTTCGTTTGCCAGTTTTCTTTACAAACAAACCATAAATCGATCATGCCCGTGCCGGGTAAACACCGTTTTTCACAGCTTTCGGCCAGCAGGAGTTAACCCTTTCGGCTCGCATAAAGATGGTTCCGGTTTTGTAAATGGGAGAAAACCGAAACTAAGTTATCCCTTTTTCGGTGCGGTACAGAAGGAATCGATTTCGTGCAAACAAGACCCAAACAGTGAACGGCGGAGGGGAAAAAGCACAAAAGATTTCGGAAGCACTTCCAGCAAACACACCGACCAGGGTAGGGGATGGAACAAACACTCACCATATGTGTTCGCTTCTGGCGTCTAATCTCTCCACCCTGGGCCTGTGAAGAAATTTCCCGCCCCGAGAAAACTCCACCACCCGAAGCCTCCTCGAAGCAAAAGCGTTCGCACTTGCACTCACCCACACATCTACCAGAAGCGAGAGGATGAGAGAGAGAGAGAGTTTTGTTTTCCTAGCAAACAAATAAATTTAATATCGATATGATTCCATTTTCTTGCCTTCCTTCCTGCTAACACTGTGCGGACAATGGGAAACCGTCAGGGTTCGGGAAGTTTTCCGCTTTTTGTAAAGCGATCCCTGATTTTCCTCCCTGGCCGAAGGGTGATTTGCCCAACAGAAGAAAAAAGCAACCTTCCCAAAAACCCAAGGAAAATCTTCACCAACTACCAGCGTCATCATCAGCCTTATCCCCGAAGCTATGCCGGACACGGGGGTTGTGGAAACCCCGGCAAAAGAACAAAAAGAAGTGATGATGTTTGCCGAAGCTGGTGAAGAAAACCAGCTTACAAGCCATAAATCGAAAGATTGTATCATATCTTGATTAGGTTCCAGGATTCACTTCCCAGACTCCGGCACGCTCCCATTCCATTCCGGTGAGGAAGGACCAAAAAAAAGGGAAAGACGACGAGAGACGCTGGAGAAGGGTAACGGATGGGCAATGGGTCTCGTCGACCGGTTCGAAGGAAAGGGAATAAATTGGCTCTTCAAACTGTTTGCGGAGAAATTATTTCATTATTTCTTCCTCCCGCTGTTCGCTTTGCCAGAACGGTTGGAAAACATTGTTCTGCGGGTGGGGGGGAGAACGAAACAGGGGTGATGGAGAAGGGAGGGAAAGCGCGGCGATTTCATGATTGCGGTAATCATGACCAGCACTAAATGGGCCTCCGCTTTTCCGTTTTCCCCGGCTAGCTCTTTATTGTGCTGACGGCACAACGCCGGTAGAAAACTAAGGGAAAATAGCACAGGGGAAAAGGGAAACTGGGGTCGGGTATGGTAGGGAACAGCTTTGTAAGGAAACAGTTGTTGGCTAGCACAATCTTCGGTTTGCTTGATTAGTTTAATGTTTTGTTTTCTTCTACCAAGAAAACTACCATAATCTATTTTCCGTTGAAAAAAAAAACAAATTATAGACCTCTAAACGATATATTTATTTTATAAATATTAAATTTGTGCTTCAAACGATTCAAAACAACCATTTAAAACATTAAATTTCAAACTTTCCAGAAATATGATGAATTTGTTACGAAAATTGCATACCTTTAGGCGTTTTACCGGTTTTTTTTAAAAACATTATAAGTATGCAATCCGCACGGCACTGTCCTCTTACACTCTTCGTCATGGTAAAAACGAAACCACAGCATAACGATTAATCCCGCGGATTGAAGAAAAGCGTCGCGACCCAAAATCGCAGGAAATTGAGCGATAAATCGGTGGAAAATTCCTAACCAATTCGTCCCACGCTTCAATCATCGGAACTCGGAAAAACAATCTCGCCCCAATATTATTATCATGGTTGTTTGTGTGTGTTTTTTTCTCCCTTTTGTTTTTCTTTCTCAGGTTTCACCCTACTGCTTCTTCTTTTGTTTTCTTTTTTGCTGCCACCTTCTTTTAATTTTTAATTCCTTCTCGTCTCCGTCTGTGTTCGACCGTTGGGGATGATTATGCTTGACTGGTTCGCGACAGGATGGCGTTACAATTACTTTGACACGTCATTTCTGGGACATCGATGACTTGCTTGGGATTTTTTTATGCTTTTGCTTATCCTTAAACCTACCTTTTGTGGTTTTTCCTTGTTGCGTTATCAGCTGTGATACGATAAACAAAAACAAAGACAGAAAAAAAAATAATTTTAAGACAACGAAACATAATAAAAAGGATGAAAGATGTTGGAAGTATCACAAGAAAGGGGGATTTTCTAAAAACAATACAAGAAGAGGGATGATAAGAGACAACACATAAAGACGAAAAAATGAATGAGACAAGCAGAAAAATGGCATCATAACCATTACCGTTGGATGCGTCAATGTAATCGAAAAAAAAACGTCCCGCTTTATCTTCATCTTTTAATAATAAAAACCCATTAAAGGAGTCAGCTTATTCTCTCCAACCCACGGCCTCCTCTGCCTCAAACCCCCTTCAACCAGGCTGTGTAAGGTGTTGGCATTTTGTGTTTACTTATTTTCCAAATCCAGCGGGTGATCCAACAAAACCGCATCGAAGAAAAGAATGATCGAACTTTTCCCCCTTTTAACTTCCTCCTTTACGGCGCTTCTTTCATTGTGAGAGCGACAAATAGCGCGATAAGCAAGAACCGAACCACCCACCACCCCGGAAAAAAGGAGATCCAGTCCGTGAAGGAAACAAATGTGTCCCCAGCGCAACATCAAGCGGAATTAACATTGTTAATGCTAAGGATGCACGGTGGTTATGCTCCCGGTTGCGTTAGCATTTTTTCCCTTACACTTTGGTGGAGGACTCGAGCATATCCATAACTGGCCTCGTTTGGGCACGATGCGCCCACAGTCGACAGATAGGACGTTCCATCTTCATTCGATGGCGTGGAAAAATGGCCCTATATCGGTATTTGTTTGGTTTTATTTTGTTTGAAGTGATCCTTTTCTGCATCGTACCGTGTGGACTACAGTACGTCCTGAAGAAACTACTCCAGAAGGGAAAAGGATGATCAAGATGAGGAACAAATTTGTGTCTCCACACTGCGACGACAGTTACCTATCCCGTGCGACTTAATGGTCGCACCTTTTCCACTCTGCTTTACAGTACCATCTTAAATGGGGAAGAAAAATCGCCTCAAAATCCCAGCGCAGTGGGTCGACTGTACCAGCGGCTTCGGGCGACAGCTTAACAGCACCCTCGAGCACCTACAGCCATTCAGATTGTGCCACCACTGCAACCAGAACTCTCTTCCACGTTTTTCCAGCAAACAGTATTCCCACTGCAAAAAAAGAAGGATTCCCCAACATCAGCTTCAATCTTAACAATACCCTCGAGTGGGGAAAACGACTACGTGAGCGATAGCCTCGCTGGAACGATGTTGAACGAGAAGTAGGAATAACACCACTCACTCACCATCCCACTGGACCCAGCGCTAGCGATGGATTGCACCACAACAAAAAATGGTACGTCGATGGAAGCTACTCAACGTTCGCATTGCAGTACGATGCATCCGCAACAAGGACTTGTGTTGAGGAGCGTTGCAGTTGCAGGATTGGGATCCTTACAAGGAACCAATTTTCCAGCAATTTAATCAAAGGCAAAAGAAATGTGACTGGATCATTGGAAAATGAAGTTAATCAAATGGTTCCATTGTTATGCTGACCAGGTCGAGGAAAAGAGAGCCAATCGCTGGACAATATCAGGTTTCTGGGTTTCTATAACTCTGAATACTAGCATTTAGCGTTAAATGTTTCTGGACATTAAAATAACAATAACAGCTCACAACTCGCGATATTTTCATCTGGCTTCTAATTGCATTAATGCCTTGTTTCGCCGTATTCCATCAACGTTGCTCAACCTTATTCCATGTAACTTTAAGTATATCTGGATCTCCTAGATCACCTCCCAAGATCTTCTTGGGATCACCTTGGGATATGCTTCGGATCATGTTGGATATTTTTCAGATGTTCTTGGGATGTACTTCAGACCTTCTTGGAATATTCTGCAGACCTCCTTGGCATATTCTTCAGACCTCTTTAAGATATACTTCAGATCTCATTGTGATATTCTTCGGATCCTTAATATCTCTTTGGAATATTCTTCAGATTTCTTCAGGATATTCTTCGAAACTCCTTGGGATATTCTTCAGATATCCTTGGAATATTCTTCAGATCTTTTTGGGATATTGTTGGTTTCCATAGGGTCTTTCCGAAATGGACTCTCACGAAATTGAAGTCCAAGCTTAGTTGAGTAACTGTGCGAGTATTTGTTTAAGAACATTTAACGATTTAATGCATATTAGAAGAGCATTGTTTAGAACCTCAATGTAACATGAAAATATACTATAAATGAACCATTTCACTCTGAATAACATTATTGGAAATTACTTGTGACAAAAAGTTTATTTATAATTGATTTAGCATACAAAAATTAATTCAACGGAAAATTAAACGTTCCAATTAAAGCTTGCTCGTCTGTCGAGATAAGCCCAGTACCCAAATCGCCATTCAATTAACTGTGAGAGTAAGATAATTGGAGAAAGAAACGGGCAAGATGGATATAAATTTTAAACTGCAACCCCAAGCAAGGCACGCTTCAGTTGGGGAAATGGAAAATAGTACAGAGAAGAAAAAAATCTTCTAATACTCTCAAGCAACAAATGATGGTGGGAAGAATATTCCTTTCGTTGCATTACTGTTCAATGAAATTAGCTGCAATGTAAGGGAACGATTTTCCATTCCGTTACATACCCATTTTTTGTGTGTTCTGAACGTTCTCTGCTTGGATTATTAATTTCTTGTTGCGAGGGATACTTAATGCGTTCGTAGTGGAACATGCTCTTTTTTTGCCACGCTTTCTTCTCCCTACGGGTTTCTTTTTTACGTTTTCCTTTTTTACGACCCGGGCCGGTGCACGAGTGAACAATTAATTTTCACGATTTTTATTTCCACCGAGGTTTTGTTCTTTATTAGCGTCCTTAGAACCCGTCGGTGGACTTTATTACCGGCCGTTTGCAGTGCGTGGTTTTGTTCGTGCGGATAATTTTCCTTATCGAATTATGCCTATTAATTAGATAGAGGCAGGGGCTGGGCCACGGTGTAACCAACGTAATCGGTGGTCCGAATCGCTGGCAGGTTTACGATTAAACTTACCACCAATTGGCACGTTTACGTTCGCACGCGGTGGTAGAAAGCGGGAAGCGAATTTATGGTACCGATGGTATGGGGTTTTTACTGTGAACCGTGCCGCGAGAGTTATTGTTCATTAAGAGGTTTTTAGTTTTGCCCACCGATAGCCACAACAAACAGTAACACGGCCGGTTTGATACGAGTTGATAAGACACAATAAAACACTTTCTGACAGCTTGCCTTACGTGAATTGTTTCGTTCGCTTGTTTGACGTTTAGGGAGGTCCTTTGACAGTTGTGCTATAATAGATGGCGTTATATTTAACATGGGTTATTTTTGTTGTGGCACGTGAATAGACAGCTTCATCTTGTTTTTAAAAGAATTATTGCTATAAAACAGAAATATATTTAATCAGAAACAAAACATGATTTCACTACCAACTGGAATTTCTCAACACATAATTATAGCGTACGATTAGGTCCGTACAAATTCACACTTATGAACCGTAAAACGAACCGATACACACGCAAACTACAAAACACTAAACCGCCTCCCCCTCCCCCCCTCCCCCTTCCCCATCCCTTAGCCCGACAGAATGATTTGTTTCAGGCCGCACGCATCCGTCTGTACACAAAACCTCACCCATAAAAACAACCATTTAAAGCATTGATGGTTTTTTGCCCCGACCGGCAAACGGGTGGAAAAATCATGGAAAATCGCTCACCACAAAGTGGCGCTTTGCGAAACGGTAATCATCATAATCGGTATATGGTGATGGTGGCAGGAGACGGTCAAAACCGGGCCAATTTATATTCAAATCCCATTGCCGTTCCCAGGCGCGTACAAAGGAAACGAGAAGGTGGTCTGTTTTACTACCGGAGATTAAAACAATTGGTAAACTTTCGTTTTTGGAAACTTGTCCCATACTCCTGCTATGGTAATGGTACATAGCGTGGCATTTGGAAGGAGTATATATGTTGAGAAACTGCCACAAAAACGTGTACGAAAGTTGGATCGCCTTGGTTCACCCTTGGTTTTCCAACGTCGGCTAGAGTTCCAACTCCACTCCAGAAGATGACTTCAAACTCAAAAAAAAACTCAACTACCGCACTGGAGCAACCGGACGACGGCCAAGAAGGGTAGCATTCTAGCAGCAGATCAACTACAGCAATCAAATGGTGTAATAAAACCATTCTCGCAAAATTAGCATTTCGTACGAGTACGAAACGGTAAGGGAAAACAAGAACGGAAAAAACGAACACCTCATCTTCCTGAGAGGACTTCCAGTGGCTATAGCAAAGAAGAGGGAAACATGTACATCTCCCAACAGGAATCTTAGCGCTAGCAACTGGCACGTTTCTCGACCCTTGCCACTTCTCTTTCAGCTGCAGAACTTAATCAAATATTGACTGAAAATATTAAAACGATACACCCGGACATCTTCCCCACCATTTGGGGAAGTGGAAACTGTGGAGAACACTGTTGGAACTCGCGCACACTTGAATCCTTTCGACCCCGGATAGAACTTCTCTGCACTGGGCAGAGCAGTGCTACGAAAGTGATATTCTATCGTCTCCTTCACCATTCCTTGGGAGTTCATTGTGAGAAACTTTGGACTCGATTCACCACTCCGGACATCACAGTGCCGGCTACCGGAATGAGACCGCATTGTTCAAGAATAACAAGCAGGATCGCTTAGAAGCAAGAAAAAAAACAAAATTTCATACACTTTAGCAAGTTCCAATAATATCCGCAGTATCACCGAAATGTACTCCCCAATCCCTGCCGCGAACTAACGCGCCACGGAGCGGTGCGAGCCAGTGGGGATATTGTTTTCAAATCACATAATTCATAACTTTTATATTTTTACGATGCTCGTGTCTCGAAACTTCAACGCCACTGACGGCGCAAAAACTTGACGACGTTGCGGCATCGAGCAGAGGGAGTGTCACCCAAACCACTTCCACGTTGTTAGACGTGCGCGGATATATTGGCTCCAAGAAGGGTTTTTTTTCCTTCTCCATGCCACAGTTGGTTTGGATATATGGTCCGTTCTGTGGCCCCTTCGGATTCGGCGTGACAAATCGCACACGTACACTCACACACACACAGGACGGGGAACGGCTTCCGGCGCCAACACTATCCATCTCCACCTATTTTTCACCTCCAGATATGAGTCGTGTCGTCCAAACGCAACTATTCTTACAGAACTCGTGTTCCTGGGGACTTCTGTTCATGGCCGTTCAATTCATTGCCGAACATCATGCGAAACGGTTTGCTTCACGCACCAACCCCTAAATTAGCGTAACGTTACCCCTGTAGCGTACAACTCATTAACCCTTGAATGTTTTAGCTGGAGGTGTTGGTTGTGCTGTGGTTGCCTGAAGACTATTTTGGAAAAGTCTTCCTAAGACGACACCAAAATTATCAAAAATCACAAAATACTCAACATTTGCAACAAAACAAATTAGGTATGTCCAGAGCATCAAAGAACTTTAGGAACTCTAGGAGTGGTGGTGATCTGGAGGTATTAATCTAATGACTTAGAAGCAGAGCATAGCTTTAAAACCATTGAGATCGAGACATTGTGGAGGATATAAATTTACGAGTTCTCTCGTGGGATGTACTCAACATTGGAACTTTTCATTTGAGCATATCTCGACTGCATATCTAAGTACATCTAACCCTCCCAAGCATTTTGAGAACTCATTGATTTAAAACTATAGAGGTTCATCATTATGAAGACTCTTCTAATCTCTTTTTCTTTCTACAGAATGATATATTGTCTTATATACCTGACATTTTTGGACGAGTGTCCATGATGAGCTGGTCAATCTAAAACTACTTTCTTCACCTTGCATACCTTCAGGCGCTATATTGAAAGATGCATGAAAACAGTTTTTATAACGCGCACCCTGTCCCTTAAGGGTTAAAGCAGACCGCTAATCAATGCTCATATCCTTCCGAAATGTGTTCCGCGGTGTGGTGCCCAGTGTATTCACGATTTTCCATCAGATGCCGACAGAAACATCTCCGTTTTGGTTGGCGAAGAAAGAAACCGATTGTCCGATCTGCTTACCATCGTTCCCCATCCCTTTTTTTCGAGGCAAACGGATGCACGGGAGGAGCAGTGAAAAATGACCAAATATCAATCATTTCCTTTTGTTCGGACGCGAATGGATGGAACTAACTTAATTTCGTCCTTTACCCCTCTCCAACCCCCCCTCCCCTCCTACCCCGTCGCATATAGGACGGGGGGAGAGGATTGCCAAAACGATCTCATTTTAGTGGGGGTTTTTCTTTCCACCGCGCACGCACACATACACACGCTATCCGTACGGTTTTCGGTAACGATAACGGGCGCGCACGCGGTCGCGTAACGTTTCCGGTCCTGCTTTTATTTCTATCCCCTCCCCTCTTCCCCCCACCACCCCCCCCCTCAAAGTGTAGCGGATGGATGGATGAAATGATTACCTACAAACCAAACGATTTTCCTCACTTTTTCACCCCCCCCACCTACCCCCAAAAAAACCACACACAAAAGGGTCTCTCGCACACACCCCGTCGGTTTCTACCCCTCGAGACGAATAAAAATAGCAACAACTAGCAAACGGTCGAACACCGTGGCGGTCCTTATCTTTATCTCATTTGAAGATGATTTATGATGCGGTATTTAAAGGGCAGCCCGGCCACATCCCCGTCGCAACGCTTTCCCCTTGTTTGTTTCTTCTCTCCTCTTCCGCCTCCTCACCTCAAGCATCTTCGTAGTTTTCCTTCGTTTTCTTCCTCACTTCTTGTGGCTGTTGTTGCTGTGTGCCATTCAGCCTCTCTATCACGGGACAGGGATCGCGCTGGATCATTTCACCGTCAGTGGGAAGGTTTCCCCCTTGCAATGCAATGACTCTTTTGTTGTGTACTCCCGTGGTACATCGGGACTTTCCATTCAATGCTGCTGCCCTGTTTAGTGAGCAGCGAACAGATAAGAAACCACCGGCCAAGATAGAGCATCTTGATGCGGTTTGCCGACATGCGAGGACAAAATTGAATTAAATATTCTATTCCCTTTCCCACATCTGTGCTACTCCTTGTGGTGACTCTCACCGCCCTTCCACGGTAAGTCCCTTGTCCCAGAGGTCAAGCGGTAAGGAAGAAGGTTCCATTTTTCTTCCTCCTTGTTAAACTGACCCTCTGTAAGGAGGGCGCCTGATGGAAAAGGGAATGTTGACGGTAAAATGACGGGCACAGAAAAAAACTCACACTCCAAGACCAACGTGGTGGAGAAGTTGGAGCAAAAATAAACCACCCCTTAAAATACTGGAGCTTTGCAACGAAACCAAAAAAAAACACAACAGCCTCAAACGACTCCAAATTACACACACACACACACACACACGGTCCACATAAAAACTTGCTAACCATATTCATATATTTGTTTCCCTGCCTTCCTTTATGTTCCCGATAAGGATCGAGTTTCTTTTTCGAGCTGAAATTGTTCCTCGACACGAAACGCGCCGTCTCCCTTTTTTTTCGCTAAGTGTGTTTGTTTCACCCTTAAGACACTCATTCCAGCACAACACACACAAAGATACAGGTTGTATCCATAAAGACCACAGCAGAAAAACAAAACAAAATATGGAAAAAAATATTGTGCCTCATATGGGGGATGAAGTTTTCTGTTTGAGTTGTTATCAGCATGTAATTTATATTTATACATTTTTCAGGATTTTCCTACCAATCAACCCCTCGAAGTGGTTTTGGAAAATGGACGAACCAAAAAAAGGAAGCAAAAAAAAAACTAACCTCAGCAGAAGAGAAAGAAAAAAACACGCAAACACTCCCGAACAACAAGCTCGCCATTTATCTTTTGGGTGGATGTGGGATGGAGACGAATGCGTGACAACATCATCCTTACCGCTGCCACGTGTGGCAGTATAGGCAGTATGTGGGATTTATTTATTTTTCATTAGCAAACTTTTGCGGCACTTAATCGGCTTTTGATCAAGGATATCGTTTAAATGTCCAAACGTCGCATCCCCTTTGGAGGGGGTGTGGGGAAGGGTAGGAGAAGCAGGCATGAGGGAAACGACCGGATAGACAGAGTGGCCATTGGTCGGACCCATCAAAGTGTGTTTGGTTTGCGCGAATAATTAAATTAAAACAATTCGACAAACTGCTCCTTTGCCAAGGACAAAGCCCGGCCTCTGGATCGCATCCCGATTCACCTCCCCCCCCCCCCCTTCCCATCATTTCAATCAAGACGCTAGTCTGTGTCAAGAAAGTTTACCCCCTCCTCCTCTCCCGTACACTCCACCCCCATCATCCCTTTTGGGCTAGATAAGGGTTTGTGGGGTTGGCAGAAAGATTAACTTTCCACTTATCTCTTGGCCGAAAAAGCCAACCCCTACCCACCTGCAAAACGGCTAACAAGTGACAAAACTTTGTGCAAAAACTTACCGTACCGTGCGTGTGTGTGTGTGAATGGGATGAAGATTCAAAGCCGCAACTATCTTACACGAGACTTCACTTTAGCGTAAGATCCTTTTTAAGGCTGGTAGGTGGGGTGGGTGGGGAGAAACGGGATCAGGCATCCGTCAAGGATTAGAAAGTGAAAGACACAACCATTTTGTGACTAATGTAGCACCGCACGTGAGTGGGTTGGAAAGGGTTGCCCCTTACCAGGTTTGCTCAGCGGTAAAGGTGATTATTTTAATAAAGTGAGTAAGAAGCTTAGTAACAGCGGTGAATGACTTGCCCCATCCACACACAGGTCAGATGGTTTGACTTTGCATCGTTCGTTGCATACTGTTAGGCGTAAAATGCTCACCAATATGCATCTTGTGTGATAAAGTGCGCCTAAATGTATGCAATTAGTAGTATAAAAGTAGATTAATTAAAAATATGGTCTTTTTTACTATTTTTCTAGGAAGTAAAGAGTTAAAAAGAGAGAATACTATGACAAAATCTCGAAAAAGACGAAAGTTTTCATTTTTACAGTTCTTTTTTTTGTGTAGAGTTCTTAAGAAACGACCCATGTCAAAGTTTTAACACACACACACGCGGTGATGGATGTGACGATACCCTGACGTGCGGAAGAAACCGGAAGTGGAATTATTATCTACCCTCAAGGCACCTGCTTGCAGGCCAAGATAGTTTAAATACTTCGGAAGACTTCTTTTTAGACGTTCGAAGCTTCTTAGTGTCAGCTTATGTGGTAGGAAAGTTTCACTCTCACCGGAAAAGAGTGTGTGCGTGTGTACATGCGTTGCGGTTGAAATATTTTCGCTTCTTGTCGAGTAAATTTAAAGACACACCTTCAGGTGTGCTGTATAAAATTGGAGCAAACCCTGGAGAGGGAGGGATAGAACCTAATTGAAAATTAAGATATCCACCACATTTGTCTCCTTCTCGCCGTACGGTGCCGGCGGTTTGTGCTGGGAGCTTCATAAATAAATATCCCTTAAGGTGCAGCTTATGAAATTTGCATCCCGAAACTAGGAAACCATGCTCCAGTAACAGAAAAAACGCGCACACACACTAACTACGATGCTTCGAGATAATAATCTCGACCAAATCCTGAGGCGCCCGGTTCGCATGTGTGAACTCCCCTGTCTGGTGAGTTGGTTGGCCAAACCCCGAGATGGTCTGGATGGGTAGGCGACAACATGGGAACCCTAGAGCCGTTTAATTTAGATATAATATCCTTCGGCTATTAAACGGTCGTTAAGTTAAATGACCAAAAAATATGCAGCCAACACCGTCAACCCCTGCCGGTTTCCTCGCTGGCATTATCCTGGACACAAGGCTAACCGGGCTGTCCGGTCCGAGGGGTTTTTTTTTGCAGCAGGAAAATATTCATAAATTCATTTGGATAATTTAATGCAGCAGCACGAGGAAATGGAAAATCGCCACCGGTGCCCGTGAGCCGTGGCCGGTCCGATTTCGGTACGACCTTACCCCGTTCGTACGTAACAGCACCGGGAAAACAAAACCTCACAGTGAAAAAATGGAGAACCATCCTGGCTTCTCCGGACCAGGGAGAGTGTGTGTCCTTTTTATCTCACCACGACAGCAGGGAATTTATGCAACCCATACACACACACACGCGCGCGGGCTTTACTGGATGGACATCTAAACCAATAAGTGAGGTTATGGAACGACCTCGTAGGGAATGAGTTGCTCAACAACTAACTAAAAAAACACACAAACTGAGACGAAACACGGAACGAGTGTAATTTAATATGTAACTCTTTCTGTTCGTTCGGTTGTCCCCATTTATGCTTTTTTCTCTGGCTGTTTACCACTCACAATGGCACCGATGGGCCGATGATTGTGTAGCGCCCGTTCCAGGGGACACAACGCGCAACACACCCGAACCGAATGCATTTGGGCAAGTTTGGGTAGAATAATACTGCGATGATTTATTATGAGAAATCCTAATCGGACAGCCCCGGGGAAAAAGGGATACGCTTTTTAGTGGTGTAAGATTTAATTTGCCCGAAAAACCACACCAACTACCGTTTCCTTTCCCACCGTGGCCGGAGCGTTGCGCCTGCAAGACGGCAATTAATCATCTTTTGCCGCTTTGCCTTTTACGGCAAGGCGAACCTTTACACCACCACTGGTGTTCTGGAGAGGGTTTTTTTTTCTTCGTTGTTGTTGCTATTTTGAATCCTTTTCCAGTGCGTGAAGAATTGATTCGATTTAACTGTGTTTGTCTCGGGTTTGCTTCTATATTTGTGCGACGTAATTGCCAGTGAATTGTTTAATCGACGTTGGTTGTTGGGTTGATGGGGGTTTTCAGCTTAGAGTGTTCGATTTGCATATCTTCCTTCGCTTTTGCCCTTCGGCGCCGCGGCCGCTCTCTCCTATCCAGCAACAACACAACTCAGACACATTGTAAACACCAGAAGACGATCCCCCAAAGCAGGGGGCTGAGAGGTTAAGAGCAATCGATTCTGACAGACTGGCGAATTGACAAAAATGCCACCGTCGTCGCACGTCGTCGCAACATTGCTTGACAAATTGTACGAACAAAACCCAACCCCACCCACCCTGTTGCGAAGCGGAATGACGCCATGTAATACTGGTTGCCGTCTGTCAGGCGCTAAAACCATGAAAAATGCTTCCGAAACATCCCCAAATCTCATGCTGCTGTTACTTGTTTTTTTTTTGTTTGTTTCGCCAAACCCACCCGCGGCCCTATTCTATTCGCATTACACCTCCCCCCCCCCACCGTTCTTCTCCTCGCCGGTCTCCCTCCAAAGCAAATGCCACATTTTATTACTGCTAGTCGGGCGGAAAGCGCCTGTAAGCAGACTATAGACTGGAAGCTGTCTGCCAGCTATCGCTATGTATGTAAATGAAACAAAGCCTGCGCTACGCTTAAACACCGTCTTGATTTGAGACGGACGGAAATGGGGAGGAAAGGGATGGTGCGTTGGGAAGACAGATCTTCCCTGACAGATTCCTCCCAGCGTGCGAAATGAAGAGGTGATGCTGCTGTTAAGACTCTCCAAATTGACTAATCGAGTATAGTTTTAAAAAGATAAGAAGACGCTCCTCCTTACGCCCTACCTCCCCCAACACTCCCCATCTCTTTCTCTCTCTCTCTTAATCTGTATCGTAATGTAATCGCGATAAATACAACGGCAAGAGAAAAAAGCAACAGCAACAAACAATCCCCTTCACGTAAACGTCAGCTTGAAGTGTTTAAAAATTGAGCAAATCTCGGCTTAATCGCTTTGAAAAATTGTACCACATCGGGTGCCGGGGAAAGGGGGATTTTCACGCTCGTAAACGGCGTCTTCGTCTACGGTGAAGATTATAATCAAATTTGTTTAACTTTCTGCTCTGCATTCTTGCTTACTCCCCCTGCCTCTTTCTTTGGTAGAACGGTGCCCTAAAAACTGCGCTGTTAAGTCGCTAAATGCGTGCATTTTAAATAAGTAATCGGTGAATTTTCTTATTTCGGGTTGCCCCTCAACCAAGAATGCCCCCTCTTTTTTTTCTCTAGCACTCGACAAAAGCATCCTTGAAGGTGAATTTATTTGCACTGCACAAACTATTAACCGTAACATCTTCATTACACCTTTGTTTCCCACTCCCTCAGTCCCGTTTCGGGTGATGGAAATCTCCCATTGTGCATTCCATTCTATTCTATCTGGCCACGGAGGCTTAATCTCGCAAATCCCACAAAACGGTCCCGCTGCCCCGGTGTGATGGGCAAATAAATGACAATTGTTTCATGCTCCGGGGCATGAGCAGAGCGCAAAAATCCCTTCGGGAGTATGTTGTTGTATCAGTGTGTGTGTGTGTGAAAGGAGAAAGAAAAAAAGGGGATCGTAAACGGGACGATAACCATAACCGTAAGCCACATCATTACACGAACGGACGGTGATTTCTTTTTATGAACTGATTACACACTCATGTTTTTGAAAGAGAAGGAGGCGAGTACACGAACGGTACCGACGCTGACTAACGATAATCGTTCGATCAACGGACGCAACTCCGGACCGCACAGTGGTAACCGGGGAAAATCGAACCCACGCTCGCAATTAGCTTCTCCACAGATGTCCTTTTAAATTACATTCATTAAATACACCCGGGGAAATTCTTGTCGCACTGTGTTGTTCAATCACACCCAGTGTACAAGCCGTTCGGTCCGTTTGCCCATTCAACCACAAGACGTGATGTGATGATGATGCACAAGAGTTTGTTCTCTTATTCTTCCTCCTCCCCCCCCTCCCCCCACCCTCCCACCACACGCAATTGAATTAATGCATTTTCCGGCGAACATTTACACGCCCAACCCATCCGAAACCGGGCCCGATTGGATAACAAAACGGTTTGTTGAAACGTTAATTGCATAATTTTAGGCGCAAAACGATGGACGAGTGCACAGTGCTGTCGTGCAACATTCCTCGGCCCAAACCGGTTTTGGAAGCGGGGGAATGAAGAGAGAGTTTCTTTTGCCACAAGCATGCATCCACAAAAACGCTTCCTTCGGTTTTACAACAACGTCCATTCCAGGGGATTCCTGGGGAAGCCAATTTTCTCATCATGTCCATGATATGGCCGGGTTTTGCTGACGTGCCTGTCATACACACACACACACACACACATGGGTTAGTCCCGTCTCGTTGCGGTTCATCTCTGCTAGGATGAATACGTAAAGCGGGTTTTATGAAACACTGCTGCATCGGATCGGTTTATAGGTATCTTCCCTTGAGGAGGACGAAAGAGTTCCGTATCGGCTATTAAATGTCACCAAGCAGTTGCAACAGAACTCCCCTTTCCCAGCTATCCCTTTTTTTCTTAAGTAGCCCGGGCCTTCCATTCGCCAGAACACGAGCAATGGATATCCGTGAGGATTAGAATGCTGCGTGAAGTGCGTAAAGTCCTCTCGGATCATTGTGGTCCTGTGTGGAAGCTTCCAACAACCGGATGCACCACATGGATTAGCATAACAATGTGGAACCGGGATGCTTTCGTTTTCTGGACGCCCTGGAGCATCCTCATTATGCTCCGGGATGGTTCTGGGTTAGCTTCCGGGACGTCCTTGCGTATCCGTGCTTCTTGTGGATCTCGGTGGCTCAGATCAGTGATACGGCCCGTTACGGAGCCTGGTGCACGTGCACGCATATTCGCCAACCCTTCGCACACAACCGAACTGTCCTTCGGGCTGGTCCTTTTCGAGGGTTTGTGTATCTCAGCTGGAATATGTGTACACATTAAATCTACATCCATCAACACCTAAGCCACCCATACCCCGAATGCAATCCGATGCAATCTCGCATCACCAGGGCATCCGTCTCGCATCCGCATCAGTGACTGAACGGAGGCTGGGATATTGAAATCACCATTCGAGTCCGTTTAGCTGAATCGTTTACCATATGACCAACCACCCACCATCCAGGACACCCTTTCTGATCGGGAAGGGAACAACGGCGTATGCAGGTGTTTGTAGTCCAAAGGGTGGAGAACGCAGTCCACTTTTCACTTTATTTATGAGCGTGTTTATGACTTCGATTACGGCCGTGTTTGGTCGTTGCCACTCAAATACACACACACGCACACATTTATATTCACACTTCATCAGAGAATTTGAAAAGAAGATGGCACGGTAAATGGTCCGGAAATGGGGAACACCCAGGGATGTGAGCAATAATAGGAAGATGACGCCAAACAGCAACAGCAACGACACACACACACACACGAGAAAAAAAAAGAAGATAGAATAACAACACGATAAAACAGCACATACAACCGCACTGGGCATGGGTAACCCGTATAAATGCGTAACCGTTAAACAGTGGAGACGAAAACACAATGAAACAGAAATATGCCGCCGCAGGTGATACTGATGTCCTTCTGGTTGTGGGTGTGGGGAAATAGCCCAACAGTGTAAAGGAACGCATTATCCCCCTGTTATTCTGCCACATCTTTGATGTGCCCGTCTCTCCAGCGAAGTCGGATGTTAACTTTGCGAATGCGGATAAGCATATCTTTAGGCGCTTTGAATTTGGAAGTAAATCACCGCCCCACCCCCTGAAAGGTATGCAATGCGCTGTGGAAAATCAGCTTTTTTAGCTGTGAAAGTGTTTTTTTTTTCGCAAAAATAAACCATTTTTCCAACCTTTAACTCTTCCTCTTTCCTGCTTCTCATCGCAAACCCCACATTTAAACGTCATTTTCGCGGCTAGCCATCGAGCGATCGTTCTCTTTCTTTTTTTTTTTAAGCGATGGATTTGCTTATTGTCGACAACATCGCTTTGTGTTTATGATGCTTCCACCTCTATTACAGCGTCACAGTTGCGAGAAATGACGCTACGAATAAATGTGTTCCGAAGGGTGAACTTTTTTTTCCCCCCCTTTTTAAAACTGGTGGTTTTTTCTTAAGTTTTTCTCAAACCGAAAACTGAGACGATAATATCTGGCGCGTGGTCACGGGTGATCAAAACCCCTTTTTTTTTCTTTCCGTCTCCCTTTTGGTGAGTGTTGTTTCTTCCGCAAAACAGGGAAAGTGAAAGCGAATTCAATGGGTTGGATGCTGCACGTACCGTAAAACCCTTTCCCTTTTTTTTGTTGTTGCCCTCCTTTCAGGCTGGTCAGAATGATGATGGCGGAAAAGGGACGGTTGGAAATGATACGCAAAGTTAAACGATTGTAAAGTCTGACGGATTTACTGAAAGCGAAACAAATCTTATACCAAGGAGTTGTGGCTTGTGGGGAGGAATAAGAAAAACCTGCGGTAGCACATGATCGTTTACATGTAAACGAAACCGTCGCACACTTTAACACCTATGAGAAAGAAAGGGGACGAAAAAACTGATGGTCGTAAAAAGAAAAGCGAAGAAAATCGCCCTCGCCTATCTGTTCGGTCGCATCGCGGTGAAATTTCATATCTGGATGCATCATATCGTGCAGAAAGGATTGAAACGCACCGTGGGGGGAATGGGAATTTTCTTTAAAACTTCCATTTTCACGCCGAAAAGACATCAACACTGGACTGGAAAAAGCTGGCCAAAGAAAATGCATCGGAAAACTTAACATCCGGACAGACAATCCCTGAATGGCAGATAAAGAAGCGGACCCTGAACGAGGTGGGCGAAAGAAGCACTCCGCTACCGGCTGCCTCTCTCATGACCAGTAGTACACACATATGGGCTTATCGGGTTTCCACCTCGCTGGAAGTGCCACAACAATGGCGCACGGGATAAATTGCGTCCCATTTCCTTCGCACCGGCGGAACGGTTAACGATCCGCATTCTGTAGCGAACGGTGGATGATGCTTCCGTCACATAAACCGCCTGGAGGGTAGACAAACACACACAAATCACCGATGACACGGCGAAGTCCTTTTTTCTGGTGTTGGTTAGTGTATGTTTGGAAAAATGCAATCGCTTTCCTAATGATACTCTCGTTACAGGGCGCGTTATCCTAATTTTGCGCCTCGAAGTATCATTACAGTAAGGCGCCTACATTTATGTACTACACACTGCAAAAGCCACTGTATAAGCTGAAGTTGGTGTTTTTTAACGTTTTTTTTTTCAATAAAACTAAAAAGACTCATTCAAATTTAAACAAAAAAAACTCAAAGCAAAAAATATATTTTAAAAATCTGTACTCAATACACTAAAATGCTATCGTTGTATAGAGGTTGAAAAGCCTACTTCTGCGGTACCATAATTGACAAAATCATTCAAAGGGTTGAGAGGAAGAAGCGCACACACACACACGCGGTACGTTACTGTCACCAGCAGACACACCGAACGCACACTCCAACCAGGTGGGGATGGAGGTTACGTTGATGATAGTTATTATTTTTACTAAACACGTACACCTCTTAATCGAGAAATTCAATATTTTCTGTCACAACAACCGCATCCCGGCGTGATTTAGGCGCCAGAGGGATGGGGAGAGTCCGGGATGGGGAGAGTGTGTGTTGGAGCCGTATGAGAGGGTTAGGCCTCACTGAAGTGGCACTCCACGCTTCAGATTCGAGGGGTTGTTTTTCACCTGTTTTGGTAGAAGGAAGGGAGGGGAGAGGGGGGGGCGCAAGAAGAAGGGGGCGATTTTATGTTTACGTGCCCTCCCAGCCCTTCTCATTACAGTCACTTTGACGGAGCCTACGTTGGTAGCATAATTTTCTGCGCCCATGCAAACACAGCACCGTGGCCTGTGTTTTCCAACCGTAGCGAATTTTCCGCTCCTGATTTTCACTTCCATGCATCATGTGTGTGTGTTGGTTTGGTGCATATCATGTAGGATGATGTGCGCCAAGAGTATCATTTACATACGCAATCATTATTACTGCAAACGGCCATACGCTTTGGTAAAAACGCTGAAGATGAATTAAATCGTTCGATAAGAGGAGTTCGGAGTGGAGTGGAAAAGTCTACGGGCCAGTACGGAATTAAATTTGAACCGTTGGTCCGTTTGTCGTGCAAACTGGTAACGCCGAACCAGTCAAAGACACCCTAGTCGGAGTTTTGCCAAAAATGGCTGTAACGTTTTCGCGGCCACCGCACGAACAGATCGCGAGATAGTGCGTGTGCCGGACCGTACCGTGGTGAGCATCCGTGTTGGAAAAAGGATTCGCGGAAAATTGCGCCCGCACGATGAGATGAAGGCAAATAAGAGCACACTTTCGAACGGCTGGAGGGCGGGAATGATTCCATCAAGCGTCGTCCAGTATCACCCGGACAGTGGGGGGGTGGGTGAGGGGCGGCAAGGAGGAGGTGGGAGATAATGTTGCGCAAACCCGATGCCACACGGGAAAAGCCCGCGGAAAATTCTGACCCACACGTACCGATAACGGCCGTCGAAAGGACACGAACTATTTCGCTCTCCTTTTCCCCCCACTTCCCCTCCCATCGCTTTCGTCTAGCGAGGGACACGACAGGGTGGTTTATAAATTTTCAATTTTATAATTAAAACAAGATTATACGCAACAGATAAAATGATAATGTTCGAACCAAAAAATTAATTACACATTAATTACCTTCCGGAAGAGGGGGGGAAAGGGGTGAGTGGGTGTGGGATGCGGACAGGAAATGGCAATGGAGGTTTTGGGTGGTTTTATCGTGTGTATCCATTGTGTGTGTTTACTTTGTGTGGACCGTGGACGGACGCGACCGTTTGGAACACTTTTTCTCTGTTTCCAGTGGCGGCTTTTGGCAGGAAAAAAGGTAAAAAAACGCACAAAAAACAAACACCCAACACCACCCACGCACCATATTGTAACTCATTTTGCTGCATGCCAATGAAGCTGCCGTACGCTTCATCTCTCACTTTCTGCCCTTTTGTTTGGATGGGTTGAAAAAGGTAAATTTGTTACAAAATGCGCCCAAATGTATGCAATGCAGCGAAAAGTGCATCCAGCCCAGGAGAAAATAAAAGCGCACCGGTATCAATTTATCATCCGGCACACAACGGCTTGCTATTATTAACAATTTTCCGTGTATGTGTGTGCGTGTGCGTGTGTGTTTACTGTTTTGGACAAGCTGCAAGAAATATGTCACACTTTTTCACCTTCACCACTATCGTTCGCTTGCCTGGTGGTGGATTTACGAACTTATTTAGCATTAATGATGAATTGCAACCAAGAAGAGCTGTTTTAAATGGTCTCTCCTATCCAAATTTTAAAACTGTGCATATAATAATTGGTTGTTATTTGGTTGCATACGCCTAGATGTATGCAATGTGTTTTAAAAACTCTTCCCAGTAAACCAAATGGCACTAGAATTGACTTGCTGAGTCCTTGTAGAGGAAAATCATAATGAGAAAAAACAATTGCATACTGACAGGGGTTATAGCGCCAACCCACAAAGCCAACTTTAATGAAAGAGAGGTAATAAAATCTCAAATATTACATGTAGCAATAAGAAATTCTCATTAAAAAAAGAAGATAATTAACATATAGAATCTTTTGCAGTTTTAATTTTCCCACATTTCATTATAAAGAGAAAATCAATTTCTCCCATCCTACTCGAGACGCAGTAAAGTGTCTTTGAACACTCGCATGGAAACTGCCCCACTGTTTCTCACTCGTCTTAACAGGGAAAAAAGACAACGCCAGGATAAAAGAAAAGGCTTAGTGAACCTTGCCCCCGCATTCGTTCGGATGTGAAAGGTGGATTAAATAAACTTAATGCCGCCCTTCATCGAAGTGCCGTCCGGAGTTTGATTTCCCGTGCGAAACTCCCGCTTAGCGGGGAAATTGGAACGATTCCGTTTAACAGCAAACGTGAAAGGAATCCTTTTTCCGAACAACTGTTCCGCTTCCCGTGCCGGAAATGATTAAGTCAATTCAGCTGCTCCGAACAGACACCGGTGCGTTTTTGCTGTTCTTCGGTGCCTTTCGCGGATTCGTGTCGAAACTTTTCCTATAACTTTTTATTGGCCCTACCGTTGCGCTAGCCCCATTCCGCGTCGGGCCAAACCGTCGGCTTTGCTTGATTATATATTTAAATGTTTCAATTAACCCACCCAATCTCGGTGCTGGATCCTACCCGGCGCAGCATCATTGCACCTAATCTTCTCTTCCTGTACTTTTTCTCCGCCACTTTTGCAACTCACCCCTTTCACCCAGATGGAGCGAACGGATTGAACCACTTTCGCCGGTGGAAAATCAGAACTTTATCGGTGGCGTGTAAATCCTTACTCGTCGCTTCCCCCTTTAACAACGCGCTCCGCCAAACACATGGCATGAAATAAATCCGATTAGTAATTAGTAATGCGAGCATCGCCGAACGAAAGAATTCACCTTCCTCTTTTGTACCCGGCACGAAAGAATTTCCAACCCGAAGACGGTAAAGCGAACCACTTACGGAGCGATGGGAAATGTGAGCACTGTCATTTATACCGATCCGAATCGGATCCCGGAAGGTGTTGGCTTCGCACTTTAGTGACAAGTTTTATTAAAAATACTTAAAGGATTAGCACGGCGAATTGCTCACTTACTACTTTCGGGGATCGTTATCTGTCACCCCTTTCATTCCATTTAAGCGATGCTTTTCAACTTGTCAACTTACGGCTTTTTCCATCCTTTACCTTCCCTTCTCGCTTCAATACCTCAATGCTCAATAATGTTCGATGTAACTTGATTAAGGGAATAAATTTCCTTTTAAAAAAAGGGCAAATTGCATAACTCTAGGCGTTCATACAACCGTTTTTCGGAAAGCTTTGTGGAAAGTTAAAAACGCCCAAAATTATGCAATCCGCAATGATCCGCAATGAAAATTATGCAATCCGCAATGGCAATCACCTTATTAAGAGCTTGTACGTGTCCGTTTGCCCCCCAACAACTTTCGCTTAAATGTGCGAGCAAACGCAAACTGCGTGCAAAATCCTTCGGTACCGAACAGTCGGGAAAACTTTCCAACATCGCACCCGCCCGCTTTTCTAAGACAATGAGCCAAGGCACGTACACAATGTGCGCAAAGTGTCGAAGGCAAATCCATCACTGCTGCATATCTAGCAGCGGAAATCCATGGAAATTCGTCACCATTTATGGCTTAGGGAAGGTGACAAAACTTTTCTTCGGTGTCTTCCACTCCATTTCCCACATCTTGCGCTCTTACTTCTCGTACTTAAAGTTCCCTATTGCGTATGTCGACTAATCCCAGGTGCCTTATTTTATTTCACTCCCCGTAATATAAAGCCGGGGTGATGCATGATACCGTGGGTTGTGCGGAGTTGAAACGAGCACATACCGATCAGAGTAAACAAAACAGAGACAAACCCCAAAAAATCACAACCACTTTATCATTGCACACAGGAGGTATTAAAGGTAAATTGTGTATCTTTTGCCCACTTGCTCTCTCTCTCTCTCTCTCTCTGCCTTCCCGTGACGGCAATCGGAATTGGTTCCGTCAAGCGGCGAAATCTATGCGTTTGGATTAAAATTAATCGCGCCAATTATGGGGCTACAAATTGGCTACCAACGCCAAATGTTACACTCGGCATTATCTTTCGCTGCGCAGTGCCGGGCGGCACTGTTTTATCCCGGTCTTCATACATATATACGTGATGCGCTTATGAAGGACATACGTCCGAGCATCGAAAATCCCACGACCGAGTTTATTGAATCCAATTAATATTGCAATAAACTTCAATTAATTCGGCGCTACGCTAGTTGGGGTTCCGGCCCTTTGCTGTATCTCCGCCTGATTTCGCCACACAATCCACGACCATTTCCAACTCCCTCGTCTCACTCTCCGAACCTCGGTACAAAATGGGTTTTTGCTAATGCGGGCGCTGGGAAATTCGGAACACGGCAGGGAAGTGTCCTAATGCGTAGCCTAATCCCGAAACCTTCCTGTCACCATACACACACACACGGTGGCAGCGAGTTTTACGTGCGGCAATTTGTTTGACTTTGCTCCAACGCTTTCCCGCTTGTATGTGTGTGTGTGTTATTAGCGGAAAAAGCGGCTACGGCTGTGTGTAAAGAAACGAAAATGCGGGATTTTAGGGGATCGCGCTGCGGTACGAACCATACGCATAATAACCGCCCGATTAACTATACAAATAACACAACACATCGCAGGGAAATCGTTCGCAGAAAATAGGGAAGAAACTTGTCATCGTTACCATTGTGCGGGAGAGGGCAAAACTACTTCTATCTCCGTTCCGTTTGAACGGAAGACGGAAGGAACAACAAAAAAAGACTCTACAAAATTGATAGCTTTTTATACGTTTAATAGTATCACGATTTTATAATATATATAATATATACTTTTTTGTTTTGTGTTAATATACATAGTTCCATAATAAATTGCCTAATTTTTCACATTTAATCCATTCGTTCTTCTTTTGCCGTTCCTTTTTTTTGCCTTTTTCCTCTATCCATTTCACATTTTCCTGTGTTTTGCTCTTTACTTTTCTATTCTCTTTTTTTTTCTCGTTTTTTTTACAAGATTTTACTCATTCTCTTTTCCTATTCGTCTTCGATCTTCGTTCCCCTTTTTTTTATCCATCGTTTTGCGAGTGTTTTTGTTTGTCGTTACGGAATTATACGGTCGACTATTTGATTAAACATGGGCCACTAAGTTTTAGGTGTTTTTTTTTTTTGTTGTTGTATTAAATTTTTGCTTTTGTGTTCAATATTTAGATTTCCGCTTTTTTCTCCCACTAATTTGCTTCTTTTACCACAATAAAGTCTTATGCGGTATAATTTCCACGATGTACCATCTGCTAGTTTCCCATCCAAAGTACTAAGTGTTGTACATTTTGGCTGGGTTTTATTTAAATCGTATCCTTCCACAATCCTTTGATTTTGATTAAAAAGAACAGAGCAAAAAGCATCACAAGAAACGGGAATTTAAGTTGATACATCATAAAAAATCATCCTGGTCACGGCACCATTCAATGATTATGGATGGAACCGTTCATTTATAAATAGAAAAAAAAACGACATCTTTCCACAGTTCTTTTTCCACGGTTGGAAAACGTTTTCCACAGTGGACGATACCTTTTATCAGTCAATTAATTAATTTCACAACACAATTGTTCAACTCCCCACACACGCAGCAACCAAACACCATCTCCATTTTTTTTTTTTTTGTTTCGTAGCCCAGATTCGTTGCAAATCAATTTCATAACAAACAATTCGTTTAATCGTAACATATATCCTAATATTTACACGCGGCTAGAGATGGGCTACAAGGTGAGAAGTGCTATGGTGCGATGTGCGGGGTCGGGTTGTTTCATTCAACTAAAAGCACGACCATTACGTATTAGGCAACAAAGTGGGGGATTTATTTGATTATTGAATTATAAAATAAACAAAACTGTACCGAAGAAATAGGCCTGTAAAGACCGTAGCGATTTTATAAATTTTCCCTTATACAAAACAAAGGAAAAATTAATAGGAAAAAAAATCCAAAAGTGTGTCATTCACTTTGACACTTCATTCCTCAACCATCGGGTAGCAAGTTTTCATCATGCTCTTTAGCGTCATCCGTAGATTCGGATTTTTCTTATCATGGTTTGTTTCTCCCTCGTTCGTATCCTCATCCGTTCGCTTTCGACTCGCAACTAACATCACTATCCTTATCCTGGACTCCTCATTTCCTGAAACGGCAAATCGGAACATTAAGAATTTGGCACATTTCATCTACTAACTAATGATGGCCGCAATTATCCTTCTCGAAAACGGCGGAACTCTAGAGCGAGCTTGTGTGTATGCGTTCGCGGAAGAATGGAAGAATTAATACTTCGTCGGCAAACTTCAAATTAATAACATTCGTCGTATCGGTATGCTTAGGTCTTTCTCCATATTTGAGGGTTGTATTAGTTGGTTCGGTTGTCTGGATATATTCGTATGACGTCCTTTAAGTCTGGTCAATTCAAACATTATGTAAATGTACTAACACTATTTTCTCTATGTCCCAACCAATTGTTTCGTAAAGACTGGTAGTTCGTACGGTCTTTTTGCGCTTACTAGTAGCTATCTTTCGATTGCTGCACCAAACTGGCACGAGCAAGCGAGTCATTTCGTCTTCATGCAGATAATATTCACTACACAGTCAACTACCAGGAACCAAATGTTAGAATTAGCAGTTAACATAACCTGAAAGATCGGACTGTTTGTATTGATACTCCCCACGACACACACACACACACTACTACCCCATCTCCACCTCGGTGAACCCTTTTCCAGTGTACTAGCGAGCGCAACAATTAAAGGAACCATCATATTTAGCTGGCCGTACTGAGAGCCGCCTTGATATGCGCGGGCGTACCGAATGGTGACGGTCCACCGGCGAGAGCTGCGGACAGGCTGCTGCTGTTGTTGTTGTGATCGCCACCTCCAACACCACCAGCACCACCACCACCACCTCCCGCCCCACCAGCCGTACCACCTCCACCACCCGTATTCCGCTGGCCGACGAGTCCCATCAGATTGCCGTTGGCGCCATTTTGCTGCGGTGACGGGATGCCACCCATGCCCTGTCCCGGACCCTGGCCCGGTCCCGCCTGTAACTGGGGTCCACCGTTACCACCTCCGCCTCCTCCTCCTCCTCCTCCACCGCCACCACCACCACCATGTCCGTTTTGCATCACGGGTCCACCGCCGCCTCCCTGCGAGATCTGCCGCTTCAGCATTGGATGGTTGGCCATCGACGCGAACACGAGCCGCTCCTCGTAGTCGTACTCGCACAGGATCTTATTCTCGCACAGGTAGAACTTATCGCCAACGCAGAACCTGCGGAAAATGGAAAAGAATCACGGTCACATACCAACAAAAAAAAAAGAAATACACAACATGAAAGGGAAAACCAGGGATGAAAATGGGGAAACGTAGAACGCGTTAGGGTACAGATGTAATTAATTCAATCACTACACCCTTGGCACGCACATGGCAAAGGCTCATCATGACCCATGGTGACAAAACGATCACACCACCCACAAGTGTTGGTGTCCGGTGCATAATGCACGGTGCTGCTACTTTCCGGCTGCACAAATGCAGGTTGGTACGGGATGTGCCTGCACGTGCGATAACGTAAAATATGCCCGCTGCGAGTTTCATCGGCGTGTCACCGAAATTTGTGTCACCACCCGCGGTGGCCGTGGCGACCTGCTACACCGTGCTACACTATGCTACATTATGCTACTTATGCTACCATCCAATTTCCATTTTATAGGGTTATCTTTTTTGCAGCCTGGAAGCGACCGAAAACCGCAGAATTCATACCGGGACCGGGATGGAAGACGGTCCAAACCAACACATTACTGCCAACTATCTGCTGCAGAACACTTTCCCTCCTACCTAACACCCTCTCTCTGTTTCTGTGACAATTTATTTGGCGAGGATTATAAATCAAATTAAAATAATATTATATGGTAGAATAATTTTCAACATTGTGTTGCGTCCCCTAGGCCCCGGCCAAACGATTCAGGGAGGCACCTTCCGAAGTCATTACACAGTGTATGCCCTCGATGCCGTTTGTACACAAGAGCTAATGGGAAGGGATGAGTATAGTTGTATGGGGTGGAGGAGGTGAAATAAATACCGATCGTCCACCTTTCTCTGCCCACCCCATCCAGCCGGGGGAATCGTCAACAGAATGTTCCGTTGTTGCGTTCCATTGAATTCTCCCTATCCTGCTGCTCTCCCTAAATGGGGCCAATCGGGTGCTGTGGTGAGAGAAAATTTGGGAGAAGTTTTGCTGCACTTGACACCGACGACAACGGCAAACGGAGACGCGTTTACCCAAGCTCAAATGAAATGTGACGCTTATTTTCTACCAAACCCCCAAACACCCTCTTCACAGATTTTCTCTCGCTTTTCATCCTGTTTTTTTTTTGTCACTAAGAGATCATGAGCGAAATAAATGCTCAAGTGTAATTATGAAGACAATCGTCATAATTTCCCAGCATCATCTCCTCTTTGTCTTTCCCACCGCTTTTTCTATCCCTCGGTCTGTCAGTGACAGGATATCGCCAAACAGCGGATGCTGGAATTTGACAGGACTATAGCAGCAGCGGCAGGCTAAAAACAACCGAGCCAGGTCCTGACGTATTGTTGCCATTCCACCTTCCCACCCCCTCGAACAATAATAATGATGAATTTGATTTCACCCGGAAACAGGGCCGGAAAGGCTCGGCCAGCCGAGCGGAAGGATTTATTCAAATTACATTACATTAGCCCCAGCCAGTGCCCCGGGGACTTTGAATGCGTTCGGCCCGGTTTTACGGCCGGGGCCAAAGAAAAGTGGGCATCATAAATCAACCGATGGTTTTAGTAAATAGTTTTTCCTGCTTTTCCACAACTCTGGCACTCCTAAAGCACCCTTCTCCATCTGTAATCAGTATTCCGATGTTTTTTTTTTTTTTGCGTACATCTCCACAAATCGAGTCAAAATTTCAGCTCGACCATTAGACCATCCCGGGCAGGGCCACACGGGGATGCAAGGGGGATATAATTTCATTTTTCCTCCCACCGGTACGCGTTCAATTCGACCGACAGTTTTGACCACACCATCATCAAGAGTGATCGGTGAGGCATGGAAGATGATTAATCACTCAGGCGCTCCGTGTAACGGATCCCTTTGCAATGGAAAACCGGGTGGGGGGAAAGGGGTTACCGGGGGGAATGGGGGGGGGAAACTGGACGCAACCATATGCGACCACTCGACCCCTTTGCTTTCTTCTGATGATTTCCCTTGCGTCCCGTTTATAGCGTTCATAGTAAAAAAAAGGTAAGTCGTCGAGGATATCTCTAGGATGTGTAGAAGACACCCCCTTCTCGAAGCTCAGGATCTCTAGATCCTCTACACAAAAAAAAATTAGGTTCTACTGCTGGGAGGGAATCGTTTAAAAATATTTTAATAGTTTGAAGACGTACCGATGGTTACACTGTTGGCAGGCGAAGCATTCCAAGTGGTAGACGTTGTTGCGGGCACGCATTACCATCTCGAATGCCGGAATCACCTTGTTGCAGGCGGCACAGAAACCCGTGTTGCCGAACAGTCTGCAGGGCGAAAAGAAAAAACACACACACACACGTTAATAATCGAGTTATATGTGAGAAGGACTCCGCCGTAAACATACCGTAGATAGTCCCGCTTGCACAGCATCAGGTTGCCCTTGGTGTACAGTGTGGAACCGACCTCCCCCAGCCGGCAATCGCAACAACCACACTTGAGGCAATCCTCGTGCCAGAGCAGATCGAGTGCCCTGAGCAGGAAGCGATCCTGGATGTGCTTACCGCACCCGGCACAAAGCTGCTGCTGTGGATGGGGAGGCCCTCCACCACCACCACCACCTGCCGGTCCACCGCCACCAACGGATTGGTTGTTGAGTGAGTTCGGTTGTTGCTGCTGCTGCTGCTGTTGGTGGGACTGTTGTTGTTGCTGCTGCTGCTGCTGCTGAGAACCGGCGGGGATAAGCCCGCCGAGGGACATGGTGGACGTGTTCCCACCACCCATACCAGCCGTCGCCGAGGGAGGTTCCGGCTTTGTGACGTCCATCGTCATCATCTGCAAAAGGTAAGATGCAGGCGAGATATTAGTGGAGCACTTGGCATCTTCGCATAGGGGGAAGATTTTTTTGGAACTTTGAGAAAATATATTAGAATATGTATTATTGAAGATATGAGATACATCAAACATCTTTCAAACGCACCACGTTTCTCAGGGGCCTTGAATATCTGGAAGTATCTCCTCGATCAGAAGCATCTCTTAACCTTTTTTTTTTTTGAGAAAAACACAAAATCTAAATTAGATCATCATGCTGCATCCCCGGACATCATGTCACGACTAACCGATAGAAGGGCAAAACTTGGGTTAAGGTCGTAAAAACCTCTAAATAGTGCATAGGTGTATAGCAGTACCCCGTTGGTTCGTTCGCTTTACGAGCAGCGAACTTTTCCAATCACCCTAATGGAGTGGAAAACTCGGAACCGGTTTTCGAGTGTGCTTTTGCAGGTGCAGCTGTGGTCACTGATGCAGTTTCACCAAGACTGGATCGTGTCTTTAACTTTTTCCGGAAAATTCGCGATACGCTTCACCTCACAGTTTTCTTCTCCCTTCCCTCCCCTCCAACTCTCGCACTAGCACGCACGTCCGTACCCTTTTTTAATCTTTTAATTAACTTCAACGATGCTCACCAACGAACGCCCACCGGGACATTCAGCGAAAAATGGATTCTCTGCAAACTCCAATAAATCTTTCACTACAACCGGACCTTACCTCGGACACGGCATTGGCGTTGTTTTACGCCAACCCACTGTTTTCCACTGCCAGTTTAAAAAAAAACACCCCAGGAAAATCGTCCACGTCCGCACGTTGCGTTTGCAGGAGGAAAACATAACAACAACACGTTGGAAATATGTTTTGTTTCCGCTTTTTTTTTTGTACAGGAACATCAACATAAACGAATAGCGAGGGAAAAAACTTATCCACCGGGATCGAGACTTTTGCCGTCAACGGTTTCCTACCCAACCTGTACATCCTGGCTATGTTAGCATCCACGTCCTTCCGATAATGTAAATGGAATTGCAATGAGAACAGTCACTAAACTAAAGCAAAAATGGTGGAAAGCAGGGGAGCAAAATGAAAGAAGTTACTTTACAAAAGTGAAGCAAAACAAAATGCACCAGAAAACAAGTTGTGTAACAGCAATTCTGTTATGAAAACTGCACCGACGAAACAATAGAAATGAGAACACAAATAGCAGAACGTTGGAGAGTTGAAGGATTATTTTTTCGAGCAAAGTACAGGGTTTTTCGAGCGCTCAAAGCGCATTGGGGAAAATTTAATAAAAATCCGAATCAATTAGGAATCTTTTTTCTATTTCTCCATTTATCTTAGCACCCAATTAGGAGGACACTTAAATTAAATTAAAAAAAAACTTATTTAAAAAACAATTCACCCCACTTAAATTATTGCCGTCGCGTAACTGACAGTGGAAGGATGCGAATTAATTATTCGAAACATCATATTCGTTAATTATTTTCCACCAAAGATGTATGCCAACACATAGGCACCCTTGTCCACTTCCAACCCCTTAGCAACGCTTTCCCCTGCCCGGTCGTTACTATGCAGATTTTCATTTGCATTTTTTTTCTTCCATTTGCTCGATGCATTTAGCACCGGAAGGGTTTCAATACGTTTCGCAAATGCAACAAAACCGTTCGCGGACGGTGTAATTATCGCAAAAAGGGTGGTTTAAAGTCTCCCCAGTTCGTGAAAGAAGCATAAAGATTTAGTGGCCGTTTGTACGGAAATTGTTCGCACTTCTCCGGCCAGGCACAATGTCACAAGAACGTGGAATGTGGAAAAATGAAACACAGCAATAAACAAAAAGTTAAACACCATAATCCAACACGAAGGAAATGGGATGTTTCCCGCAAAAGAGAGAAAGGGATTGCCATCTTATTTCCGCTCCACGCTTTAGACACATTTTCCTCCCAATCTCTCTAAAACACTTGACAGGCAAAAGTTGTTTTCCCAAGTTTTGGTTGACGTTTCTTCCCGTTTGTGTTTTATTTCTGTTTTATTTCTGCTTAATTTTTTGCTCAATTACTTCTGTGGCGCGTGCCTCAGCATCACGTTGGGTAGTGATGTTATTGCATACCGCCCAACCACGCCATCCACCCTTCCATCCACCATCGTTTCATTATTTGCTGTTTACTCTTTACGTGTTTGTTTTGCCTTATTTATTTATTCACCGCGTAAAGAAGCCGTTTCCAGTCGTGGCGGGTTTCGGTTTTCTCACTGCGTTTATGTTATTTATCGTCGTCATCCAAACACAGTAATGGGAGAAAGAATTCTAGCTAGCACATACACAAAAACGCAACATAGCAAAACGAAAAATGCATCATTCGATGTTGAAGAACATGAAACCCTTTTGCGCAAAAAAAAATCGCTTCTGCAACGTTTTGTTAGTTTATGTACTCATTTCTATATCTTTCACACACCCCCACATCAAGCTACTAAAAAAACCAATTAAAAAACTTGTTTATTAACAAAAAAAGGAAAATTGAGGATAGAAAAAATTATCTAAGTGGCAGTATAATTATGTTAGGCACTGTAAAATATATTTTTTACCTAGGAAATAGAATTTTCATTGTTCGAATATCATAAAAAATAAAATTGTGTAATGTTTTTTTTTTTTGTTTTTTTGGGTTGGAGAACATAAATATGCCTCCCTAATTTATTTTCCTAAAATCTCCGATCGGCATAAACCACTCCTACGAGTTATAGGCATCATGTTCAATCATTCGTTAGCTTCCACATAAAAGAACTAACGCTTCACAGAATGCGTTACTCGAATCCAGTGATTAAAAGCACCATTTCCAGCCCTTTTTTTTTGGTTAACTCTGTTTGGAGGTGCAAAACGGGGCCATTTTTTATAAAACAAAAGTATTGCTGCCGCACAACAAACAAAACAACAAACGGCGACAAAATGATGGACAGCATGGTGCAGCAGCTTGTTGCTGTTGCGCTTTTTTTTTGTTTTTTTGCTGTCAGGATCCAAGTATCAAATGGACTGTAGTGTTGTTGTTGTTTTCGGTTTCCAGCGTCCCGCACTGTGACTCGTTTTTAATAATTATTTTAATTGCAACTGTCGCAAATCGTCACGGTGCAATTTTCCCACATCTGTTGCACGAAGGGAAACTCACCTCCTTCTTCGCACCCCTTCGGTGGTTGGGTGGGTTTTTGGTGGGAAGGAAAATAAAATCACAAACACGCTCGAATCTGTTTCGGCAAACGGTTTGTTGGGGCGTTTCACATTTCACATGCCACCGTACACACTCGCACACGGCGAATATTAAAACATCATCAGCAAAATGGGCCCGAGAACTGACCCAACACTCTCCCCCGTTAGGATGGTTGGATGGGTTGGTGTTATTCGAGATTTTCCACTGGAATGCAAACATACCATCATCCCGCTCTGTTTCTACCCGCCACCCACTCAATTCTTGGAACCTAAAACCCCCATGTCTAATACCAAACGGTCAAAACACCGATGGTTGGAAACATACTACTGGGTTTTTGTGTAATTTTTTGTCTGTGCTCCTCAAACCCGCTGGGCCAAGTTGACTTGCCGGTGCGCTATCATCTCTCGCACACCATTTAGTGAGGGCTAACCCTAAACCGAATTTGGGGGTTTGCTGTGGCCAAACGTACGGCACACGAGGTGTTTGATTCAATTATCCTTCATCCGTCCGTCAGCTGGATCCGGACACAGAAACCGACCGGCAATCGTTAACATTCTCATCAGCCACTCATCAAGCCGTCATCTTTGGCGGGCAAACATTGAAAGGACACCGGCGACCCAACGCTAGCGAATAAAGAAAAACAACCACCGACAACGAATCCAACGCCGGAGCAGGAAGACTAGCAGAGAAGACGAATCCCTGATGTTGTATGATTTACGAAATGGACCAAATCGGATACTCCTCCCAGTCCCAATATAGATTTTTTTTTCTTTTGTTTTCCCATCTCCACAACTCCACAATTTGAAGCCACATGATATTCCACCGCGGAGATACAGAAAGAAAATGGACCACGTAAGCGAAACTGAGGAAGACATGACTCCTGGGGAAGGAGTCGGGAGTTGGAAGTTGAGGAAGTGGACAGAACAGGGATGATGCCAGTTGACACGTCCAATTCAATTTGTACTTCGATACGGCCCGGAGTTTTCGACTTGGTTTCGGCAACGGCACAATGTCCCAATGTCTCTCCAATTTTTCGCCTCCTCCAGTATCTCCAACGATCTGGTCTTTGCCAATTAGTGAGCATCGATGGTGATAATTATTTTTGCACTAGCTGGCTATTATCGGGTTGCGAAGACCTTCATCCCCTTTCGCCACAATTATTGGCCTCACGGTTTTCAGACGAGAAAAGGAAAAACCGGAAAATCGTAAAACTAACCTCAAAAGCACGTTGAGTTGAAAATGGATCTGATTTTCCTTTGGCCGTTTTCTTTTGCCAGTCTGCCGGCTCGGGACACATATAAATCAATCGGACGCTGGCTGGTCTGATGAATTAGTGATTTAAAGCCACCGCACTCCATATTTGATGAGGCATCGATTCGATCCTACCGAAAGTTACCCGGTTTCCCGGTCTCGAGTTGGAAACGGCTACCGAATTGGAAAATTGGCTCCCCAAAACCTTTCGTTCGCAAGGTGTTACCATTATGTACTCACTGTTATACGGGCAAGCGAATGTCTGTAGAAGGTTGAGATGGCAAAATTCCTTCCCCGAGGGCTTTAACGCAAAGAAAGTGAAACTATGTCTTTCGCCCACTCCTCCCCACAGAAGCTGGATTAACACAAAGGCATGCAAGGAGTAACATGTACGACGCACCCACGTCCACATACCAAGACATACCAGAATTGGACCAAGATCCGACACAGTACCGGGGCCATACATTCCTCGGATGTCTCCGGGATCTCTGGCCCGGGTTTTACAGGGCAGGCAGGCAGCAGCAAAACCACTTAATATAAAGGTAAACACAGACATTTCGGTGCAGAGGCGAAAAGTTTGGCCCCGAAAATTCCATCTTTGAACTGGATGGAACTCCCGCACCAACATTCCAGCTGTCTGTGCTCTGTACTCGCTTATCCTGCTCCTATTACAGCTTGGAACCCCTTCTTACCCTTAGATGTGGTTAATTTATTTTGATCTTGAAGATACTCCTCCACAATATCCGCTGGATGTCCTCGGGATCTAACCCATCCCAACGATACCGGGGTCGGTTGTCAATAATAGAGACACTTTGAAACTATTCGTCGATTTTATATTCCTCGCTCGGATTACTAGTCGCAAGGTAGTGTGAGTACATGTTCAAAAATAGCCTCAAGTCATTCATTTCTCACCGTTCGACGATACTTCCCAAAAACCCTGGAACGTTTATCCATAATTGAGTATGCATCATTCGCAACAGAAACGCCATAAATCACCGGTGGTAAGTTTTGGAGAGAAAAAATTACAAGATGCCATCTTCTCGGGGGGGGGGGGGGGGAGGCTGAAATCTCACCGGAAATAACTCACCCAAAGCCGGTATTTAGCCTTAAGCCTATCGACTCACCATACCGAAGAAAAAGTTCAACTTCTCAACGTCGTCCTAATCTAACTCCAGCTCCGCCCGAGTTCTCTATGAATAAAAAAATCTCCCTCCAAAAGCCCGAAAAGGAAAAGCAACAGGAATTTGCTGTGGAGCAGCAGGAAATCGCGAACCAGCAACCTCTTGCAGACGGACCAATTTGTTTCTTCATAATTTGACCATTTTTCCATTACTCTTGGAGCGGTAGACGGGGACTTCTCATCCTTCTCGATTGAGTGCGAGACTAAGTAGACCGTGTGAGCGGCCAAAGAAAAGAAAGCAACCGTGACCACGAGTGGGAATAATTTATAAAGAGATTATGATAATTTCCTTCCTTCCAGGCTTCAACTTGCCGAGGATACTCTCTCTCTCTCTCTCTTTCGAAGGAGTCCTTAAGAACAACTCCCCCGGCCAAGTAAGAAACGGACAACGACGGCATAAAGGACGAACGGATGATAAACCCAAAACGACAGAGATGTTCGGGATGGTAAACAAGGGGGAAAATAAATAGCACAAGCGAAATGACAAAAACAACGCAACATCCGTGGAACATTATCCACATTATCGTAGGCACACGGTGCAATTAAATGCCGATAAAGCAGACGATGACGAGGAGTGAGACACTTGTACCCGGCCCAAACAAACAGATAATGTGCCCAACCGATAGGCCAGAAACATCCGAAAACAGACGAACGGGAGTAAGGCAATGGAAGGAAAATGGACACAGGAATACACCCAGATGAACTCATAAACGGCCGAAAGAAGGAAAGCAAATTAAGCATTAAATTTGTTTACGAACATCCGTGGGGAAGGTTCTCCTTTTCACGGTCTTTCTTTCACACGTTCTCTGACACTCCGTTTGATCGGCCATTAGCGATTTGTGATTCTAGGATCCGCGGAGTACACATCCGTCCCAGACTGCCAGTACCTTCACACGAGATTGTTTATTTTCCCTGTTTATTATCGTTTCTCTCGTGTTTCTTGCGATATTTTCTTGGCTGTGTGTTTACCAGGTCTATGGCGAATTAGCTGTCTGAGGGGACATATGATAGTGTTTTTCTTATCTTACGTAAATATTAGTATCTACAAGTCCAAAACAAACACAAGAATTTGGAGGTTATGTTTATTCTTGACCTGTGATAAAGATTGTATGAACTTGGAAATGTCTCCTTTTGAAAGTAACTTATTGGACACTAGAACTTCCTGTACCAGTTCATTTGACTGATCCAATTCCATCCAATCTACTTTCCAATAAGGAGCCACATTTTGAGAATCCTGGTAGGTTTAATGTTAATAATCTCCAATAATTTCTTATTTACAGGAATTGAGAATCTTAAAAGAGATTTAGACACTCTGTACGTTCTTATATCCCGAAGGCTCTTCGATCGAATCTCCTCGGGATGTATTCAAACATCGTCTAATAAGTAAATACATATCTGATCGTATCTCCTTGAATTACACCAGATATCCTAACAATTTCTGTATCTCCTTGACATTTATTTGCATGTAGCTGAGAAGTTAATCCTCTGTGGATGTGGAATCGGTTCTGGATGGTGGATGTGGAATTCACTGAGATATTTACTACTAATGTGAAGCCTCTATTAATATATTAGCCTCAAATATATGCAACCAGAATATCCGACTCCTTCTTTTTTCATTACAAGATTAGCGACCGAAATAGCGACTATCTTGGACTCCACGCTCGAAATATGTATCACCCCTTCGCTCATAAACGTGTCATGCAAAACAACTCATAAAACAACGCTTTATCTTCGCGTGTAAGTTAACAAACGCTTCAGAAGGCTGCAGATAAGAGCAGTGTATGTCTCTAGCTCCAAGATACTGTGTCGCAGAAGGACAAACGGCACGGCTGCAAATACGATTTATACAATTGCATATTAAACTTTTCGCTGCAACATTCTTACACGCAAAAATGAACAATCAAATTCCTTTTTTTTCTACGACGACTCGATGAGACACTTAACGCCCCAGGGGCGTTTTGTATCGCGGGGAAATTGTAAGTAGCATAGTAGAACATGCTTACAAAAAAATTAAAAAAAAAACATATCATGCATAAAAGCACTTGCTGGTTAAGTTTCCTTGTTTGTTTGCAGTTGTTTTGATGAGAAATAAATTTCAACAAATACACATGGGGTGGTAGAAGGGAGAAAAAAAACAAACCACTCAGTAAGCTGCACGGTTTGACCAGAACGACACACACACAGTATTCCACAACCCCTTGAAAAGCAAATATGGCCTTCTTCTACCCTCAATCTCATCCACTGCTTCTGTTCTTTTGATTCGATCCCTTTGACACGCGTGATGGAGAGGAGGGGGGTTGGGAGGGGGGTGAAAAAAACCACCTCACCTTCAGGTGGAGACGGCAAAAGGTTACACGGTGTTCCCTTATTTAATTAGCCCACTCATACTCGAAAAACCCATCCGCACGAGCAAACGAGCGAAACGCATAAATTTGTCAACCATCAGCAAACCCGACGGCAACGGTCGACGACGACGACGACGATTGTTTTACGACTGTTGCTTACGGTGCCATGTACCAAGATATTGGCCCAGTTCACGTGGAGTGAGGTACCACCCCGCGCTCAGACCGATAATGTGACGCGCGTTCGGTAGTGGCGCACGCAACGGAACAGAAATTGAAAGGACCTCCTCAGGACACGGCTCGCTACTAATCGCACACGCTCGGCAGAACCTTGTGCAGAGTCCGCAGAGCTACCCGTGGATAAATATTTGCGATGTTGTGTGTTGCTTGTGGGAATCCACCGTGTTTCAGGGTTCGGGCTTTAACCGGACCGGTAACCATAATTGCTTCCAGGCACGCGAACCAACCGTAGCGCTAAGGACCTTCGGCTGGGGAAGGAATTGCGCCTCTGTTGGTAACATTCTTTCGCACACAGCCGGCAGTATCCCCCGGCCGCTAGGTGTAGGGCGTTTAAACACGAACTACCTCTATTTATATTCCTGCTCCAACAGGGAAGGAAAAAAAAAGCTACACCTCATCGAAAAGTCCACCCTTAAACACCATCAAACACACAGGATAATTGCGCACACGGACAGGGAACGCCCGTACGGTCGCGTTGATGAATTCTGATTGCGCTTTTACTTCGGAACCTACGGTAAATTAAAGATACCTTCATTTATATCCTGTGAGGTCGCCTGCGTTTTTTGTTTTTGGGAGGCGAGATGTACCCGCACGCATTTGCGCTTCACGTTACAGCATTAAACATTAATTACCACCGTCGTGCCGTACGCATCCCCACCCCATCATCCACCTAAACACACATAGGAGATGTATCTCCTGAAAAACAGGACTCCTCCTTCGCTGCTCACGAACGGTTAATCGCCGTCGTCGGGTATCGTCGTGGGAAGGAGCCCAACACAGCCAAGGATTCACCCACAACGGGCACTCCTGCGGGGTGGATTATCATTACCGGAATGCTTCCACACGCAAACCAACCGCCTACGATAGTCTCACTAATTGCACTTACATTGCCTTCATTAGCTGCGAAATTTGGAGCATGTGAAGTTGCGGGACACTCGACCACAAACGGCCATGGATGGATGGATTAGACAATTAGGGAGCAACCCCGTACACAACTAATGAACATTTCATATGGGGAAACATTTAGATTGTTTTTACCATTCTGCTTCCTGGTGCACTAATCTACAATTGATAGAGCATCCCCTAGCACCGCATCATGTTTTAACGGGGCCAGATCAAACGAACCTGATTGGTGTAGTGGTAAAAGCGGTTGCTCTTCCTACTAAGGCGATCTTGCGTTCAAATCCCAATAAAATCGCTTTCTTCTAAATTCTTTTAAAATTAATTCTTGATAATACATCTTCATTTTCTAGATGTTTCGAAGGTATATAGCGAGATGTTGAGACATCTGAGCAACTCTCAAATGTCAAATGAGATATTTGATGCTCTCCCCAAAATGTTCTGTTCATCAGTCAAAAAAACTCCTTTTTAAAAATGAACTCGTAACTTGATTCGCTGATTCATTAATCCTGGAACATTTACAAACATACTTCTGCATATAGTGTAGTGTGTGTCATATACACAACACAAGCCCCTCAAAAACATGCACAACCCGTATCGATATTAAATAGACAATGTTTTTTTTTTTTAATATCATGCCACTATGTTCCAAAAGACAGGAGGCATTTTTTTTTCTCTCTCCCTCTCTCTATCTCTGCGTACTTGTACTCCACTTTTTGTTGGTTCCTATTTCTACACCGATAATACCGACCAGTAGTGTACAGTGTGCAGTGACATATGCTGCATTCTAAATGGTGACCAACCCGCTGACGACACTGACAGGCCACTTAACGGTTTTTGTGCCGGGTTGGAAATTAGAGCCCGAGGAGGAAAACTCAGAACCAACTCTCCCTCCAACTCTCTCTTCCCCCTGTGTCCCAATGGGGGTAGTATGGGGGGGTGAAGCGTACTTGGGCAAATAAAAGCGAGCCGGTGTTATCGCGAACCATTTTATCTGGAACAGGCTAACTCCCTTTTTCAGTTTTTTTTGTATCCGTCACACACTGGACATTGACACGAGAGGGAGTGCGGGCATTGTTTGCAATACCGTTGCATACCGAAACCACAATCGACGCTTGGTGAAACACACGCACACCCGAAAGCGCATCTCAGATTGCAACACAGCTAGTGGCGGAGGCTGATGATGCATCCGCACTCACTTCTGACAGCGTTGGGGAAGAGACAGACACTGCACGCAGGTTGGTGAATGAATTTGATCAGGCTTTTTCACCGCCGCTCATCGGTACAGCGGTTTGGATCATTGTCAATCGTGAGATCGTTGGGGTGTTTGGGAGGAGGGCGTACTCCAAAACCGAGTCCCGAGGTTTGATACTTTACGGTCTTTCGGATGAGTTTGAAATTCCACACCGGCGGGACGTTCGAAACCCGGGCAGGGCTCGATCAATCTCCAGCTTTGTGCGTGTACGTCACACATCGGGGAGGCACATTTGCCCATCGACCTGGCAAGACAAATTGCGCCTGGACAGCAAATCGATTTTTCCTACGAGACATGTGAACACCCGGGTTCCCTTTTTAAAAGACGCTGTAAACTTTGTAAATGTTCAGAGAAGGACATTGTAATGCTTTCAAGCCCCCTAAACAAGAGATTGATCTTACAAATCCAATTAAATGTTGGCGAACACACCCAATAGCTGATTGAGGGGGAAGTTGTTACCTCATTCTTTAAATTCCATTCCAACATTGATTTCTTTTTTGGCGTTTTTAATTAGTTTCCACCAAAAAAAGGGGTATTAACTCCACGTTTTGAGTGGAAATTGTTTTTTTCAAATTTTCTTATGATTGTTTTTTGTTTTAAATTAAATGCAGCCAAACGCACCCTCCTTTGCTACTCAGCTCCCTTATATCATTTCAACAACTGCAAAAGCACTACTCGAGTCATTTAAATTGCCTCCAGAACGATTGGCCGGTGCGTTTTTGTGAAGGAAAACTCACCAGCGCTTTCCCTTTTGTTCCCGTGCTGCTGGTACGTTGCAGGCGCGCGTGTCACGTGTCAGGAGAGGCTGCCTTTTTCCCATTTTCCTCTTACGCGCGTGTGTGTGTGTGTTTGTGTGGTCAAAAATAGGGAAACAACACCCCGACCGAAGAAGGAAAAAAAACCCATCAATCAAGCTTCCTTAAGGGTTTTTTCCCCCCCGAAAAGGGAGAATAAATTCAACCTACACAAACGGCGGGCTGGCTAATGCAATTTCTGGCTTGCATAGCACGCGCCCGACTGTGTGTGTGTGTGTTGGTATCGTGATTTGAAACACGGAATGCGTGGATAATTGAACGTAATTCAAAAATTAAACCGCCGTAAAAATGGCCACCAACGGCGATGGACACCCCGGAATAGATAAAAACAACTCACACACGTACGTTGTCTTTCCCTTCTGCAAATCATAAAATACACACATGGACAAATTGCATACAAGTGGACTTTGGCACAACCAAATGGTAAGAGCGGGCTGTAATTGAATTTTAATACACCATGAATGATGGATCGGTGTACCACCGATGGGTTGTGGAGTGTCCTTTTCCTTCAACACAACCTGAAGGGAAACCGAGTCCTTCCCGGGGGGACTGACCACTTTTCCTATACTTTCACAAGAAATTGTTTTCGTATTTTTTCTTTTTTTTTGGGAAATCAAATCCCCAACATTAACCTTTACCTCAAGCCCTACGAAAGATTTATAAGCCAGCATAGAAGAGGAACGGAACGTATTCAGTTTATTTATTTTTTTGAAGAATATTTAATAATAAGATCCTTTTTCGAATCGTTAAACACTCCATATCTTTGAATTTTTACAAAAAAAAGGCCAATACTTACATATAACTGCTGACTGTTGGCAACTATCTTGCGGCTGCTCACGTACTACGTGCGATTTTTTCTGTTGGAAAACACTTCTCTTCACCAGTCCACCTTCCCAATTGTTTCACAAAACACACTTTTTTTGCTTTAGAGAACTGAGTGTTGTTGTTGTTTCTCTATTTAAGGTGATCTTCACACTTCACTTCACTTGGAATAAAAGTTCGTTTCCCCGGCTGGAAGACAAACCGAGCATCCGGTTGCGATCGTTTTCTAGAAAGGAATGATATTTTCTGCTGTAGACAGTTCCATCTTATACCATGTTCGATCATTGCAAGATCACTCAAAAAGATAATAAAAAAAAACATGAAAACCACCCAAAAGTGAGAAATATTTTTATGCTTCAAACAAGATTAGCTTTGTCCCGATGGGGGCGAAAGAAACACAAAACGATTAAATGTTTTTAAAAAAATGGCCGACAAACGTTTGTGAAGCGCTGTGTGAAAATAAAAACGCGGCCCACCCAAAGCAGAGACACGAATCGTCAACATACCGATAAATCAATGCCCGAAGGACTATTTATGGGCAGTTTCGGTGAGCTACATAAAATAGTTTAATGACACCTCGAGCTTCCGCAGCCTTTTTTTCAGTAATGAAGATGCTTCTGCGTGTGTGAGAAGTTGATCATTCTTCCCAGCTCGTTTCGGTCTCTTTCAGTCTCGGCGGGTAAATTCGATCGTCGAAGACAGAACAATCACTAAGCGCGTTAAATGAAATGGATTAATTTGGAATTTTTGGAAGCTGGGGTGATCATGGAATTTTCCTAACTCAAGCACAAACACACTCACTTATTTGTTTCTTAAATTTAAATTTAGTTTTGCAGACTCCCTTCAACAAGGGAGAGAAGTGAAGAATTTGTATGGTTGATTGAAGCAGCGTTTGAAAAGATTTGTCTCACCTTTCGTTTGATGGAAGATGTGTCTTTGGCGAATGTCGCTAACCACTACCACACCAACACCACCGTGCACTTTCTTCACGATCGCGTTCGAACAAGCTTTCTACACAGGCAACTCGTGCGCACAGATCACCTTCTGTTCACAGATCACACGCACCGGGATGCACAAGAGCAAAGTTTTGCAAAACCACCCGACAACTTACCGGTGTACGTCCGACGCGCACGACTGTCCGAAGAATACTTGCGGGCTTCGTTGCGAAACGGCACACCGTCACCAGCGGACCGGTCGACATATACGCGTTCGCCCATATTGTCCTGTTGCCTTGCTCTCGCTCACACCGACGCGTTCTTGTGCATATTTACTGTCGTGGCGAGTGCGAATGTGTGAAATTTCCCCGCCAGATTTGCTCCGTGCTGGGTTAAAGAACGCACGCGTATAGTGGGTTCGCTCGCACCAGCACACACCATACCGGCCGCACGTGCTCCGCAAACGGTCGCTCGCTCTCGCTCGTACCGACACACACAGCGCAAGCCCGTCCGCCCCGTATTCTGACGTTCTCGGCGCCTTCTCGCTCTCCCACGCACAAACTCGATCCGCGCGTTGTTTTCGCTCGCTTGTACGTTGGTGTTTTTCCTCGCTCCAAGTGTTGGGATATTATTGGCGTTATCATTTCTCACACCGCACGGCCGCTAAAAGGCACATTTCGAAATGTTTTGAAAAAGAAAACGATCGAGACGATCGTAAAATCTCATCGATTGGTGTGTTGCTCCGCAAGGGAGCGTGTGTTGGTTGCTTCTGGGTGAGCCCGGTGGAGGCGATAAAAATCGAACAAAAGAGTTAATCTACAGACAGAGAAAAGCAAACGTACCGCCTTGTCCTTGCCGGTCCTTCTTTCTGCTGGCCTTCACAAGCAGAGACACTACTGGTACGCACACTGGAACGCAAGCTAATGTTGGCAAAACCATTAATATATTTATTGCTTCATCTTTCAGTTTCTCGATCGTGAGATCTTTCGCCTAAGTACTTGGACACGGCTTCCAGTTTGTTTGGTACATCTTCTCACACGAACCTGGGAAATGTCTGGGAACGGTGAATCATAACGTCAGCATTTCAAATAAAAAAAAAACAGCCCAAACGTGCCACCAAACATCAGTCGCAGATCAAGCAGTGACAAGGCAAATGTTATTTCGCTATCATCTCGTTGCTTCGCAGGACGTTATGAACCGCATAAAATTTAATTTCCAGGATAATCTTCCACCTTCCGCCGCAACAAAACGAAAAAAAAACGCACTGCAGCGATGGCAATCGGACACGGCACCAGAAAAGTCACTCCCGAAACCCCTCGTTGGTTGCACTTTTTTTCTCACACGCCTCAACCGACCCTTCGTTCCTGTTTGGTGTTTTTAAAAAGCGAGCCGTGAGGTTTTTCTTCCCGTTCAACCGCCGCACATCCGGGAGAGTCTAACGAGCATGAATTCCTCGGCGTTGTTTTCCTTTTTTTTCGGTGTGTCTTCTTCACCCTTTCCGGTTTGCACGATGTACATTTGTGAAATGGATGCAGTTAAAAGTTTTAACTTCTAAAACTGGTTCACCACACTCCCTTTTTCTGCTAGCTTCCTTACCTTGTCGCTTGCGATTTATATCAAGATCGAAGGCACGCGTCGAATCATTCAAATCCAGCTTTTCGTCCCTTTGCTGCAGGAGACTCGGTAGAAGAGTGAAATAATTACATTAGTTTAAGGACGAACAGACACACACGCACACGAACGCGTGTTGCGGTTGTGGGTATAAAATTTGCACTCCTGCCAGTTTCGAGCATGATGTGGTCACGTGCCCCGAAGCGGCACTCGCATGTGCAAACGGATGGCTCGTTACTGATCGTTATCGTTTGGCGTTTGAGGTGGCAGAAAGAACGCATTAAGAGAACATCCTAGGAGAAGATCCTGCTGCTGCGTTTATGGGACACAGTTAGAAGAAAACCCTCGCGAGAACGAAGACCCGAAATTGGCTGAATTGACTGCTTTTATTTCGCGTTTGTAGTATGAGCTCTGTAGTATGGTTTCTAAAAAACAACTCCCCAGCCTCAAAGCATTGTGGAGTGTTCAGGAAAGGCATCGATCCCGTCCAAAAGGACAATAAAACAGTTCGATGATTTATTGCCAATTCTTACCGTGCCTGACTTTATCATCATTATTTATGTTTTTTTGGTGGGGTTTCTGCGCCTTTTCTTGTTGGAGATGGTCTCCCACCCCCTCCCAACTGAGTGGGGATGGCAACGAGCGAGTGATTGACTTTTCTTTTCCCTAACAAAGAAACCTACCGGAGGTGTTTTTGTCCTCATCTTGATTAAAGCGAGACTTGGAGCACGATAGAACCGTTTGCCAGATGACACTAGACGAAGTAACCGAAACCGCAAGCAATTATCTTGCAAAAACGGGTTTGGTCTGGGAAAAAAATATTCAAACAAAAAACACACTCGAAATGTCCCATTTCGCAATCACGCGACCGAGGTGAGTTATGAATATAGATGACGGATAATTGAATGAGACATAAATAAAATATAGTCCTTCATCCCGACAGCTCGTCCCGTGGAGAGAGGGGACGACACGACAGGAGCGGTAGCCCGGAAGCAGATGAGTTGATGGGAAAAGTGTCAACCTCTGGTAAAGAGGATGCTATAGTCCGTAACCGAGCAAAAACGAAGAGGAAAAAAACCTCAACTGAAACGGAAGAAAAATGAAGGGTGTGCTGGTAAAAGAAAAGCAAAAAAAAGAAGGAATAACAACAACCATTACTACCAATTGAGACGACAACGGGGCACACGCATATAAAAGGATGGGACGCTTCTGGAAGGGTGCTGACAGGATTTGGAAGGAAGAAACTCGCACTCGCACCAAAGGGTGTTAACCGATGATGGAGAGCCCTTAAACGTTGGACGAGCGCGAGAGTACACGCAACCCTGATCCGGAGCTTGAAGCACATGGCTGTTGATACCCAACCCATCACGCGGGGTGGGTCAGTTTTGATGAGCCATAATCGGTAAAGGACCCATGTAACGGAGGAGTAAGGATCCGTCACCCGGTACGGATTAATTGATTTTTTATTCAAATGAATGGTAGGTGCAGAAAAACCTTCCCAGTCGATTTCTTCGATGTTGCGAAAGGTTCTGGGTCACGTGACACACAAGGGCCGACCAGATTTCTTATTACACTTTTTGTGTTATTTCAACTGGGAGAATATGAATATACGAGTTTTATTAGCTTTTAATGCTTTTGAAACACTGAGCGACAGCAGCGTTTTATTAAAACACAGAATTTAAGAATCATCAATGTTTGTTAATATTATTATTAAAAGTTACGTTTACGGTTACGGTTACGTTAAAGTTACGGTTCAGATGGGATTCGAACCCTGCTCATGCCGTTTACGACTAGCGCCCACTATCTCCTCTGCTATCAGACCTCCCAGATCTATATCCGCTAGAATGGCTAGACCATATTTGATGATGTCTTCGGATGATTTGTTCCATTTTGTCCAACGAAGTTTTTGGGAAAAGAAAAATTCCAAGAAATGAAAGCTCTAGCCCAGTACGATCTTCAGGTCTTCGGAGTCGTCCATCGTCTGAGAGGGAGCCCTCTGATATCCAGTTTTGCAAGTTGTTCGAGGCCAAAATCACCATCGGTATTTCGGTATGTATGACTTTACACCGTCAAAATCATCGAAAGATGAGTAAAGTTCAACACATTGTCGCTGTAATAAGTCGTTTTGTTAATAAGTCCCTCAACATCTACGTTAGCTTTAACGCGATATATCAAGACCACTCGTCTCATACAAAAATAGAGTTTCCGATGTTTTCAACGTTTTCTTAACCCGCCTTTTGAAGTCGTTTGCAGGCACAAAATAGAATGAAAATCTGTGCTTGGAGGCGACAAACAAACGTTGCGCGAAACGAAGTCCGTTGGGTCAGCTAGTTACTTATAGAAATGAACTAAAAACGAATATTGCTATCTTTTCTAAGCTAGTCCTACCACTCATACTTAAAATTAAAGGTTTATTTTCTGCCAACCCCCCCAATCACCTTTCGGTTTCAGTCTCTGTAGTATGCTTGCTGGAGAATCCCACCGTCGATCTGATGCTACAGCATGGTAATGAAGGTAGTCATCTCACCGAGACGAGACACTGAACCTTTCGGACGGCTGCCGTTTGTAGATGTTCGGAATGAAGAAGGAAAGCATACCGCACCCAACCAACAACAGGCCGGAGATCCAGAACGTTAGCTCACAGTGCGTATCGAGCAGGAAACCGACCAGATTCGATCCAACAATGCTGCCGAGCCTTCCAAACATTAGCGAGATACAGATAGCCATAGCTCTGTGAAAACAGGAGGTCATTAGCGATGTGGTAGTCAAATATCGCATGAAGGTGAATATCTTACCTTAGATTCGTTGGGAACAAGTCAACGGCACAAGCGTTAACCACGTTTACAGAGAACCCGCACGACAAGAGTATCATGTAGAACCAGATAGCCAGTAGCGGCAAATCGATGTAGACGATCAATATCCCGCAGGTGCCGCAGAGTGTGAAGACAAACAGCAGGATCGGTAACCGGCCGACCGCATTGATGATGAGACCGATGACGGCAAACCCAATCGCATAGATCGCTTCCAGCACGAACGAATGCTCATATGCGGAGATGTCCAGCTTTTGGTGGCAGAGATCCGGACGTGCCGTGCCGTTGCTCACATTCACCAGCTCCCGTATGTCGACGCGCGTCGCGTAGACCGCATTGCAGGTAGTGATCCGCTCCACACCCTTGCCTTGCTGTGCTGCTATCCGGTTCAATATATCCGGGAAGAACATGTACATCCCGCTGGACGTGAGGAAGATCCCGAACTGCAGCACACATATGATGGTGGTCCGCCGCAGGTAAGTCCCCATAAACAGTGGAGCAGTTTGATGCCACATCTGTTTCAGCAGCCCGACCACACTCTTGCCATTGGCCGCCTCCTCACGTCGTACCTTCGTCTGCTCCGCTTCCGTTTCCTGCAGGACGCCCGTCAGCACTAGTGGTGGATCACGGCTTCTTGAGTTCCACCGGTACATGCTGTGGAGTATCGCCACCGTTTCCGCTTCTCGTCCGCGTGACAGCAGGTATTTGGGACTTTCCGGCAGTCGGAGCAGAGCGAGCGCACTGACCAGGCTAGGCAGTGAACACACCACCAAGAATAGGCGCCACGGTCGGTAGATGACGTTCAGCACCGGGATGGTAAACTCCCACTCCTGGTTGATGATGGACCACGCGATCAGTGGAAGCAGAAGCGAACCAACGCCAAACACAAACGATGCACCCATAATCGCACGGGAGCAGTTCCCTTTACCGTGAAACTCGCCCAGATACGCGTAGATGGTGGCCGATGAACCAGATACACTATCCGACAGAAAGCAATCCATCGATAGTCTTTCACACGGGGTGTACATACTATGGTGAATACTTACAAAAATCCCGTCAAAAACCGCATCAACGTGATCAGCCAGAAGTTGGTGGTGAGACTGGATAGTGCGGACGATGCAAAGGCGAGAAAAAGCGTCGGCATGATGATCGCCCGCCGGCCACGTGTATCCGCCAGAAAGCCCCAAAGATGCGAACTGAAGATGATGCCCGCAAAGGAGATTGCACTCACCACGCCCTTCTCCCGGGTGGTCAGCAACAGATCACACTCGGCCACCGGCAACACGTAGCTGATGCCGAGCGTTTCCAACAGTACCGCCGCCAGGATGATGCCGGAAATGGCGATCAGGTACAGATTATACACCCCGAACTCTGCCGACAGAGCAAAAATGGAATTGATTAGACGACAAGCAGCTACGGTTGAATGTTGTTGAACGTGATCTTACTCGTCATCGAGAAGGCATCGTCCAGCTTTACAGGACGTTGCGGTGAAGCATCTTTCGAAGCTATTTGGGGGAAAAGAAGAAAAAAAAAGAAACAAGATCTGATAAGTTGTTGGTCGAGTTGCCTTCAACATCCTGAGCGCTCCCTACATGGAACTGAAGTTTCCATTGTGACACTTTTTCGGCGAGCAAACAACGGTGTCGATCGATGTAGAATGACTATCCGATCCAAACTGCACTGACATGGTTTTTGTAGGTGTCATCGCTTTATATTCCTACACCAAGCAGATCTAGCCATTACCCACCTCCCTACTGCATGGTACAAATTACAAATCTGGCTGTAAATCTTCATATACTTCCTCTTCTACTATGTAAGTGAGCGTATCATCGCATGCTCCGCGCGCGCGAAGAGTTAGCTCAACTACAATTTGCCACCAGTTGACCTAACAACAAGATCGCTCCTACAATTTACCTTTATCGCTTCTCTTGGGGGGGTAGTCTAGTCGCTGGTATAGATATCTAATCTCCGTCATCCCGCTGGGAGGAATCTTCAGCGATATCCGCTAATGATCGCGCAGTGTGTCACGGTGTGATACCGAGGAAAACACATCGAGGTTGCTACTAGACGGCTGTATATACAGCGGACCGTTTTTCACTGGAATATGAGGCACAGATGGTTGGTAAACAACATTAAACTAGAACACGTGCAACCGAAGGGCAACTACCGCGCGTATATATATATATATATATAACCATTACAAATTGAAGAAGATGCTACCCAAGCTATGAACAAGAGCATAAGCATTCAGAAAGATGGTTTTCATCTTCGTTCATTTACTTCACAAGCAAATAGCTGCTCGCGCAGTATTATTATTTATATTTACTTTTACTGCGGATTTGAAGTAGGATACAATTGTTGAAAAAACCCTTTTACGTTGATATTCAAATCTGCGCCATGCAAGCAGATACAGTAGAGGCATGTACTTCCGTTTCGTTTTCAATGAAGATTTGGTAAAAGACTCCGCATTGTGTAAATTTTTTTAAAGCACTTTCCAGATACTAATGATATTCTCGTCAAAATTGCAGCTGTTTTCCATCAGGGTTTACTCTAACTTTGACCAGACTAACTTTTGATATTCGTGCCACCGGAAGGACCCGTAATCCCATTCGTAACACTCGACTTGTTCCCAGCGGCCGGATAAGTATTGTTTTTTAATATTTTTTAAATTTTATCGTACCATGCTACATGCTTTTTTCTACATTCAGGCGTATTTCACACAGTAATGTGCTAATTTTTCTCCAGATGAAGCATTTCTTGAGCCCCACATTGTGACATTACAGTAGAGAACCGATTAACCGGATGTCGGCTTAACCGTGCAGCTAACAAATAATAACGATTGGGCCTATTTTACACAACAGCGATGTCAACAAAAAAGAGGGTCCATTAGTCAATGACACGAATTGCTAAAATTTTGTATCAAAATCACCAGACAACTATCATTTCCGCTATACATTGAAAGCTGATATCAGTCATAAAATCCTAATCCCATTAACCTGAATATCCGCTTATCCGGCAAGAGCCGTGAATCCCGAAGAGCACGGATAATCGGCGTTCCACGCTGATAGCACAAATTTTCCGACAACGCACGCACCGGGACTTCACTGTAGACAACGCATGATTCGAGTACCGTAAACTGCTCGACTATCAATTTGTTCGAGTAGCACGGGCGAAATCGGGCGAAAACCGATGCAGACAGCAAAGAAAAAAAAAACAACATCCCAATGGAGCTGTCAAATGGAATTTGTGAAAATCATTTTCTTCTTCTTCTTCTTGGCGGAAAGAGCAGAAAACTTCACAGTCACAGCACCACGTCCATGAGGTAAACGCGAAGGAAGGGTTTGCTTATTTGCTAAAATAAGAACGGCAGGTGCAGGACAACCGCTACTACAGCCAGCGATTCTGCCTAATTCGTGGCATCGTGGTAAGATCCGTGTGCACTGATTTGTTTGCTGCGTGCGTGGGGCACAATTTGGCTGACGTATCGTAAGGCTCCCCCGTAAAAAAACAGCATTTCGGTGCCAAACAGCGCATCATTCGTCATACGGCAAGTGAATAGACGACGGGAAAGAAGAGTTTGGTGGGCACACGGGAGGAAAGAGGTCACGGTACGAGTCGCAGTGTAAAAGTTACGGCAGTCAGTAGCTACGAAAGGGGATAACTGAAACACCGCCCGCTTGCAACATGAAAATCACACTGAAAACACTGAAGCAGCAGACGTTCTTCGTCGAGGTGGACATCGAAAAGGACACAGTGCGAACGCTGAAGGAGAAGCTGTACACCGAGAGCGAGCTGGCGTACCCGGTCGATCGGCAGCGGTTGATCTACCTTGGCAAAATAATGGACGACGACCATCCGCTCAGCCAGTACAAACTCGACGACAAGAAGTTTATCGTGGTGATGAGCAAAAAGCCAACGCCGGCCGCGGACGAACCGGCCGAGGGTGAAGCATCCGAACCGAGCAAGGAAACGCCGGCATTGGCTCCGAAGCAGGACACAAAGGTGGATCCGGCCAGCAGCACCGGTACGGGCGATAGTGCCGAACCGTCGTCCAGCAGTGTCAGCAAACCGTCCACTTCCTCACCATCACAGTCTGCCCCATCAACCGCCGACGATCAAAAGACAGCAGCCTCGCAGGATAGCACCACCGGCACGACCGAGAGCATGACGACCAACCCATCAACCGATGCCGTACCGGAGGAGATGCAAGTAAACATTCAGAGGCTAAAAGGTACCATTAACGAGGGGGGTTTCCCCCACACGGCTTTAACCTTTGTGTGATTGATATTTTGTTTTTCGTTTGTATTTTCTTTCTTTGTACGCTTCTTTGTCTGGTCCCACGCAGAGATGGGTTATTCGGAAGAAAGCGCCAGGCTGGCGCTGGAGATTTGCGCCAACATTCCGGACCGTGCCGTGGAGTACCTGCTGTCGGAGATGGGCGGTGGAAGCGATGTGTCGTTTGCGTTGGCCGCTGCAGCCCAACAGCAACAGCAGCAGCAGCAACTGCAAGCTGGTGTGCAGTCGGCCGGTGCGGCCCAGGCGACCGATGCCAATCCGCTCGACTTTCTGCGCAACAATCCGGTGTTTGAGGACATGAAGCGTATACTGCGCGACGATCCGGCAATGTTGCCGTACCTGATGCGCCGGATGCAGGAAAGCAATCCGGAGCTGCTGAGCATCATTGCCGAGCATCAGAACGAGTTTCTGGCCATGATCAACGAGGGTACGGCCCAGGGCGGGCCAATGTCCCGCGAGCTGGAGGATATTGCGTCCGCGATGATCAACAGCCTGACACCTTCCGATATGGATGCGATCGAGCGGTTGAAGGCGCTCGGCTATCCGGAGCATCTCGTCATACAGGCGTACATTGCGTGCGAACGCGACGAGTACGATGCGGCCATGTTTCTCGTCACACAAACGCTGGACGACGAAGAGTAAACCGTTCCAGGTCGTCCCTGCACTAAGCAACACACTTACACCTTGCCGCCTGTGCTCACACACACACACGCACACTATCTTTTTTCAACAACAAAAAACAGATGATTCCCCATTTTTCTTCTTTGGCAACCTCGAGACGGTTTGGGCTGCTATTTCCCGCTCCCATCCATTTTCTTTTTTTAAAACGTTGTCGATACAACACAACGGAAACAAAAGTGCGATCAATAGGGCATGTAGAATCACAAAATTAAAGTGCAAGTGCATATTATGCAGCTTTTCCGTATGTTCGTTTGTTTCGCCAGCGTAGCATCGTTATAGTCCTACTTCTTTTTTGGCGTAACGACCTATTCGGTCATGCCAGCCGATTCTGGCTTTCTAGACTAAATGATACCACGTCATTGGATAGTCAGTCCTCACCAAGGGGTTATAGTCCCACGTTATACGTTATATCCACGTCCATCGTTATAGTTATTGCGAATCGGTTTTGCTGCACTTTACCAAAAAGTTATGTACCTTTTCATGTTCACTTTTTTTAAAATGTTGTTGTTTGTTTGTTTTATAGAGACTTTGGGCTCTATAGCCTCATTCGTCTCTTTTCCTTTAAAAATTACAAGCCCTGTGTGTGTGTGCCCGCATGTATGCAGATGTTCATTTTCTTTATTTTGTAACTATTATACACTTACCCTTAAAAAAAAACAAAATTGCGTCGCGTGCATCATCCCTCTCCGGCCGTGTGTAACAGCACAAGCCGAACAAATGGGCAATCGACCACCTTAATCACCAGCCGCCCACGCGGATTAGGTTTAGGCAGGACGGATTAGGTAAAGGTATTTACACGCACTGACGAATACACAGCATGCTACGTGGTGACAACAGTATCCTCGCATCAAAACGGAGCGAAGGAACGAATGCAAATGCCAAGATATAATGGATTGTACATGTGGACGTGTGTGTTTCGGTTGCATCGGTTACATTAACAGGCGCGATACGTATATATATATATATTTTTTCGTTCATACCTTGCAACCCAAGTGGAACCAAATCTCTCTTGTAATGCAACAAAACTGCAAGCAACTTATGGCGTTTATGTTAATAATAAAAACCCGAAATCTGGATCATCCAAACCAGCCGCGTGCTTTTTGTGTTACCTAGGTAAACGTCTCACATACCGGAACGCACACCACCATACGGTATGGGTCCAGCTAAAAACGGGGTACGCATGGTAAGAAGGTGTTTTGCACGTGTAAGCTTAAAATCGTTACGCACTTAATGAATTTTATATGTTTTAGGTCACTGCGAGAAACCGGAATAAACACGTCATCGTACACCCGCTTAGCGGAAGCAATCGCAAACACCGACGATTCGATTTGTACTGCACACCTGGTGCTGCTGCTCGATTCCATTGCGTGAGGGGATTGAACCTAAAAGCAACAGAGACGACAGGCCTGAACCGTGTCGAGTGGCTGCTATGACAATACGCGTATTGTCCATTCGATGCGCTCGTTTTGTAACCCACGAAGCGCACACGTTTGTACGACACTTTTTTTTGTTGTTGTGTCCCCAGGGTGTTCGTTGCTCTTTTTCGATCAACACTCCAGCGCAAGATGTACGTTAGAAACGAGGAAGGTACAATAAATGCTCAATCATGTTCTTCCGTGCCAAAATAAAAAGAAAAAAAAACGTTGAGGAAGCCCGATGGAAAAGAACTGTTCAGGCGTGGCGGTCTTGAAATTGTTGCTTTACACCGTGGAGAAGCGGCTTCTTGCTTCTTGCGATTGGGAAGGGGACAGTTTTGTCCATCTTCATCATGCGCGTTTTGTGGGGGTGGGCGGTAGGGAATTTCCAACAGCATATGCCCGAAAGAACCGTGCACCGAACGGTGGAACGAATAGTCAATGGATGGCGTGCCGTGAACCACACGGCGAATGGGAAGAACCTCCAGAAGAATATAGGCGCGACCGGTTTGGGACCACTTCCTTCACTGTGCTGGAGTTATTTAAGCCCGGCGTTTGCCGATGCCCACGGTCAGTGGTGCGCGAGTGTTCGGTGATTGTGATTGAGCCCTGTTGTTACAACAAAAATGGCTACTAAAAGCTGGACGTGTTTGTGTTTGGTGATGGTGCTCGGTCTGGAAGCTGGTGCCTATCCGTACGCGGACGATTTCCCCTATCAAGTGCATGGCCGCCCGGTATCCGTGTCGTCCGGGTCGGGTAGTGCCGGTGTGAAGAAACTGCACGCGGGCACCGCGAAGGGAGCAAGCGGTGAGGGTGGCAGTGATGCACGGGACCACCGTAAAGAGCACGCGTACGACGAAGCGGGCAGTATCGGGTCGGCATCCGACGCCGTCCGCTACCATCAACTCGACAATCAACTGGACGGTCACCGGGTGCTGGATGCGAGCAAGGGCAGCACGGTGGACAAGGTGAAGCATTTGGCGGGCGAAAACTTCGAGGCGGACAAATCGCACAACCGGAAGCATATCAAGTCCGGGTTCAGCAACTCGTACCACAAGGACGAGAGCGGTAGCAAGAGTTCGTACTACGAAGATTCGGACGATCACGGTGGCAAGCAGGTGTACGACAATCGGCACAATCTGCGCAACGATTACGCGGACAAGCTGTACAGTCAGGATCGGCGCAATGATTATCTGCGGGACCATTACGATGATCGGGCGTCCGGTAGTGAGCTGCTCGGGGCACACAACTACCGGCGTGTTGGTGCACTTGATCGTGGTAAGCTACTAAAAGTGAACGATGACGTGATGGGGTCCCAACATTAGTAGGTAGACCTGTATCAAATTGAACAAGGCATCGTATTCCATCCGGACCGTTCCCCCGTATTGAGGACTCACTATTCAACTACGTGGTTTCAATTAGTCAGTTAGCAATAGAATAATCCTTCTTTTTCACACATACTTTCCCAAAGGCAACAATTACGGACATCGGGATGGATATGCCCACAATGATCACAATAACCAGCACTACGATACGGCGGCCTACGGTGGTTACGACTACTATCAACCGGGTGCCAACTATCACCACTACGACGATCTGTACCGTCGGCGTTCGTACTACAATCCGAGACCATCGTTTGCCACCGCACCGTTGCAACCGGCACCGATCACGATTTACGAAGATCCGCGCGACTACGCACCGTACCCGGTGGCGCCGTATCCGGTACGCGAGGTGCGTGACGGGTCGTCCGTATTGAGCAGAGACGGCGACTACCGTCAAGAGCCGGCCGGAACGCTCGGTCAACGGCGTCGGCTCATCTACCGGCCCAGCCCGGCCGCACCGCTACCAATGCTGCACGGTTACAACCGTTACTGATAGGCGTTACCTTAAGGAGCGCGCATCCGCACACGAATGTAACGCGTCGAACTAATTTATTATTCCTGTCACGCAGTATGCATTAGAGAGAAGACAGCTAGTACCACACATATTTCAATCACTTATGATGAGGAAATAAAAATTTCTATTACAAAACGATATTTGTTTTTGTTGCTTTGTTGTAATTACTCGCCTAACGGTGCACAATAGAGACGCGTGTGTTGGTTGTTGATTGCTGATAGAACGGAAATGCTGCAGCACACAAACACGAATGCAACGGTGGCGTAATGGTTGATCGGAGGGCGGGAATCGAACTGTGTTTAGGATGAGGATAGTCGAACGCGCAGCTCTTCGATGAACCTTTCCAGCGGTATTTCTTCTTCCTTTCGGGTCGCAATTTCCCGTAGCTTTACCACACCACGTGATAGCTCCCCGTCACCGAGCACGATCGCGTACGGGATCTGGTACTCCTCGCAGTGTTGAAGTTGGGCCAGCAGTTTCGGGTTCAGCTTGTACGAATGTTCCGCCTGTATGGATGAACAGTGAAGCTTAGCTAAATATTTACCCAAATATCACCCAAAGTCACTCTTGGTTAATCTACTCACCTTTACACCCGCAGCCCATAGTTTGTTCAGAAATTCTAGCCGCTTCAAGTGGAGTCCTTTGTGGGCGGAGATCACGTACACTTGCGTTTCGTTGGTGCGCGTTTTTCCGGCAACCCGCGACTCGATGATGGAAAACAGTCGCTCCACACCGATCGATACACCGACACATGGGACCTGCTTTCTCTTTGGGTTGAACATGCCCACCAAATTATCGTACCGTCCACCACCGGCCACCGAACCGACGGTTATCTCCTCATCGTCAGCACCGCCACCAAGCAGCACAGCCTCGTATATTACCCCGGTGTAGTAATCGAGGCCCCGTGCCAGGCTAAGGTCAAACGACACTCGATTTGCCACCTGGAAGATTTCGCAGTACTGCAACAGCAGCCGCATATCCTCGAGGCCCTCCATTGCGGTCGGTATTTTCTTCAGCTTTTCATCCTCCGCTAGCCGGTCCACCAGCTCCGGTCCACCGTGCAGCGTGACGTACTCTCCGATCCGATCCACCGTCTCCTCCGTCAGCCCTTTTTCCTCAATCATCTCACGCTTCACCTCGTCCCAGGGCGTTTTGTCCAGCTTGTCGACGGACGAGCAGGCGGTGCGGAACTTATCGGCCGGTACACCGCACGCTTCGAACATACCGTCGAGCAGCTTCCGGTGGTTTAGCTTCACCACAAACTCACCAACGCCCACCTCGGACAGGATCTCGCACACCACCTTCACGCACTCCGCATCCGGCAGCATCGGGTCGTACGTGCCGGCAATGTCGAAATCGCACTGGTAAAACTCCCGGTAACGGCCGCGCGTAATCTGCGGATTGTCCCGCCGGTATACCTTCGCGATGTGGTACCGCTTGATGTTGAACACGTTGCCCATACCGACGTACCGGGCAAACGGGACGGTTAGATCGTACCGCAGGGCCAGTATCTCGCCGCCCTGATCCTTCAGGTCGTAGATCAGCTTCGAGTCCTCACCGTACTTGCCCGTCAAAACCTCCTTCAGCTCGAACACGGGCGTATCGATCGTTTCCGCACCGTGTTTCCGGAACACGCTTACCACCTGGTCGAGTACCCGTTGCCTAAGTGCCATCGCTTCCGGACCGTAGTCACGGGTACCTTTCGGAGTTTTCAGCGAGAGGTTCCGATTGCCGGGAGTGGAATCATTTCCACCCGCTGGCTTCGGTGCGGCCGGTTCACCGGCATCGTCCACGGTGCATTGCTTCAGCTGTTCTTTGAGTGCCAGCAGCTTTTGTACCTCTTCGTTGATCTATAAAATGGAAGAAAGTACAGCGTTACATTAGCGAACATTTTTGAAGCAGCATTCGTTCGTCCGGTGATTGTGCCATTGCCTCTCTATCCCTTCCCTCTTCCCCTTTCCACACTCACAAACCTGTGCGAGACGATGGCGAGCCTTGTCTTCCTCTGTACGGTTCGCTTGAGCTTTATTGGCCAGTGACGTAGAGCTGCCGGCGGAAGCAATGTGACGCTGACAACGAAAGCTCCCCGAAACCCCCCGCTGCACGACGATTGACCGTAATTGTCGTAGTATCATTGTGTAACTTTTCCCCTTCCTCGTCGACAAACAGGAGGCGCACACTGCAAATGCCGCTGTGCGGGGGATCCACTTTCTGCACCAATTTTCAGCTGTTTTCCTTTCACTTTTTTTCGCTCGCTGTTTTCTTCGTTTGTTACGCTTTTTTTCCTTTTCTTTACTGCAATGGAATGCTGACGAATAAAACTTGACTGCATGAAAGAACGATATCTTCTGTTGATGGTTTCTCCTTCAATGCGGTGTGGTTTTTTTTGTGGGTGCAGTAAACGACGAAAGCCCGGAAGGGGTAACGATTTTCCTCACACTGCGGATGGTGAAACTCGATCGCACTATTGCACGGGTTAACGCGTGTCGTATCACAAATCCCATGTGAAAATAAAGTTGCGAGTTGCTAGGCAAATTGTTAATTGGGTAATGTTTATACAAAAGAAAAAAGCAGCTCATACCCACAAAACACATTCGACGATCTTTTTATACTATATATGTAAAACTGTATACTGTGTAAAGCAATGACTTCACTTATGCTTCTGCATTTACCTTCGCCTTGTCCTTCGTGGCGGCCGATTTGAGCTTACGCACGACGTCTCCCTGGGCGGTGATGGCAGCTTCCAATTGATCCTTTTCAGTCATTGCTTCACTTTACGTATGCAGGCCGAACCGAAAGCTGTTGAATTTGCAGCCAAAAAGGAAAATCACGATCGCACCACGCACATACACACGCGACGCCGAAGTGGAAAATTCGAATGCTTTGCGGATGAATTGCTGGGTACCTATAAGCTACTGCATTTCCCTCTTGCTTTTGTGATCTGCCCCCCTCCTTGGCTCAAACCTTTCGTCACACGCCGGGAAGCTAGCTGGCTAACACGTTGCAACCCTGCCTTTGAACAGCCGTGTTTGACACACGCGGTCCGAAGATTTGACATTCCTGCTGCTGTCACTGTCAGCAGATTCAAAATTCGCTGGAAGCAAAACAATGGGGAAATCAATGATACAAATAGAAAACAAAAATAAGCAGTAGGGAAGGCAGGTGTAGGGCAGGTGAGCATGTGAGTTTTATCTGTTTCTTTGAAGCTACATTTGGTATCACGCAAACAACCTAGGATCAGGATTTTTTTCCGATACATTCCATTTCATCGTTGCTGGAAACCTTTGCTGGCAAACAGCAGAAACTTTACTGTACACCCAATACCTAGTCGGATAGAACTGTATACAGTGCTCGTACTGCAAGGCGGTCACGATTCTTGTTTAGTGAGTGAATTTCATTAAAAAAACGCACTTTTAGTCTTTCTATTATTGCAACTTTTTCTGTGAAATCTGGTTCTGTGATCCCTACCGTTTCCTTCGTCTAGAAACAGTTTTTTAGATGATACTGGGAAGAGCGGAAGATACGCTTTTCCTAAAACGCCATTCGTCTATTGCAATATTGAAACAGCATCGGCCCATTGCTCCTCTTTTGTATTCGGTATCCAGCGTACAATCAACCAACAACCATCAAATAATGTAATCATATTACAAATAATGTAATCTTACCTCTAATCGTACCCGGCAAAGTGAGTGTGCATTTCAGATTGCCGAGACAAAAGTGCAAGTTTCCTGTTTTTTTTTCGTTTTGACTTTCAAGCTTATAAAAAAGAGAAGTAAACTACGTACCGGAAATGGGTAGCCAAGCGTCCAGCATTTCGCAGAAAATTCTACCGGCCGATGCGGTTGATTCGCTGCAGTTTGAGTTCAAGAAACAGGTGCACATTTTCTCCGAAATTAACAATCTCGCGTACGAGGACTTTCAAAAGTGTCTCGCTGATTTAAATCGACTGTGAGTATCTGTGGCCGATGATTCATCTTTCGTCGTCCGTGGACGATACACCGGGATGTACCGGATTAACATTGTATGTCCATTTTTTTCGTGCAGCTCGCGGAAATGTCTCGACCCGAACGGGAAGCAATTGGTATTTGCCGTCAAGAAGGGTTCGGACAATTCCATCCTTTGGAAGCGCACCGTACGCATCGCTTGCGTTAAAATTGATCCAGAAACGAAGAAGATCGACAGTTTCAAGCTACTGACGCTGCAGCAGTTCCTGCAGGTATTTCGAACATTCCAAACGAACCTGCACGCGATGGTTACGGTCGAGAGTCAGCGAATACACAGCCCCGGCACGAGTCCGTCCAAATCAAGCGGCGGCAGTGCGTCCGGACCGGATACACCGTCCAACGTGAGTGTCACTGAACTTTCGTCCAAGAACGGTACAGCTGAGCAGCGGCCGGGATCGAGCACGACCCACACCAAGCAGCCGGAAAGCTCGCCCACCGTCCCATTGTCCACTTCCTCCTCGTCGTCATCTTCGGCCAACGTGTCGAGTTCATTCGTATTTCCAGAATGTACGACCGCATCGATCCTGATGGATCAGGTCAACTCGATTACGGCCATTGATCCGGAGGGGGACCATAACGAATGCTGCATCTGTCTGGAGCGCAAACCGGAGGTGTCCCTACCCTGCGCACACAGCTACTGCATGCCGTGCATCGAGCAATGGAACATCCACCAGAAAACGTGCCCAATTTGTGACGAGGCGCTGGCCAGCACCGACGACACATGGGTCCTGTCGGAAATGCCCGAAGCGGACGAGGTAAGTGAGGAGATTTGTGCCACCCTTCTGAAGCTGTCGAACGAGGCGAACGTTAGTGACGAGAGCGATCGGAATTGGTTGCGCCGGATGTTAGATTTGTGATTTGATCTTAGTAGTAACAGTTACGTCCGAATGATTTACGGTTTGAACACTTGATTATCCATTTTCGACTTTTTAACCCTTAATCCTAGAAAATAACTTGAGCATAGAATGCTCGCATCGTTATATTTGATAGCTTTTACATACCTTTTTTTTTGACAATCAGTTAGAGAGCAGGTTATGCCCACTGTGCTCAGTAACAGCACGTCGTTGCCATCATGTAGAAAACTTCCGAAGGAATCAAAATCTCGAGTCACAGTTAAATTCATGTCTGCATTCCTACACATCATGGTTATGGTTGTGCGGAACGTCTCATATATTTCTTATAAAACATTAGTTGTTTTTCGATTTCGTTCTTTCATTTTACTCCATCCTGTCACGGAAAGTAAACAAAAGTAAATAAAGTTCTGCAAACGTTAACAGTAACGAAAACTACTAACACGCGTTCAATGTTTGGGAAACGTATTCGTAAAGAAAAATGCAACACTGTCTACAGCAGATTTCGAATAGTACACACACACGTGTACAATAAATGTTTTGCATGAAACGTAAAAAAAACGGAATAAAACGCGATAAATAAAATAAGATAAGACATCTCGCTAAACAACGATGCATAATTTTGGAGATCAGTGCACTTTGTTAAGCACATGTTTTCTGCTTTTTTTTCAAACGGATCGCGTTTGCGTTACTGTCTATAAAGACTAAATGGGGTTCGTAAAGAAGAATTCGATGCCTTCTTGGCAATGTATACGCCTATCCGCTGATTAGTTCGGTTCCGCGTATGGGAGGCACAACGGTTTTGAGGTTCGATATTTTATGCGATCCGCGGGCATTGTGGTACTGGTACAAAACCACTAACAACAAAAATCATCAACATACTAACAAAAAAAATCGGTAAATAGGTAGCATAAAGTTCCTCCAGTCCGTGAGTGTTCATTTTGGAAGAATTGGGTCACGGGAAAAAGCTTTTAAAAAAAGTTCTAAGGGGAAAAGTCTAAAGAGGGAAGACAAAAGGAAAAGAGGGAACCTCTCCCAACTGTCAACGTGTGTGCGCGGCTTGCTAAACTAATTTCAACATACTTCAGATCATTCGTGCATTGGTCGAATTTTTCTCCTTAACTAATAAACGCTCGACTGTGCTGAGTGGAGCTTGTCTTGTCCGTAATCGTGATCTGCCTACCTACCATCCCTGCCATAACTGGCTCACTAGCTTAATTTACTACCATTTAGTCGGAGTGTCAGTTCTTGCGGGGGGAAACGGTTCCGCAACCGTTTACCTTTATTCGTGTATGATACACTTAGCATCTATGCCGACACTACCATTTCTACTTTTTCTTGGGTGCAGCACCCTTCTTGCTCCCGGACTTGCGCCGCTTCTCTTCTTCCTCCATGCGCATATCTTCCAGATCCTCTAACAGGCCTATCTTCTTGCTGATATACTCTTCACGCATCTGCTGTGCGTACGACGACTCCATGTTATCGTCCTCGTCGTCGTAATATTCGTCCCGGTACCGCGATTTGTCATAACCGAAGATGTCCTTTATCGCGGACGAATAGTCCTCCTCACATTCGTCGTCGTCGATGAAATCGTCCATCTCGCTGTCGTACTCACTGTCACTATCTATGATGCGTCGCTTCTTGTTGGTTGGTCGTGCGCCACCCTGAGATATTGCGGTGTCTCGTCGCTTTACCGAACGCTGCACATCTGGCGGTGGGAACTGTCGTGTTTGCGTAACCGGTGCAGGTGGCGGACGCTTGGACGGTGCAGTAGGTCGCAAGTTCGCTCCTTGGACTGACTTACCGTTGGACGTTTTCGCTGGCACGGTTCCACCCGAAATCCGACCGGACGTGGGTGCTGTTTTACCGTTCGCTACAGTCGACTTTTGGACCGCAGGCGGTACCAACTTACCGTTAATGGCGGTCGCACCGGTGGAGGATGATTTCTGAGGTGTGTTTGTGGTGCTGGATGGTAGTGGTGATGGTGGTAGTGGCTGCTTGTTTGTGTGATTACGCTCTGTAGACGAGGATGATGACGTCGCTAGCGAAGAGGTAGTCTTTTGGATACCGCTTCCGGTGGGTTTAGAAGCAGCAGCAGCAGAAGGTTTCGCTTTTAGCTCTGATGTTGGCAATGGGGCCGATTTCGTAACAGCTGTAACTGGTTTATCTGCACTGGAAGTCGTTTTGGCCGTGTCCGCCGGTGGACCGTCATTTCGCTTGGGGATTTTGAACACCGGGCGTGTATTGCTCACCGATCCTGCGCTCGATGCCATTGGCTTCCTTGAGGAAACGGAAGTAGCCGGAAGGGGTGGTATTCCCGGTAGCTTCCCGGCTGCACGCAGCGCATCTAAACGTGCCAACTTCCGCTGCTTCTCCTCCTCCGACAGACTATCGTTGTGCTTTACCTTGTCACGCAAACGCTTCATCTCCATGAATGCTTTCCGCTCCTCGTACTCCTTCCTTTCCTTGCTGGTCAGTGGCCGATCCTCTTCGCGCTTTTTCGCCGCAGTTACCTCGAGCTTTATCGGCTCGAACTGCTTCGTTTCGGCGATCTTCAGCAGTGCGGAAAAGTTGGGCGGCGGTGGTAAGTTCGGCTTACGTGCCACCGGCCCCGTTCGCCGTTCCTCGTTTGTGCTGCTTTTCGTGTGCTTCGGTTCCTCCCGTTTCGACGGTGGTCTTGTCTCCGGTGCAGTGCTAACGGATGGGCTGGAGGTGCATCGTTCGTCGCTACCGTCCGCTTTGGATATGCGCGATTTTCTGCTGCGTGGTGCATGTTGCTCTTCCTGCTCCTTCACGATTGCATTCTTGACACGCGCTTTGGCACGAGCCAGCTCCTCGCTGGACATGCAACGCTTTTTCGCCTCCGTAAACATCGACTCCGTCGGCGTATTCTTGTACTTATCCATCATCTTCTCGTAATACTGTGACGCCACCGCCGATGTGTAGCCATAGTCATCCTCGAGGCTCTCGGTCCCGAGTGCGCTTTCCTGCGCGTCGTTTGCATCATCCAGCACGGACTTATTCGCCGACTTGATCACCTTCAGCATCTTTTCGATCTTTTTCTTACCCTTGCCACCGCGCTTCGCCATGAGCTCCTGCGCTTTGAGATGTTTTTCTGCCGCTGCCTGCCGTTCCTCTTCCTCCTTTTTAGCTAAAAACTTTTTAATGTTCTCTGACAATACTTTCTTCTCCGGGGTGACCTTTGTCGGGGGGTTCAGATTGGCCGTGTAGCAGCGTCCCTGAGTCTGGAAAAGAAACATTATACCACTTGCGAGATATTGCTTACGAATGTTCTGGAACGGTTTCGCTTCCAGCACCGGAAATTGGGACAAAACGGCAATGAATGCAAAATGGCCCGGTCCGAACTCATTCGCTTGTGGAACCACCGGCTGTCTGTTGCATTTATTGATGCTCCCTTTAAACATACTCCCTCCAGCATGGCTTACCCCTTTGGACGTTTTCGCCGTTTCTGCATTTTGCTTGGCAATGTTTAGTATATTGTGGTAATCCATCCTCCACTCGTACTTATGGCAAGCTGAACTCAATGACCTGCCAATGCTGCTGCAGTACTTGACGTCACACTACTCGCTCACTGTACCGGCACCGTACCGTTCCGAACAAAAGTAGAAAGAGTTTCGCTAGGAAAGCACCATGCCGGCCATTTGTGACTAAAATTAAAAAAAACTAAGCACACAAGATGTAACACATTCGTACGCCCGGGACCAACAATCTGTTAGCATGCACTACCAAGTCTGGTTAGGGAAACACGTTATGTCTACCGTACGATATCGTCCAAATCAACAATGATGCGTAATATTCGCACGGTTCGTTACAATGGTTTCTAAACTCGAACAATATTCAAACTGTTGGTACAATTTTCCATTTTACAACGACAGTTTGCTGTTCATCCCAAAAGCGAGCTTTTATTTACTTCTACCACAATTGGCAGGCTGTCGCAAAGACAAGGCAATATGGCACAACTGCCGTGTCTTGACGGCACGTAGCTTTTCACCGAGCGCCATATTGTATTACCTTTTTGGCAATTATGTTTAAAATGAAGGAGAAATTTGGTTTATATCACACTGAAAATCCAGTTTTACGCTCTACAATAAGTATTAAGCGTCTTTATCAAAAAGGGGTTAGTGGTTGGTAAATATACATACACAGCAAATCCCCCTCCAGAGCATTATGACATGTGTCAACGTCAACGGTACATTCGGTTGTCAGAAAAAGACGCTGTCATTTTCCTGTTAACGCGAAGGTAAATAAATACACGTCTTGAGCATCATACAGAAAAAGAGAGAAAAATCTAGGAAGGTACATCTTATTACGCTAAAAACTAGGGTGAAATTGTTCAAGTTTTTGCACAACAGTTGTTTGCATCAATCAGGCTGCCGGAGGAAAGCGTTGGGCGCCTAGCAAAGAATGTCTTAATTTGTGACACTGTGCCCTTCCGGTTTTGCTTCTCATAGAATTTCTGACCCTTGCCCGCGGATTGTTTGGTAGAGTGCCGAGCGTGCGAGAATTGAAAAATTATGGAAGAGAATAGGATTCATGTGGTGTATCTGAATACGGTCATCAGAGACGATTCAGATGCGGAACCCCATCCGGAACGCGATGCCGACAGCGGTGAAGGTAAACGTGGCTGTTATACGGCAAAGATGGATTGTAATTAGGCTTAATCTTTTTCAGATACGGATGAAGCGACCGAAAGTGAGATGCTATCCAGTGCAGCTAATCAGCACAGCGTGGACGAACGGCTGGAAATTAAAGAGCAGATGTACCAGGACAAGCTCGCCAATCTGCTCAGCCAGCTAGAGCTGTGCAAGCAGCGCAAGCATCCGGAATATCTGAAGGTAGTGGAGCGTCTGCAGAACGAGCTAGACGACCGTTTGCTGTTGAACGAGGTGGAGCGTGACTACCTGCTGTCCTGTGCCGAGCGGGACTGCTTTCTGGAGAAGGCAGCCGCGGAGAGAGAGTACGAGGAGAAAAAGACCGAGCTGATTGAGAATGTGATTGCTGATCTCGAGGATCAAAAGAAGATGATCGAACACGAATTCGGCACGATGGAGTTGAACTTGGACTCGATTGACGTGAAGCCAACGGTCACCCGGAAGTTGCGTCGTCGCCCGAATGAGCCACTGCCGGTCCCAGAGAAACGCCGCAAGCCCACGACGAATCAAATAGTTTTCTTGCTGGACGATAAGGAAATTGAGCACGATTTGAAGTTGATCGTGCGCGGCAAACCAAACCCCTCCAGTCGTGCGGCTCACTACGCAATAAATGAGGGTGCAAGCGGAAGCGGAGGTTCCACCGGGCAGGGTAGAGCAAGCGGTGGTGCTTTCAGCACCGTTTCCAACAACACGGCCGACCAGAACGGTTCCCAACCGGAGGGCTACGGCAGCGCAACAACTTCCTCCGTAAGTACTCGAAGCGTTTGAATGTGTATTTATTTAATATCTTGATTTTTACCACCTTTTAGGGCCAAGGATCGAGTGGACATTCGAACCAGCAACCACTAGCGGACACACGTATCGAGGACGGCAAGCTGTGGTATGAGCGGCGCTGGTTCCATCGCGGCCAGCCGGTACACGTGGAGGGCCGTGACATTTCGCGCTTCTCGGGCAACATTGCTGCCATCGGGATAGAGGCAATCTACGTGAAGAAGACAACCGATGGGCAGAAGGTGCGCATCTTTCTATCCCACTTGCGCCGGGGCAAGGTGTCCATCAAGCGGCGTGCAAATTAATGCATTTATGGATGCATGTCGCGTTCAGTTAAATTTATGCTTGACTGTCCTCCAATGGCTACATGGAGCATTTCAATGCATACATTTATTGTTTTCTCTTGGTATTAATCATCATACTCATTTAATTCTACTGGTTAGATTAGGTGCTTTAGCATTTGCCGCTCATAACACATCCAAAGCACTGCTTTCTTTTGACTGATGAACTGAAACCGCAAGCCGCGGAACGATGTAAATTTGTTAGTATAAGTGTTTGGGATCCACCTCACACTATTGCGACGAGTTCAAATAGCAGCTGCAATCAAGCAACTGCATGTACAAATAAACAGAAGTCGCTAGATGAGGAAATATAATGCTACTCTGTTTCAATCAAACGCTTTTACAATGTGTAGTAAGTACGGTTATGTATAACATTCAATTCATGCATCGATGTTACATTGTGTAGCATATTACTTACCTATTGGCTATTGCAACAATTTTATATCATTTACATGCCACAAACGATTTTTTGAAGCTTCGTTGTGTAGAGCAATAATTTCATCCCGGGTGAATTAATTCAGGCCGATTCTCAACACATCTATTTATTTGTCATACACTCATCAAATTTTGAAACGGTGAATTTAGCGTTACTAATGTAAATTTGGAAAACGAACGAAACGTAGCGAAGGTGTAGGATGAAAGTTAAACCGCAAACGAATAGCTCAGGTGCCAACCGGGCGTACGTTTCTAGTCATCATAATCATCCGAATCGTCTGAATACTGGATGTAAAGAATAAAAATATAAGAACTTAAAACACCAAACATTACCTTTTTTTAATACGGCGCTACTCACGTAATTTGCCGGAACCAAAAATTGCTTAAGCTGCTCCCTTGTTATATCCACATCGTACGAACGCGCATCACAGTCGGAATCGGTAGCAGAAACGCTGCCATCATACGACGATGAATATGGTTGGTAAAAATTCACCATCGAATCCGTACCATATACGCTGTGAAACGATACATCCGACACGATGGTGCTACTGCCGGCTTCTGGTGATTCCGATGGGTGAGAGATGGTGCTACAGCCGGCTTCTGGTGATTCCGATGGGTGAGAGATTGCCATTACTGGATCGGTCTTCGCCGCGATTGTACTGCTGCTTTGGGATCTTTTCGTGCGAAAAACCCGCTGCCATTTCCCTTTGATTAGGGCAGCAAATCTCCAACGTTGAAGCGCAAAGAACTTCTTCGCTGATTTTGGTGTTGAACCATTTGCCGTAACACTGTCGTAAAGTTTCTGATCCATGTATGCACCATCGTTATCGGTGATATGTGCGCCAATTCCTTGGTTCGATGCCATTGTGGTGCAGTATTTGTATAAAATACTAAATAATTTCTTTTAAAAGACACAAAAAATAAATCGCGAACCGCGGCACCGTTCCGTTCAACACAGCAAGGAAAAATGAATCGACCGTCTTGCTCTGCGCGGTTTCAAGAAAACGACGGTTGCTTTGTTAATCTCGCTGTCAGAACAAATATATCTCGCGTGTGTGCTCCAGCCGAATTTCAACCCCAATTCGACCCAAGAACCATTTTTCGTCTTGTTTACCCAAAATGACCCAAAGTGGAATGTTCATTACTGGTTTGGGTGTTATGCAAAAAACTTTGTAATTCGATTCCCCCTTTGAGTAGCTCGATAGGGACAGCAAATACAATGTCGTTTTTATTTTCAACACGACACGCCCGACACTAAACCCCATCTAGACGTAGCAAAATGCAGATAAGTCCCAATAATACGCCACTACGCCTATTATGAAAGAAAAAATAGCAGAAAATTAATCAATCTTTCAAATGTAGTAGTATTTAAACGATTTTTGGAAATCAGATTTTAAAATTAATTTAATTTGGCAACATTTCAAAACAATCGTTGTTCAGAGATAGTGTTTCTCGCACAAAGATGAAAATAGCATTTAGATTTTTGCATAACTCGAAAGCTAGCCAAACAATGTGCCTCAAAGTGGCGACAGGGATTTTCCATTTATCCATTTTAAACACCAACAGTTTTAAAAACTCCATCCAAAATATATTACCTACGCGTGTAGGTGGTTATAAAAATGAAGGTGTAATTTTTGGCATTGATACAAGGGTTAAACGCCTTGCCGTAGTCCAATTTGATCAATTGTGGTCCAAACAAAGTTGACAGCAAATGATTTCGTATAATCGCTTCATCATCTCGTACAGTACCGAAAAATAAACATTGGCAGGAAAAGGTTCTTGGGTCATTTGAAATCAACCACATCCTTTGTTTGACACTAAAATTTGTAAAGCAACCGGCATTTTCAAGAAACGATTGGTACGCGGTGGTCGCCAAATTTGAGAACCGTCAGCGTTTTATCTGGAAAGTATGATCTGACGATAAACGTTTATCTGCTGGCCCGTAACGAAGCTAAATCTCTGTTTCTCCATACATTTGCATGTTTTTTGTAAAGTATTTTGTGAAGTACAATGGATTCGAACCAAAAAAGCAGTGCTCAGCGCGGTAATAACGATGATACAAGGAACGGAGCGCCAAGTAAGCGTATAGCCGCCAACAATGATGATAATGTTTCAACATCAAATTCGACAACTGCCCAAGCTGATGCCAATTTGCCGGTTCGTGTTCTGAATTCCGGGAATATCACCGAGCAGATGGACGCATTCGATAGCTACGTCGAGGCATGGGACTCCGATGTGCTGGAGCTGACATTGGGCGATACGGAACTCTACTTCGGAGACGACGCTATGGAAGACGATTCGACGGAAAGTTTTTACAGACCAGATTCAGTGTTGGCATGTGAGTACGATCACGAATCTACAGATGACACACTTTTGATTAACCTGGATCCAGAAGAACAGGAGTATTTGGAGAAATTCGACTCCATTCCACCCGTGAGTATTGGGTTTGAAACGAGAAGTAATCAAGTTGACTGATTTAACATCTTTCTTTATCTTTTCCTTTTACTCAGTATCCGAATAACAAATGAATATGGACTAGGAACGGACGTCCGGAAGCCTTTAGATTAAGTTAATATTTCATCTTCGCCGAGCGTTGGAAAGTCTCTATCGTGGTTTTTTTGCTTTCTTAATTTTTGTTCAATTTTATGCGAGTTTATGTTAGATGCATTGACAGACTATCACCAAGCGTCTGAATACAACGCAATTTCGATCGATCTTAATAAAAAAAGTGTGAATAGAGTTTCATCACATAACTAAGCTGATGATGTGAACGTTATGCTATGATTTTCGAGCAAATGAAAAGAAACTACTGGTAAGTTTCATCAGGTTTAAATGTTCAAACCAAGCTAGCAAATATTAGATAAAAATTAAACCCTTACCAAATCTGCCGCGGGGGGAAGGCGACGACACAGCAGGGAGCCATTTCCTGCAAAACCAAAACGTGCTCGAGTCATTATATGAAATGGCTGCTCGGTCTGCTGCAACATGAAGCAGCTAGTGGGCAAGCAAGAGAACATTTTACTAGTATTATTCCACTCACACTGAAATGATTCGGGAAACGATTAAGCCTTGGTTAGGAAAGACGAATAGATGTGAAGTTTTAGCTTTTAACATACTTTCCTTTTTATGAAGATGACTGATATTTACGTTTCCAAACCAAGCGAACAAGCTAAAAAACAAACGACAAACCACGAAAAAACGATGGAATAAAACAACCGAGTTGCCGATTGATTTCAGCCATTTGAGTTGATCTGTGCCGGAGATTGATTGGAGAGAAGACGATTTTGATGGAAGATGTCTATTTCTGCTCGTGAGAGAAAAACGTAACGAGATGATGCAGGAGGAACAAAATACCACCATGAGTTGGATGTGCCAGTTCGTCCTGCCTTTATTAATCGAAGAATAGGTGCACGTTTGACTTAACATATTAAGCAAAACATTTTCCGCTTGGAGTGAAAAAAATATGTACCACGCTCGTGTGTAATATAGGACGTTATTCGTAGTGGAAAGTATTATTCAAACACCACCCAAACCGCCCTATGCTCGACGCCAAACCCCCCGTGTACGCATTATTGTTGCGCACCGGAGCTTTTCCAATAAACCACATCCTGCGATGCATTACAGCAGCGACGAACTAACCGCCGATTGATTGTTGTTGGGTGTTGTGTGTATTGGGGATCCCTCGCGCATTTACATACGATTGCCACGACCGAATCCACCACGCTGAAAACAGGCCACAAAAATTAAACAGGGATGAGAATGGGGCATTTAGTATGTTTGCGAACTGTTTGTGCAATGATGTGAAGTAAAAACCAAAACACAAAAATAGAACAAAACTTACGTATTCTAGCTCGCCGGCACCGACACCGACGTCACCCTTCTTGTCAGCCGGAGCCGCCTGCTGCATGCGTCGGTACGCCTGACGATCCTCGCCCGTCTTCGGACCTTCCGGACGGGGGCCAGCCTGGGTGCGGGCACGCTGTGGTTCCGAACGGGCCGCTCGCTTCAACGTCGACGGCACGATTTCGGCCGGTAGATGCAGGTACGCACGCAAATACTCAATACCCTCGTTGGTGAGATACCAGTAGTAGTGGCGCCAGGCGAACTGCTCCTTCACGAAGTTCTTCGACTTGAGCGATTGCATCGTCTTGATGACGTGCAGGTTTGGGATGTTCTCCAGCTCCGGATGCTTGGGGGCGTAGAAATCTTTCTGCGCGACCAGTACACCCTCTTTGAAGAGGTACTCATAAATGGCGACGCGATGTGCTTTTGGCATGAACATCTGTAACGGAAAACAGAACAAGAATCAGAAACCACACGCACACGAAGGGTGGTCAGTTGATTTTCGAAGGCAGCACGCGTGCCTTTGCTTTTCCGGGCAATTTTTCCAATAGTGATTTCAATAACACACACACACACACACACACGCGCGCTCTCGAAACACCCCGGGACACTCCAGCACCCCAAATAACAGAGGACACTCGCACAATAAAACAAGCACACTAGACCGATACGGTGTTGCTGGCATAGAACGCTACTCTCTGCTGCTGGTAGTGCTGGATGGTAACGTCTACCCGGGAAACACACACAACGCATTCCAGCATTAACCATCGAAAAATTGCCCGAAAAAGTAAAGCACGGATACACGCACTAGCACGGGGAACGTTTAGCACACGGAACCACGCACGTTAGATGCGGGTTTTTGTAGAATTATTCGGTCGATTTTTACCTTGGCGAAATGTGTCAATACGGTTCGGTACACTGCCCGGAAGAGAAAGAACGAAAGCACGGCAGTTGCTTGATGGCTTTGACAGCGAAAATGGTGTAAACGCAGAGAATGGGACGCAAACGCACCGATCGCTTCCGGCCTGCTTGACGTTTGGAAGGAAACGCACTCAAGGTGTAACCACCTTGGTTTGAGATGTGCTACATCAATCTTGGCACGGTTTTATTTCAAATAAAGCAAATTTGAGATAAAGCACAATTTCTCGAATAAAACGTCACGATGGAAGAGAACATATCCATAATAGAAGAACAGCATTGAATTCAATTTGTATCGAGAAAAAATACTCCACATCTATTTTCACAGAAGACAAGTTAAAATCCTCAATTATCCGACAGAGGGCGCTCGGTATTGGGTGGTTGGAAAACAACAGCGGTTGAAATTTGTTTACAACATAAATCGAGAGCCAACATAAAAAAAACTCAAGTTTTCTCACAATCAAAGACAGTCAAGCGTGCAACATACTGTTTATGCAGTTATTTGATCTCTGTTGTATTTTGGTTTGTTTTTTTGTCCAATCAGCTTCGATAAGTTTCGTTTGTTAGCTTCGCTGTGCTGTGTAAAACGTAAGTACGTTAAGATGCCTTCTATATATACGACCGGTATATACTGCGGTTTATAAGTGAGTAAATTGTTCAGGCTAATTGTTTGACGCTGCAGTTAATTGTCCGACTTTATATAATAATAACACCCTCCTCGTTATAGTATTCACTGTAGTCCGGCAGTACACTTCTGATGCCGATCGTACCGGTTGGTGCTGGGTGACGGTCCGGTTGCACGTCGTGATTTCGTCGACCTTGCGCAACAGTGCTGTGTTTAATCTGTAACCGGGATAAATCAAAACCACGTAACGTTAGGACAAACTCAACCAGTGGAATCCGCAAAGGAAAGATAAACACACGGACGATACACAGTACCGGTTCCTGTAAGTATAACAGAGCGTTATTACCTGTGGTAGTTTTTCCGCTTCCGGATGGGGCAGTGGTGCAGCGTTAGTCTTCCGCGCTTCTGGCCGGCTATTGGTACTGTTCTCATCTTGCTCGTTTGCCAAATGGAACTGCCGGTGGCTTTGCTGCTGGAGCTTACTGTTGGAAGCAGTCACCTCATTGGCACGTCCGTAACTATTACCATGGTTGCGTTCATTTAAAGGACGCACTGTATTATTGTTTGCTTTCCGGTGGTGGCCATTGTCCATGTTATGATCGGTTTCGCTACCAGAATCCGTCAAACGTGGGTTACCCTGGGCGTGCAGTTCTACCACCGAGCTGCGCGAAGGTGACGGTGACGAAAGATATCGTACTCGTTGAAGGTGTTTGCTGCTGTAGTCTTGAATTTTGACCGTGCTTCTGTATCCGGTCAGTTTATTCTCATCTTTCATCGATTGCCGCTTGCCGTGTTTTTCACCGTCCATACTGACCATTCCTCCATCTGCTGGAAATGGTAGAGGAGGTGGTGGTGGTGGTGGCGGCGGAGGTGGAGCAGGGGGTGGTAACGATGGTGGAGCTGATGATGGTAGGGATGGCTTTCCATCCTCCATACTCGCACATGAGAAGGAAGAGGAAGAGAAGCAAAGATTGCTGGTGGTACTACTGCGATCGATGTACGTAATCTGTTCGCTTAGTTTAACCGTTTTCCGGCCACCGCACTGTTCCGTGCGTTCCGCCGACGTGAACAGCTCGTCAAACTCTTCGAAATCACAGTTCGTTCTGCGGAATATATCCACGCTTCCGTTCGAACCCTGCCGACCGGTGATTGCCGTCGACGGGACGTGCGTACCCTCGAGCTCCTCCAGCTGACGGTCCATCCGTTGCACGATGTCCAGCTGGGGAACGAACGGTTCGAGCGCGTTGCTACCGCCAAGTTTTGCGGTTGGTTCATCCTCTGGACCATTCGTTTCGCTGCCCTGCGATAGAAAGTCGTTAATCCACTTACGCTTCAGTTCCGCACTGTCGATCGATTTCCGGAGCACCTCGGCTAGGGGCATAAACTGACGTACGGATGGATCCGGTTGTCCCACGGTTATGTCCTGGGTGGGTTTTGGTATAGCACGAGTAGGAGATTCGGCTGGTTTGATGACTCGATTCGATGGTCCAGTGTCTGTCCCCCGCAACTGGACGACACGCGGCGGTAAGGGAAGCTTTTCCGTGTTGCCAGACTTGCGCTCTGTATCGTCCAGCTTTATCGCCACGGTGGTTGCCGTTTCGCTGCTCTCATCCGTACTGTAACCCTTCCGGAACCGTACCTCGATTTCGTCCGAATTGTTTTCGATGGAAAAATCACACGCACGGTCTAGTGGGAAGGGACGTGCTCCCCCTACTGCGACCGTTGTTGGAAGTGAAGTTGCACCCGACGGTGGTTGTATGTGACGCTGCTTAACCTTGACCGGTTGATGGGGTAATACGGGTTGATCGGGTGTAACCTTTCCATTCACAGCCGACGCTGTACGCCGGTGATGGTGCGGTGGATGGTGTTGATGGATGCGCAACGACTGTACCTGCCGATCCGATTCACTGTCACTTTCCTCCCGCGGTCTTTCCGGTTCGGCAAAAGCTCCCCGACGGCGACGATGATATCGCATCGCCAGCAGATTGTCGACCGATTGGGCCTTCACCTGTTCCACCAGTTCGACGACAGCTCCGTCACTGCTGGATGTCGGTGCTTCGTACAAATTGTTTCTCTTCGGTGGTACCACCCGGTGCGGTTTTTTCGTTAACAGCAACCCAACACCACCGGCGGATCGCGCACGCGCCGCACTAGCCGACTCACGCTCGACAATCCGAAACAGCTCACTGCTGTTCTTCTGCCACCGGCTCAGATCCGCATCCGGTTGGCCGGCTGCCACTTGCATCCGTTGCTCATTCGCTGGCGGTCGTTTTCTTCTTCTCGGTGGTGGTTTTATCTCCGGCAGCTCATTCACACTTACGGCCGGACGTCGCTTGCAGGGTGAAAACTTCTCGTGCACCATCGTGGCCGGTGCGACTCCGGACGACTCCGTACCACCGACTGCTTGGGTAATCTTCCGGGGCAAATTTAACAGAATTCCCCGCTTAGCCGCACTTCGATCACATTTGAGCGCGTACAGCCCGAGATTGTCCCGGTGGCTGTAATCGGCCGGTGTTCTACTGCTTACCGCCGCCGAGATGATGGAGATGTCGGACGAGTGGCGCATGTGCTGCGGTTTGCGCGGTGGTGCTGGATGGTGTTGCCGTCCAAAGTCGCCGCGCGGTACCGAACTGGTACTAGTACTGGTGGCTGCTGCCGTAACCCCCCCTCCACCACTACCAAGATTGAATGCGGCGGGCAGGTTAGGAAACTGGTTAAGGCTTAACAGTGAGCCACCGTTCCATTGGCGTAGTTTTTTCAACTTTGGCAACTTCGGCAGCGGTGGCAAGACATCTGAAAAAAATATGGGTAATAATGCTCGGGTGACAAGTGTCTCCTTTACAATGTTTTGAGGATGTGCAGATATAGCAACACAGACAAAGGCTACGGGATGTAGTAGGAACAGGCGCATTGAAACTTCGGACCTAGTGCAGTACACCGGAACCTTACTTTTAAAGAAATCCATCTTCCAGCAATGTTGTCCAAATGCTTACGTCCACCGGTGTGCGTGGTCTTCCGAGAACCGTTCGACAGCGATCACATTCGGACCATGTCCGATAAAGAGAATCTCTTCCACTCACTCTACTGGTTTGGGCTTAATGAGACTTAAGCCAACACTTTGACGCTTTGGTGTGACCTCTCATCACTTCCATCCGAGCAGCGTGTTTCGAAACTGTGATACGAAATCAGACTCGTCATCGGAGTCAATCGCACTGTCCACGGTGGAGTTCTGGTTTGAAATTCAAACTTTGAACGAGCTAATTAAATTAACGCAAATATACAGGGAGGGCGCTTGCGCTCCATGCATCCCTTACGAAAGAACGTTATCATCAAGTATCGAGAGAAAGGGATAGGAAGAAAGAATGAGGAGGGGTGATAGAGTGTTGGCCGGAGAACTCAAGCAGAGCGGAAAAGTGATGTCCGAGGATTTTAGGTAATGAGCGTGGTACGAAGGTGAAATGGGGACAAGGCTGGCATATAGATATAACATAGCACACTGAAACATACAAACGTACACACAAACACACATGTAACATTGATAAACCGTATGAATATTATTTTTTTCTTTTTCTATCTAGATTTGTTTTGTTCCTTTTTCGAGTTTTGGAAGATCCACAGATTTAACCTAACTGGTGCTACATTAAATTCAATAGGAAGCAACTGGTCTTAAAGCTACGCATGAACGAACGAACGGAGAGGGGTAATGGGATAGCTGGAGAAAATAAACGAAGGTTGGGAGGCCTTACAGACAGCATATCATTCGTACAGATGATAGACGGTAGTGAGGCTTTTTTTGCCACAAAAGCTAAACATCTCCGGGTATTCTAGCCTGTTCGCATTCTTCTTGTGCACAGGGCAAATCTTTACCATGCACGCCATCTTACACTATTCCTAGACAAAGTAGTTATGGTTGCCATTGATATTAGGTCATATTTTGTTGTCCCTCTGTCTTAGTGTGCTATTATCAGCTCTATGAACAATAATGCCCCGGGTTCAACCCTGATTGTATGTAGGCGTCTACAGCAACAACAGCAGAAATGCCCACGGAGAAGCCTTATCGTCTGTAAAAACAAAAGCCTAATGGAAACGCGAAACGAGCTAGAGCGGGCACTAATGCTGCTTACACAATGCAACACGACGAGTACTACTTATACGCAACCAAAAAAGCGTTACAAGAAACAAAACAGAACAGTAACACTGCCCTCAACTTGCGCTATATTCCTCACTTACTGCTCTAATGCGGGGTTTTTCTTTCCGGTTCGCTAGGCTTTTCTCGCTAGTGCAGGGCGAAGAGGACTTGAACATCGTCCTCTAGGAAAGGAAAGATCCCTATAAAGCTACTGCTGGCCGTTAGTGCCATATACATGTTTGGATGCCTTTCTCTAATGTGGCAAGCGACCCTGAGCGAGAAAGTTTGGGAATTTTGGTATATTGGTTTTGCGGGTTGTTTGTTCCTTTTGCTGCACTTTGCACAATCTGCACTCACCGTGTCTATCTATTGAACGAAAGCATACAAGCAAACACACATACACACACAACACACGGCACACGGAAAAGGTAGAACGAGAGAGGGAGAGAGAAAGAGAGAAGGAAAAGAAAAACAAACAATCGACACAACAACACAACAACAAAATCATTAAGACATTCATATAATAGAAAGGCAAAGACATACTATATATCTCTCTCTCGCTCTCTTGCGCCCGCTCTCCCTCTCTCCGTCTTCCAACTATCTATCTATCCGTCTATCTGACTGCTTTCTGTTCCATCCTGAATTTGGTGCACTTGGAGTAAGATTAGATGAACACCTGCTCGTCCTCGGAAGCATTCGAAAGGGACAGCTGCGTCCGGATGGGACCGACGGTTGTTTTGAACGTATCCTTCGCCGGTGTTACGGGATATTTGGTCGGGCCGGTATATTTCCGGGACATGGTCATACCCTGGTGCCCCGGCAGCTTCACCGATGAACCTAACCGTGTACTGTTCCGGACCGGTCCAACCACTCCTGCCGCTATAGCACCGAACGTTGGCGGATGTTTGCTGTACGCCTGGAGAATCTGCACATGTGGAGGAATGAAAACACATGTTAGTCAGAATAGTGTGAGGACAACAGCAAGAGTAAGAGATAGCGGTGTATACCTTCGGTAAGTCGGGCATACTTTTCGAGGGACTGAGGCCTGCGTATGCGGGCGGTGGTTGTTGGGAAGACAGCTGACTCCGTTCGGCCAGTGCGATGCGATTACGCGTTCGGAGAATGTCGGCCACGTTTTTCGTGTAGCGTTGGCTGACACTGCCACCACCAGTGTTGTTGTCGCCTCCCGTTCGCAGGGTAGTGGAACCCTCAGTCGTCACTCCATCCGCAAGCTGTTTACGTTGATGTGCGTGTTGTTGCAAATGCTGGGTGTATATTTTGGCCATTCGATCACCATCCTCGTAGTGTTTTGTGTAGCTCGGGGGTGGTGGTAACGTGTGCTGGTCTAGCAGGGGTGTGGTAGTGGCCGAGCGACTACCATTCTTAATGTACAGACTGTTCGATTTGGTCACGGTGGGTGGGCGAGGCTGTAGCTGATGCTGTTGCTGTTCCCCTACCGGTGGGGATGGTTGTGAACGTTGAAAAATTTGTGACAGTACAAGCTCAACTGTCCGGCCCGTTTGCTGCAGTATGCTCAGCGACTCGGCGTACGGTAGGTTAAGCAATGACTTTCCATTAACTGCAATGATCTGCAACACAAAGGATACGTTAAAATTAATCTTCTGAAATCGTTGTCGAGCTTGTTATATGTTGCCTGTTACAACTCAAATTTAAGGTATTTCATAAATTGACGAACATCCCAACAGAATCTTCAATAACTAGATCTGGTGGAAAAATTCATTCAGGATGGATTGAGGATTCGTTTTCAGGAAAATCAAGTTGTGATAACTCGAATTCTATTGACATTTAAAATTGGCTTGCATAACCTATAAGAAAAACCATATAAGAAAAAAACATGATTACGTTACCTGATCACCCACTCGCACGCCATTTCGTGCACCTGGTCCGTTGGGAGCAAGATCCTTCACGTACACGTTGTTATCGTTGCCTTGCACGATGCTAATGCCGAGCGTGTATCTGGTGGCGGTGCCGGTGTTCTCCCGGTTGCGTTTGCGCACACCACCGCCCATCGTTGCGTACGGGAAACGCTCGTCAAACTCGTCATAGTGTGCGGTGGAGTTAGTGCTGGACGCCATCAACGACCACTTGCCCGGGAAGGCGATCGATTCTTGACTGCGCGATAGGAACTGCCGCTGGGTGGTGGTTTCGCTCTCCGGCCCGAGGATGGTATCCTTCACGATGAGCACCGTTGCCAAGATTCGATCGTTTGACGCACCGCCACACTGACTAATATTGTTAAACTTCTCCAGCAGCGTGTCGGAGATGGTTTCATCCGTCATCGGGAGTTCGAATTGGCAGCTTTCACTACGGATGCTAGATTCTGCTGCGGGAGAGGGGAAAAAAACTCAGTGAAACTTGTTCTTGAAGAAAAAAGGAATCCCCACAAGAGCACTCACGTATGACACACGCTTTCGGGGAGAGTAACGTTTCGGCACTTCCTCCAACTGATTGTTCGTCGATCTTCTCCATAAAATACACCGAACCCATACTGCTCTTTACAGACAGCACCTCATCAACACTGCTCTCGATCAGCGGGTGTGATGGTAGCGGTGGATGCGTATTGCTTTCACCCGTCTCTCCTTCGTCCTCGTGCAGCAGGAATCCGCTACTGCTACGGCTAATGTTTGCCACGTTCTGGAAGGAGACCGCCCCGGTTAACCCCTGCATGCCAGCAGTGCTGCCCCCGGCGGCAGCAGCAAGATTATCGAACGATTTGTTCAAAAACTGGGCAGAAAACACCTTCGTGCCCATTTTCACCTTGTTGCGGTTCATACTGTGCGTGGTTTTGGGTGAATCTTCCGGCGATAGTAGCTGCGACTGATCGTACCCGTACGATGGACTACTGCCCGACTGGTGCGACCGGAGCGTACCCGACTGTGTCAACTCGGTGGAACCGGGAGAAGCCACGGTTAGAATTCCTTCACCGTCCACTGCTTCCGAGTCACCACCACCGAGAAATGGATTTTCATTCTCCTTGTTCTGATTCTGCTGGTTGGTGATCTCCACCGTTAGGTTCAGTGCGGACGTACCGGCACTGCCCGGTTCCACGGTTGATTTGGAGCGTTTGAGCAGAAAACGCTGGCGCAGTCGTGCCAGCCGGTTATCGTTCAGCATCGATTTCTTCAGATTGCGCACCCGCAACCCGGTCGTCTTGAACGGTTTGTCAATCTTTTCGATGTTTTTCGCATCGAAACCGGCCGGATCCGGCGAGGGACGATGATTTCCGTCCATCAGTTCGCTGACGGTTCGCTTCTTGCGACCATCCTCATCCAATCCCAACATAGTAGTGCCGCTATTTTGCTGCTGCTCGATCGGGATGTTTAGCTCGCTGGCAAGCGTTTTAATCGAGATGAACGAGTTGCGTAACTTCATGTAAAATTTGTGATGTTCCGACGCTAGGTTGAAAGCAAAGTAGCTTCTGTAATAGGTTAGTTGGAACGTTAGAGAGAAAGAGGAGAGCAACATGTGTTAAATGGTGGTGCAATCGTTTTTTGGTGATAAACTTTTAAGCAAACACTTACTTTCTACCATCCATACGCAGCTTGTACTTCACCAGATTTTTGTCACTCTTGGAACCGAGCGTTTCGCTGCGTCGCACCACCACGCAGAATGCGTGCTTCGAGAAGCAAATGTTTTCGATCTCGAGCCAATCGAAAAATGCGTACAGATGGCGCATAAAGCTGTTCTTGCCGTTGCGGCACTCCTGCTGCTCCTGGCTGGCACGCGGCTGATACCGCATGTTACGCTCGAAGATGGCAACGCCCGCAAGCGAAATGGCGACGTACACGTCGAGCGTCATACCTTCGCCCGTTGCCCAGGACGCACTGTACAGATGGAGCCCGTACTCCTTCAGCTCCTGCACGTACCGGATGAAGTTGTGCTCTGCTTCCCGCTGGTGTAGGCCACGCTTGTGAAAGTGGGCATTGCGCAGATAGCGTGCCAGCTCCCGCTTCTTACGATACACCTCCTCCGGCAGGTAGTGTGAGATGGTGAAATATTCGGAGTACTTCATCTACGTGCGGAAGTCGAAGCGTATTTCGAGAAAGAGAGTTGTTAGACAAAAAGCTTCCCAATGTGTGGAATTTGATGCTTACGTGCTCTTTGAAGCTGCCAATCTCGGACTGTAACGCCAACCCGCCGAGTGCGATTAGGTCATCCTCGGCGCACAGGATTTGTCGCTCGAGGATGCTTTTACGCAGCTGCAGATACAGCAGATGCCGAGACTCGACACAGCTGCAGAATAAAAAAGTACTTGTGCTAAGTGATGGGAAACGCATTCCACCAGAACTTAACTGCCAATAAGTTCCACTTACCTAACACCACGTAACGTGGGCAGGAAAAACTTAATACGCACGTACAACATAAATACAACGTTCTCCACCATCGGGGTGGACTTTTTAGACGTGTTGATCCATATTTGGGGCGCCACCTGGAATACCGAATCGGTACGTGAGCATTTTTGCTAAACAGGCATACCTGTTCTTGTGTCTAACCTTGTAGATCTTGAGATCGAGCGGCAGAAAGACGAAATCGCCACCGATGAGGGCGCACAGTCCGAGGAAGAAGTTTTCACCCAATCCTTCCAGCCGGAGAATGGCCTCGAAGATGTGCCGTGCGAGTGTAGTCGTTGGATTGCACGTAACGTTCACTTTGGTACCGTTTAGCAGTAGTATCGTTACAATTCTGCGATGCTGTGTCTGTTGGCAAGAGGAAAGAGCGTCCACTCGTTTTAGACCTTCGGAGTAACATTTCCCCAACGTAAAAACCATACCTTTGCGTCAGTGAGATCAATAGACTTTGGTGCTGAGTGGGAATTTACAATGAATTCCGGTCCCTTATGGGTAGTTGCCGGATCGGTACTATCGCCTGGGTGGGGAAGTTCCTTCCGACTGTTGCTGCACTGGGCGGTTTGGGTGGCGATCGAAACCGTCGTTAGCGGTATACCGAGATCTGGAAATCAACAAAACACACGTTTGAAGTTTTACACTTGAAGTTCTGTTGCGTTATCCGCTGCCACTACTCACTGGGCATAGAGGTTGCGTTGAAGCTGCTTTGATCGAGTGGAGCGGGTGCTTCACAGCCACCACCGGCCAGGCTTGCCAGATGGTTGATGGATTTGGACGGGATCAATCGGCCGGGTCCAGTAAAGCAGGATGCTTGCTGGTGTTGCAGTGCGCGCTGTTGATGTTCGGCTGCCGCTTCCGCCATTTTTACCTCCACCATCGTTACGTCGATGGTGTTCCGGCGGTAGTCGGCCCTTCGTCGGGCGGCGAGCAGTTCCGCATTATGTCGCCGCCGTACGGTGACACCCTGGTGTTGGTCTGGCTGCTGTCCGGGGCCGTCAGTGGTCCGTGGCACACTCTTGGTGTAGGAGATGGTGTGGTAGTTGGGATATGGTTCGGGAACCAGCGTGCCGGGTTGCTGCTGATGCCTGTCGTAGGGTCTCGGCAGCGAGCAGAACCTCTGCTCGGCCGGATTGTTAGCCGTTGGTGGTCGTTTAACCTTCAGCAGTGTTGATGCCGTGGTTTGGCCGTACTCGCGGTAATCTTCACTGGAGCATACGATCGGGCCATAGCTTTGTTGCTGTTGTTGCTGCTGCTGCTGGGCAGCTGGTATGTTCGGCTGCATCCGGACACCCGGCGGTTCCTTCTTCCGGTGCACCTCAAGCAACTCACCATGGTCAGATGATCGACCCGAATCGGTATCGCTTCTGTGGGGAGGAGAGATTGTAAACGATATAGTGTTGCGGGACTATACAAAAATGGCAAGTGTCAACCTTCCACACGTACTTTTGCTCTTCGAACGACTCGATCGAACGTTTGATTTTCAGCTCCGGAGGTTGTCCAATGGGCTGGTGTCGATGTTGTTGTGGTTCCGCTGATGAGACAACCTCACGGAACAGGTCGATCAGCATGTGGGAGAACGGCTTGTACAGGTGATGGTTCTTGCAGTAGTCCGATATGATCTGAAACGATCGTTGTGTAAAATATTAGTGCTTGCTATAAGTTTGTGGGAGCATATTAAGTCTGGTACAGGTCTCTTGTGCTCCCGTGTTGTTTCTCTCCACTCCTTCTACCATTAACAACAGTATGTGACTATAAAGTAAATCACTTTTCTCAACAGGCGTTCGTAAAGGCGGCCAAAAGTATGTTGGAAACGTGCCTTACATATGAGCTATCTAGCTCACTGGAAGATGCATCTGTTGATCCCGAGTTACAGCGTTTGCTAGAAACAGCCTGGTCCGAGCGACATGATGCCGGTGTTGGCTTTCGCTACCATCTAAATATCGAACGTGAGCGTGTGGCTGACGGAAGGTTTGGTTTTCTTATCTTGGTAAGCCATTTGTCTGGTCCGGCCTTTAGGTAATCGAGTCGCAAAATTAATCTTACTTGCCATTGACAGCTTAACCGGCAGCGACTAACAGAACGTCGGCAGCCATATGCATTCTTGCTGGATGCACCCTTTGACGCATCCCGGTTCAACTTTACTCGTATAGATCCAGCCGAGATACAGCTGGAGCTGTTGTGTCCCTTTCCGACAACGGTGCTGATCAATAACAGTCCAGTGACGGTGTACCATTCACTCTTGGTACCGGATCTACAGGGTTCCCATTCGCAACTCCTCACCTCGGAAGGGATTCGTGTGCCGTTTGAGCTGCTGCTGCGTCTACCGGACCGTCGCTATCGGATCGGTTACAACAGTCCCGGTGCACAGGCTTCCGTGAACCATCTGCATCTACATCTGCTACGCATCGATACAGATCTCTACGTGCAGCGTACGGTATGAAGAAGCCAATGTGCTTAACAACGCGAAGTTAACAAACTCTAACCAACCTTTCATTTCGGACATCCTTAGAAACTTCTTCCGGTTCGTGGTATGCCACTTCTCTATCGCTTACAGGATGGGCTGCCCGCCAAAGGTTATTGCTTTGTGGTACGTGATCCAACCCGTGATCTGGATCCTGTTTGTACCGCACTGCAAAAACTGATCGAAACGCTGCTGGAACGCAAGATGGCCCACAATCTATTTTGGACCTGGAACGATCTGCACGAAGGTGTAGAAATACGGGCGTTTGTTTTCCCGCGATCTCAGCAATGTGCCAATAAGGTAGCCATATCATTCAATGCCGCGTTTCTCGAGCTGTGCGGATTCGTCTCCGTCGGTGAAGTTACCGATTTCGAACGTCTGACGGAGGATACGATTATACAGGCCCTGCGGGATGCACAGGGCGATGTATACGGTGCATTGGGAGACCTCTATCCCATCGAGGCTACTGATCCTGATCAGTGATGGAAAGATTTGTGATGATATGTTATAAGAACTGCTTGTACATAGATACGCCTGATCGAATAAGACTACGATACCTCTCGTGTATCTTGTAAAGAAATAGAACATATTCAAGTGAGACAAACTGTTACCCGCATACGCGTGTGATGCTAAATTGAGTTCCTTTTTCTAGATTAAGGCTAGAAACGAAAACAGCCAAAAATAGCTTCCCAATCCTAGAAATGGAAGGGTAGGTAAGCCTTTTACCCGCACTAATAATAAAGTAGGAGTGAGCTGTGACGAACAAAGTACACATTCCAGCAGTTCAACAAAGCGTACGAGCCAAAACAACACCCCCGAATAAAAAAGAGTAGCTCAAAGTCGCTCAAAGTGCCTCAAGATAAATATGTTTCGTTTTCATTGTTTTTTTTTGTTTTTTGGTCCGCTTTTGTAACCTTTGGAGAGAAAAAAAGTATACAAAGATGGACAGATGACGCCCTCCAATGTTCTGTGTGCGTGTGTTTGTGTGGGGAGCAATATCTTATTCATTCGTCTTTTTCACTTACACCGACCACCCACCCAACCGGAGAGCTGTTGCGCCGACGAGGATTAGATTAAGGGATGATCGTTTTACGATTAGCAGCAGCGGAAAGCATGGAGCAAGGAGCAACCCGGACCACACGCCCGGGGAAGCATCACCAAGAAAAGAAGGCAAACCCCGTGCGGGCAGTTGTTGTTGTGGGTGGGTTCCTTTTCTGAATGGGTTGTGATTTGCATTTTCCGATCATTAATCAAGAGCACGATGAGCCAACCCTTTAACCCTTTCTTTTCTTCCACCCTTCCTCTGGTTTCCTGTTCCCACCCCCTTGTCGTCCCTTTCTGAAGGGTGGGAAGACACTGGTTCGGACCACCGTAAGGTAATAGCTGTCAAATTTTCCGTGAAAATGTGACAGCCAACACAGTCCATGTTTTCCCCTCATCCCCTTTCTTTCTCGGGTTTTTCCCGAAGTGAGAGTGACATACTTGTGCTTAGTGAAACAAAAGCTTACTATCCGAGGGAACAGTGCGAGTTGGAGGAGTTGATTGCTCTTTTTACGGTGATGGTACAATGTGAGGGAGGTTGGTTCGAAGTCCGCAACAAGTTAAACCACTCCATCACACTTTACACTCCATCTCCAATCTCCTTCCCACCATAATTGTATGACTAGAGCAAATAGTATTGCTTTTTTCGGTAACATTCAACATGGATGTCATTGGCGGTTAGGAGGAACTCAGGCAACTTCTTTTTCTCGTTTTCATTTTCTCCATCTTTCTTCCACTCCTTCACAAATGTCTCCCTTTCCCCGCACCCCTCTCTAACTCGTTTTTTTTGTTTTAAATTTAAAGACACAAAAGTAAGATAAATGGAAATTCCACTTCAACTTCAGCCATTTCTTGCGTGTGTTTTAAACAAAAAAAGGGGTGTTATACTTCTCCATTTTGTCCTTCATCAGCACCACGCGGTTCGGTTTTGTTGTGCTTTTGGTGGGGCCGTATCAACAACAGGCCATCAATTTAAACAGTACCCGTAGTACCATTTGTATCGCTCAATGTGCGTATTTGTCACGGACATGCTGTCAGCTGATGCATTGATGGGTCCGCGGGAAAATTAAACCTTTTTTTTTTCTCTCAATGTGCTCTGGTGGTTGGGGACCAGTTGAATGGGTGCGGCGGGGAGCAAACTGTGGCACGTGAGCGGCAGTCCGATTACGTCGACAAAACACGCTGTTGCGTTTTCATCTTGTATCTCCCACAGCCTGCAGATCGTTAGTCTTCCATTTTAGTGACCCGTGTGTTGTTGGGGAGGGGAGCGGAGATGCGAAACAAAAAAGGGAAGCAATAAGTTGTTGCCGGAGTTCCAACAAGTTCGCTCATAATTCTAGTCAGCACTGGAAGTGGCAAACGGCAAGAACACTTGGGACGATGTCGTCAAGATATAGCTTTTCCATGTTTGGGTGTCCATGTGAGTCGAAGGGAGGATGGTTTTTTTTAACCCCCCTGGTTGCCCTTTTTAATGCTGATTGGTCCTTACTTTGAGGGGGTGGGGGGAGGGGGGGGGTAAGGTGTCAGCCACGAAATGGTTTCATGAAAAATGGATACATCGACGACCGGTAACACATCTCATTTGAAGTGAAACATGCTGTGGCATCGCCACCCAATATAAGTGGTTATAGAGAACGAGGTTCGTAAAAAAACTAAAACCCCACTTCTGCCCCCACACCATCATAAAATGAAAAAGCACAAAAAAAAGATATGGGTGGGAAATTCTTCCAAACCTCAGGAAAAACTCGAGTTACTGAGCAGTACAGGAATGCAGCTCCCGCAAAGGATTAACGGCGCGATACTTGCCGGCCATGATTGCAAAACACGACCCGGTGTTCCAGCAAACCTCGAGTACCATTCCTCCCTCACCCATTCCCCCCCCCCCCCTTGCTCACCCACTCCTCCATGCACCAGTTTGCAAGAGGGACCGTTTTTCGTGCACAGAACACTTCCTATTCAATTGGAAGTTATTTATTATATTTGAAACTAACCTCGAACCGCACCACACCGTGCTTTTCCCTTTTCCCTCTCCTTTCTTCCCCACACCAGGAAAAACTATTCCTTCCCACCCTTTCACTCTAGTGGATTTTTCTCGCTCTAGCTTCGACAGCCTCTTCCAGAAATGTCCGGAAAAATCGAGCTCGTAACTGCTGGAAAAGCGATCCTCTGTACACACACACGCACACACACACACACACACACACTGGGCAGCACTGTTTGACATTCGAAGCAAACGTTCCGAGGCACGGCCCAATGAGGCGCAAACTTAGGAAGCCATGGGAAACAATAAATCAGTTTCAGTGGTGCTGTGTTACGAGAGTTGGCGAAGGGGAGGTAGGTGGGAGAGGAGCAGGGTGGGTGGTGGAATTGCCAGCTCGGGGCTTAGTGGATAAACCACAGACCTCTACACCTCCATGGGGAAACGGAAAGGGGGAAAAAAAGGTGGAAAAACAACAGCCAGGCACAAAGTGAAAAGTGAAACCTTATGAAGTGGAAAATGATTTTCCGATACGTGGGTGCACGCGCCCGTATGTGTGTGTGTGTGCGGATGTCAGTATGAACGACAGACGGGAGTTTTCCCGGCAGAAGAAAATGCCCGCTTGTTTCGCCTTTGCTGGCCAGTGGCCAATTTTTTTCTCCTTCCCCTTTCGTGGTAAGAAGAATTCGAGAAGGTGGATGGGAGGGTGGGTGGTTTTGAAAAGTATGAATCAATTTTCCAACACCCACATACACACACACATACACACATGGATTGGATAACCGGATCACATCGAACGTATTCGATGGACCATTTTCCGATTTTCTTTTGTTTTTCCCGTTCCGGCGTTCCTTTTGTTTAGTGTGCCGATGCCGAAAGCATCGGGTGCGCTTAAACTGCGCTTTGCCCGCACCACCGATAAAGTGCGGGGTGTGGTGAATTTTCCACGAATATCTTATCAATGGGACTACAATAGCACAGCCCGTCCCGGTGCGGTGCTCGGTACGCTTATATATCATCATCATCGTACGATTGGCCCAAACCGACGGTTGGAAAATATGCCAAATGCATTTTCCACCCTCGAATAGGGGGGGCGGAGATGGAATTTTTAACACAAAAGAAAAACGCATAATTTTTCAACCCGAAAACTTTTGCTACATTCAAACAGGATTAAATGTGAACGCGAGCGTCGGGCTCGTATTGTTTTGTTTTAAGGCAAATGGTGTTGCATTTTATTAGGTTTTGTGTGTGTTTTCCGGAAATAACAGGAGAAAAAACGCAATATTTAGTGTCATGCGTCGGCCATGATGATTGGATTGTATCGTTTTTGTAACACTTTTGTTTTTGGCAAAATGGTATCCCTGTGTAAAAATGCAAACCAAAAAGAAATATCAGAAGGGTTTTAAACAAATAAAAAAAAACTTTGAAAGAGCTTAAATTAATTTTGCGTATATTCTACAGCTCCCTTAGTCAAGTTTTTTTTATTAAAAGAAAAACAACTGTTACGTCATTAAGTTTGACAATCGGAACGAACTGTACCGTTCCAAGCGAGTTTTCTAGTTTATAGTACACCGAGCAAACAAACTCTAGAACGGATGCAAATACAACAAAAAACGCCATTTTCTATTGTGTGCATGCATTTTCATGTAACGCGTCGCTTTCCAAATTACAAAAAAAAGAATAAAGAGAAAATCGAACCTCGAACAATCGAAATGAAAATGGTGACACGTTTGATGAAGCCCATGAGCCCAAAACGGAAAAATTCGCCCTTCTACTGGCTCCGCTTTTTCCATCCCCTTTTTTCACCCGTTGATGGATCGCCATGCAGAATGTTCTAGCTTTTCCAGTGCCGTTTGTCTGTGTGTGTGTCGCCAACAAAAACCGAAAACGAGTGCGAAACTAAATTAAAGTTTTTAATTAACGGCCGGCGGACCACATTGAAACGACGCCATTTGATTCATCAGTTCAGGCTCAGTAACAAAATGGAGCTGTAGGGAGAATGTGTTTTTTTTTTCGCGTACTGTTTACAACGCGCGCATTTGTTATTTTTTACTTCCCGCTTGCTCTTATCACACAATTGGTTTCTCTTACAATTTTGAATAAGGGAGACAGAGCAGGGGGCGAGAGACATCGTGTGTGCGGGAGGATGTGGATGAAATGTTCAATGTGGTACCAGGCTAATTTCGAAAATGTATACACGGCGCCAGCACTTCATTCCCTTTCTGCCTGAAGAAACGAAACGGTTTAATATATCTGATGAAAAGTGCATCGAACGCGAGGAAAGTCCAGGAGGTGGACGAGCCGTTTTATTTTTGCTTTCCCGTGATTTCTGTAATTATTATTTTTTTATTATTCTGCTGATTATGAAAATTTCACACAATCAAACGTTGGCGGCAGCATGTGAGCGAGAAAGTTCTGAAAGTAGAACGCCTGTTGAATGTACGGCGTTCGTAAGGAGTAAGCAGAAGAGAGAGCGAGAAAATAATATTCATTTTCCACCATCCACTAATGACGATTTTTTAATGAAATCAAACGAACACAAAATTAGCCACGCCGGTAATTGTGACCGGCAAGCAAACAGTGCTCTGCTCGGGCTATTTTTAGCCGCTTGGCGAGAAGTAATTTTAATTTCAAAAGCGCTCAATATTTGTTCGTTTTTCTCTAAAAGAATTAATTAGTTAGACACCTCCTTTGGAAATGTTCCGTGCGCGGTCCGAAAATGTAGACACTAATACATCTTCTGTTCGGCACAAGCCAGTCGACCGGATATGGGTGTTTTTGGCTTCCACCAACATCCCGCCATTCATCAAACAGCAATCTCCAAATCGATCCTAGCTGCAGAAGGAACTCTTTAACGTTGCGCCCAAATGTTTGCTATCCAAACAAACTGGTATCGGGAAAAACCCCACAACAATTTTGCCATTTCGACAGCATTCTTCACTCGAAAACATGCACACAAAACACACGAACGCATAGTGGAATGTTTGGCAAGATGCAGATGCAGATGCCGGAGCTTCTGCGTTGGTGCATTTGGCCGCACAGGCGAAGGAAGGAATGTCTACCCGGAAGTGTTTCTTCGTTGTTACGTTCCGGCGCCGTTATGTGTTTCGTGTAAGTGAGCATATTTTAAGCGGAGCGCAGGAAGTTATAAGCCGACACAGAGTATGCGGAATGTTGCTTATTAGTTTGCGTCTTCCCGATGTCCCGAGTACAACCAGCGGGACACATTCTATCCGTTCCGGCTAATTTATCGCTCCGCGATGGTATATATGATCGGAACAATAAGGTTAGTCTGGAAGTGAATGCTTCCATGCAGGAAATTAGTCTACCCATTCTGCAGGGTTACTTATTGAAATTTCCATCTTATCATCAAACTTTCAGCTCGAGAGCAGCTCGCTCGCCACCATGTCCAGTTGTTTGAGAATCCCTGCATCCAATTTTAAAATCTCTCGTTCAACTCATCCCCGTGGGCCGGCGGTGAAAATTGAAGAAATATGTAAACGGTTCCAGTTGGTTGGGTAACTTACATCGAGCAGAAACATCAAGCTGGCGCGTTGGTATAGGTTCGCTTCGCACATCGCCAGCACGACGTGATCGAGCGGTGTGAGCGCATCCTCGGTCAGCAGATGAAGGGCGGCTCCATCGTACTCCTGCTGCTGGTGCCGGTGCTGCTGCTGCTGCTGCTGGTGGTTGACGGCAAACGATGACACAGTGCGCTGCAGTGTCACACCGAGCGAGTAGATCCACATCTAAAAAAAAAAACACAGAACACGAAAAACACCAAGTGAGTGGACCATCATGATTGAAGGACAGAGCTTCCGATAAAAATTCCAAACTCAGCGCGCTTGACTTGATTAAGGGAGTGATTGGTTTATTGGCAGGATAGCACGACAATACGGTTGTGTCACTTTTCTGACAGGTCTTATGTCAAATCGTGTCGAATTAGTGCTGGGAGTGAGATTTAACAACAACAGCAACGAAAAAAACAAAGTACTGGACAAATTTTAATCAAATGTCCATTACTATTTCTGGCCCGAGTTCTGGTGCGTTCCAGTCGATGCTCTCGGATGATGATGACGGACATGATTGGACAGTTTTCCTACCCAACATTTCGACTCTTGTCCAAGTGAGCGCTGGGCATGGAAAAATGGAAAACAACAGAGAAAAAAAACAAGGAGAGGAGAAATCCTCTTCTACCTACGAATTGAATTGAAATGCAATTATTGTTATTGTCTGGATGGAGTCGAGATTTTACCACTGAAAACAATCAACCTAACAGCGTGTTGTGGGTGTTTCCCCCCCCCCACGCCACTTTTCCGTTCGCCTTGTTCTTCCCCTTGTTCTCTGCAATCACTGTTGCAAGTTAAATAGATTGCCACACCGCTTCCACCAAATGCATCAACGAAGGGAATTGGGGAGTGGAGCAAACAAAAAAAAAACAACTTTCATCCTCATGCTCTTTTCCCTTTTGCAACAGGTTAGTGTTGCGCGCATTTCCATGTTTTCCCCCCTCGATTCCTGCCCAACCCCACCCCGACCTTACCTTCTCGACGTCGGATTCACTGAACTGGATGGTTTTGCCGAGCGAATTAATGTACTCGGGCGATAGGAACGGCTCCTCGGTTGCGTCCGGTGCTTCCTGTCCCGCCGACGGTTCACGCGTTTGGTGGTGGTGCTGCTGCTGATGCTGTCCACCTGTCGCTGGCACGATACTAAAGACGACGCGGCCTCGCGAGCTGATCTGCAGACTGGCAGGCGTTATCAACGGTCGAACTTTGCTGATTGATGGTGTTTCTAGGGTGGAAGAAAACGAACAGAAAAAAAGGTAAGCAAACGAGCGATTTTAGTTCGCTGATGCACACGTACACACACTCACATAGGGCCAATCAACAACGTCAGCCACAGTGAACGGTGAAGGACGTACCGATTACGTCCTTGTGGGCTTAATGATAATTAATAGAACCGAGGGAGACATATGTGAGTCAAAGGCCGTGTTGGTGTATGTGTTACATTACCAAAGCTTGTTTTATCTTAATAAATACAATGAACGCCAGTGAGACATGTGGAATTCTCGAATTCCCTTAGGTCCTCCAATATTGAGGTTTTAGACATTAACCGACACAACAGCTCTGAAGACATCTGAAGCCCCCAACATCGTAATGGAAAAAATAAACTTCAACTGTCAGGAAATTTAATTTTTGTGCCATACTGAAAAATAAAAGACTGTAGACAAGCGCGAAACCTCCAGAAATTGAAACTTCAATAATAAAAAAACCCAATCAAAACGTGGCGTCATTTAATATTACTCTCTACTTGTTGCTTCCTGCTATTTCCCAGAACTCTTTAACTGGCAAGCGGGAGCCTAAAAAAAATGTTTTTTTTCGGGCAGTTACTGTCACACGGAAACGCTTGTGGTAGCACTTTCTTTGGGTTGTTGGTGTTTCGCTCTAAAGGAACTTAAGATGGAGTGGCGCGGAGGGGGGAAATGAGGGGGAGGGAGTGGATTTAAGGGCACCGGTACGTTTCTCGGGGCACATTGCGCTCGCACTGCGCTTGACGTTAATTAATTGAATTAATTAGCGAGCTCGCCCTGGCGGACGCAAGCGACGGACCAAGCGACGAACCTTAATGAGCTTGTTAGACCCGGCAACGAGCAGCCCAAGCCCCTCCTTCCAGTCGAGGATGTGTGGTGTTCGTGGAATTCACCTTCAATACTCAATCTGTTCGGTTTACGAGGGGTGGTGGACCGGTGGGGGAGGAGGGGGGGGGGGAGATTTTCAGAACGGTTTTAGCTTTTCATCTTAATCTTCCCCAAAATAAACAATACGGAACGCTTAAGGAGTGAGTGCAAACAAAAAGAAAGAGAGAGAGAGAGAGAGAGAGTGATGAGAAGAGTGTTGGGTAATAGGAGAAGCGGGGAAATCGTTTGATCTTATCTTTAGCATCACGCTATGTATACCTGGTAAAGGAAAAACTTTCCTCAACTGCACAAACATTTGAGGTTAAAACCCGCAAATGCAATTGGGCTTTTTGTTGTTTTGTTGCGTCATCGGTTTAGGGAGATAAATACTTTAAGACATTGGTTCGGTGCGCGCAAACATTCATCGAACCTCCCCCCTATTTTGATTTGCTGCTGAAAACCGGGGGAACCGGAAATGGACTAAAATGAGGTTATAAAGTTTTGGAATCAGTGTGTTGTACAGTTTTATTGTATTTTCTTTTTCTTTTTTCCTCTGTTGTTTCGCTGGACACGAGTTGTTTAGCGAGAAGTGAGGAGTTATGAAATACGCAGGAAAATATTTCGTTGAGGGGTTGTAATGGAAAGTTGAGAGTTTTTCCATGAAAGAAAAATTTGTACTTTCATGGAAGTTTTTACCAAGAAGCATAAGGATAACAGAGCGAGTGGGTGCGAGAGAGAGAGAAAGAGAGGAAAATATAAAAATACTGGAAAATCAACCTCGTGCAGCACATTTGTAACAATTGGTACGGAACCAAAATGGAAAGCTACGCCACCATCGACAAGATGGAAAGCCCGTAAGCAAATAAGGCACTTGGGATATTTTCTTCCATTTAATCCACGCGCTTTTCAGTTTCCATTTTGCCGCATCGGTCTTCGACGGTGGCCAGAGCTATGGAGGCTAAAGGAATGCCGACCGATCGAATGGTACCGGGCGAACAAAAAAAAAAACACAAAACAAAAGCGAATGCGAGTGACACAGCACGAATGGGAGATGACGTGGGAGGCGGGGAAACCGTGTAACAAATATTATTATTTATCCTGAAATGTTGTGTGACGGGACAAAAAAGAAATGAGAATGAAAAGTCGCTTCTCCATTATGGCATCTTTTTTTTGTTTTATTTCGGTTTTTTTTTTTTGTTTTGTTCTTGTGGGTGATTCCTCTCGAGAGAGATGGAGGGGGAATCAAAAGGCAAATAAGTGGAAAATCTTGAGCGCAAACTTCTTCCTTTCTTTCTTGTTTTTTTTTCTTCGTTTTTGTTCCTCTCTTTATCGCGAAACCCGATTATTGGCCTATCTGTCTCTTTCATTCGTTGAAAAAAAAATGTAGAACGAAAACTCACATCATATCAGGTGGAAAGAAAGCACGGGAAAGGAAGTGCCAATATCCGGATGAGGGGTGAACCCACCCCCATTGGTAGGTGGGTGGGAGTGGGTGGATGAGAGAGGTTTAGGATTATAATTCTGTTTCCTGCAGCTTTACGGTTTAACAATAGACACGGTAAAGTTCGTTAAATTCGTTCCCCTTCCCTCTCCCCCCTTCCACCCCCTTTCCGGTGGGTACTTGATTTTCCGGGAAAATGTTCTCCAGTGCCAGGCTTCGTCTGCAGGCGAACTTGCTGCGATGATAATGTTGCGGCTGCTACCTCTTGATTAACATAATGAATATTTGTTGCTTTGGTAGCACCGTCTAGGGAGAAACGTGTGTGTGTGTGTGTGTGTGTGGGTCTGTGTGTCTGATATGGCGAGTGTTTTAATAGTACCTAGGGCATATCCGGGCACTCAGCCACCCTCATTCTCCAATTTTCTCACGTGCCTTTTTCATACGTAAACGAATGAAAGATTGAAATTACTTCGAACAATCGCAATATCCCTTAGGGGAGAGGGGGGTGGGTGGGGGTGGTGTTGGGAAAAAGGGGTGAAAGCTTTGAGGAAGGAGGAGGGGTAAAAATTTCAACTGTTGCTTTGCACATAAAAAATGGGGAAATAAATAATCAAATCAAATCATCTACACACCACCGAGTAAACGAGTTGTGGAGTAACTCTTCACACACAACATGTGTAATTTAGTGCTTGAATATAGGGACTCAGCAACAGTGTGGGGTGGAATCATATTTTCGTGTATCTTTTTTTTTAAAAACCCCCACCTCTCGTAAAGCAATACGCGTCAAATTGGTAACTGCTGCCAGTGACGGGGCTTCCTACTGTTTTATTTTGCTTCTTTCACCACCCTTTTCGTTATGTGTGTGGATGGTTCGAAATCACAATCAGCATAAAAACAGCCCGGAACTATTGTTGTGTGCACGCTTGCAGGCTTTGGAGAAATGATTGAGAGACACAGAACATCACGGAACGTCGTCGCTGTCGTCCTTGGGAGTGCACACGTTCGCGTCCTTGCGCCGCGTATGTCTTTTTCGCGTTGTGCAATCCCTTGTTCTAACCCCCCCCCCCCTTCCCTCCCTCCTTCCCTCTTCCATCATTTTCCAACCAAAAGCCAAAAGGTTTTCATCTCTCACTTACACCCCCCCCCCCCCCCCCCCCCCCACAAAACAATGATGAATGGGAAGGAAGTAAAAATGGTGGAAAACGCGTCATTCCACGCTGCGGCAGCAGTGTGTGCTGACAAGCGTGAATTGAACCGCAAAAGGATGCACAGCTTGGCGAAAGATTTTTCCCATTTTATTCACCTCCACCCCTTTTTCCTCCACTTTCCATCCCGCCCCTAGCTCGTCACAATGTTTCCTTCATTTTATTCTCCACGTTTGAGTTTACCGAAGAGATACTGGATGCACTATTCCACGCTAACGTTGACATTTTTCCCCGCGTTGCTTGGAAGGAATGGAAAATGAACAGTTCAAGAAGTTTAATGGGAAAGGTGGGAAGGGGGGAGGGGGATAAAGGTGAGGGTTATGGGGTGGAAATGAGGCCAACGCATTTATGCGCCAATAGCGGTTCTCCGTTGTTCGTCGTCGTTCGTGTTGTGCTCGTCAAATAACAAAACCGAATTGTTTGATTTGCACGTTTCGTTCGCCTGCCTAGCGCTCGTCGTTCTCCTGTACAAACAGTTCAAGCGTTGATTTAATATACCCGATATACTCCCCCTCCCACCCACGATATTGCTGGTTTTGCATAACATTTCCCCATTGGTGTGGTGTGAAAGGAAAAATAAAAAAGAAATCGCTCGCTAGTTGTGCATTGTGTTCGGAAAAAGCTTGCCGACACAATAATATGATTCGCAGTATGCATTTATGAAGAAGGAACCCTCGTTTTGCTTAAACGAATAAAAAAAACTGTTAAATAGATAAATGTTTCGCATTTTTGCGGATTATTGCATACCTTCAGGCAAATATCATACAAACACGTGTTGGGGATTCCACAACCATTTCCTTAGCCTGCTTGTCTTGAGCATTTTTATAAAACAGTTTTATGATAATTCATAAACATACAATAAAAAAATAATATACTTTATAAACTATAAGCTTTTTTTCTATAATTTTAAATTTTACATGACATTTTCAAGGAAATTCTTCAAAAAATTTCATTCTGAAGAACATTTACCATTACATCAGATTATTTGAGAGAAGTAGATTCAAAACTTGAGATTTCCAACATCTTATGATTGACACCTTTATAAGAGTAGCCTAGAGTAGATTGACATCTTCATAACTCCATTGGTATCTCATTCGCTCAACTCTTCAAAGTGAGCTAACTCATCTTCGCGGGAAAAAAGTTCTCTGGCTGATCTCCCTTATTAGTTTTTTTTAATTCAATTTTCCTAGAGAATACCTTCCTTCAGATACCTGCTCTCAAGCACCCAAGAGATACAAGCTATAAATTTAGACATCGCTATAACTTTGGTAAAATCTCAATTATTACTTGGAAAATGCAATGCCACGTAATCTAAACGATATTTTTCTCTTACTTTACAAAAATTCTTCATCAAGAACACCTGCAAACGGAACCGTGAACCATAATGGATGGGTTGAAAGGGTCCGGACACAAGAAGCGGCAGAAGATCACAGTCATATTTTATGTCCCCAATGTTTCCAACGTTCTCATTCTGTGTGATCAGCGCCATTTGCATGGTGAGAAAGAAACAAACTGTTGGCGAAGAACGAGTCCCGCTTGCGTCACTCACGGATGCAGTTTAGTGCCGAAGACGATGCGGTTGACAACGGTGTCGATAATGGGCCACCAGCCCTGCAGCGTTGAAGACTGATTGTTTCCCCGGGTGTTCGATAGGGCGCGACTTGTGTCTCTGAATCTGTACATTGCCGTATCGTTCACACCGCCATGGTTACCCCGTGAGGGAGGTAAGCATTATATTCTACCCCTCCCCTCCCCCTTCCCCCCTCCCCCTATCAAGTGGGACAGAAGATTGAATAGGTTATGGCTATAGATGGAACCGGGAACGGTTGGTATTTCTTCCAGGGTTTTAGTTCCACAATACCGAAACCGAAAACCCATCGCGCATCGTTCATCATTATTATGCTCTGTGTGCAATTGCTCTCGTACAAAGAGACTTCTGCACCACGTACAGCACATCGGCAGAAAACAGCAACAGTTTTTCTCTTCGGAAAACTACATCTCGAATGCGAGTTAATGGTACTCGGTACTTAACAAGCGGAGCAAGTTTTTCTTTAAACGCCTGAAGTTATGCAATATACAGCAAATAGAGCTTTTTACTCCTGGAACGTAGAACATTCCTGTGTAATCGGCTGTCGTTGACAATAATGAAGGACGAACTTTAGCAAAGTTACCATCTTTTGCTCCATTAAAAATGGTACAAAATGGCGGCAAACTAGTTATTGTTTCGCAAAAGGTTTCTCCGAGTGCGTTCCAATCGTTCGGGCGCGCTGTTTCTGCGGTATTCTGTTCGTCTGTGGTGAACGATTGCAATCGATTAGCCCTTCGGTAGGAAAAGTGCTGCCTACCGGATGAAAGTGAACTGCCGCAGCGAACAAAACCCGGCCGCGAGCAGTAGAGGAAAATCTGCGGATAAAATATTCAGCTTCGGGGAATTTGTCTGGGATTCCGATACGTGAAGTGGAAGGTACGTGCTGGGTTGGAGTGGGGGAAAAAAAACCCCAAGCGTTTGTTGAGGTTGTGAGCTTTGTGAGGCCCCAACACTGCCAACCACACAGTTGCCTTGCTTCCTTTCTTCGCTGTTGGGCTTAAAGTTTACGCTGGTCTGGAAGATACCGTGCAGCGGAAACAGACAAACAAAAACAATCACACAAGCACACAGACACACACAGTGTGACAGTAGGCTGTATTCTGTTTTGCTGCTTCGTGCCGCATTTTCACCGCAACTGTTTATTCTGCGCTTTTTTTTCCACCACATTGGTATTGATGTATGTACACGATTTAGTAACTTGTACCACAACAAAAATTAAAAAAAAACCCCCACGAGAGTGTCATGGATGTGGAATTAATGATGAGAAAAAAAAACACGCAAACACTGAGCTACCGAAGATATAATTACATTTTTCGGCTATACATCACCATCTTAAAGTCCGTCCGGACCATTTTAAGGTCTGGCTACCCACTCGGACGCGGCACCTCAATAAACAGTGGCGGGTGATGATTAATGAACCTTCAAATCCAGTGTCCTTCACACCCCGTAACGGTACCAGCCGGGAGAAGCAGCCGAGATTAAGGCGGGTGTGTTGTGTGTAGTGGTTTATTTTTCGATTAATTCTAGCCCAACCCTGGGCTACGTCGTTGCGTGTGTTTGCTGGTGGAATTTGTAATTGAAAGCCCGATGGGTTCGGGGAGGGTTTTTTTTGTGGCCCCGGTGGCATTCGGGAACGATAGCGGCGTACCAAATGAAGAACAAATTTCTGCCCGACCCTAAGCAAACACACATTCGTCCGGCAGAACCTAACCTAACAGCCAAAGGAGGGTTCGGAGTGTCCGGAGGGGTCCCGGACAGTAACACACGTGACGAAACGGTCCGGAGTATAGATGTGTGTATAGTAGAAGAGATTTATTTGATTTGAAGATTGACCGAAACATTAAAATTACAGGGAAGAGCGGGAAGAAGAATTCTTTGGAACAAGGATCATCATGACGTAACCATATTTCTAGAAGTCACTGCAAACTGATGCTTCATTTTATTGTCCTTTGCCATAACAAACGCACCAGGGTGTACATATATCCTACGCCTTGTCACGATTGTACCAAGCATACTACTTCCCCAAGTGTAGTGTTTATTATTTTTTCCCCCATGCTACTGCTCCACCTGCTGGCCAAACAATAGAGCTCTTCTTGACATGTCATCTTCTACCCCTGAGCTGCTTTGTGCTACAAGCGTCGCTCTACAAGATCCTCGACAGGGGGGTATAGTTATCTTGGTACTTAACGTGTACGTGGCGTGCTGGCACGCACCGTGTATCCGTGATTGGTTGCGTGATCTTTGACATTCCCGGCTCGACCCGGCCAGCCAGTTTCACCTTTGTAACCGTTTAACCTTAACTACGGTTACGGGTACGACTGTTCCCAAGAGAGAGAGAGAGAGGGAGCGAATGTTTCACAACGCGAAAGGAAATGACCAGAGGGTACGCAACGGATGAGGTGAACGAGACGCATTTTCTATTTCAAAGCGGTTCGAAAATTGAAACCAACTTTACGGACCAGCATGGAGACGCCTGGTGCTTTGTACGTTTCATCGGTTCGGTGGAGACGCCCGGTCGTTTACTAAAAGTAGCCGCAGCAAACTTTACGCTTCCCAACGCCGCCGACCAGCGCGCACGGCGCGAATTTTACGCATAATTCGATTTCAATTCGGTAAAGGACAAGAACAAATAATAACATAGCTCCCTTGCACTGCCCGTTAAACGATACGGTTACGGCAATTCGACAAGATCAAACAACCGTTCGGGAAGGAATTCTATTTCTCGATCCAAAGCAAAACAAAAAAATGGGAACGAAAAACAGAAAATAGCCTCCGCTGTGTTATTGCAACAGGTGACGGTGACCCCTGAAGGAGAAGGATTATTAAAACGCGGTTTAAGCGGCGGCAGCTTAGCGCAAGACGCAAACCAACCGAATCCAATCCACGGATTCCATTTTCCGAAAGGTAAACACACACACACAGGGAGCGGAAACTTGTGAACGAACGTCGTGGGCTTTTCTCCGAAAATATCCAAGAAACTTGAACCGACTTTGTGATCGTATTGCGTTGTTCCCAAAAGCAGGGGCCAAAAAAAAGAAGGATGCTTTACTACACGCTCATTGCTTCATTTAAATGGTCTGTGTTTATCTCGTTTTCATCCCCACCCGGTGTGGTGTTTAGGCGGGGAAACAGTAAGGGTCCGGCTTTTTCTAGGGGAACACCAACCAAACAAAACAAAAAAAAAAAACACCCCCAAAAAGCGAAATGTGAACAGGGGCAGGTTAAATAGCAACTGGAATGGCCCATTAACCGCTTGAGTGGTCATGCTTTATGGACCCCCACTTCCAGCCGTAATTTCCCGTCTTTGCCGAAATAAAACCAGCAATAGGAAACACAGCAAAAGGGACAGACCAACCACAAACCGGCACACTCACACACACACACATACCCCGAATAAATGGCGAACAAACAGCCCAATTTGTTCGTATCCAAAAAGAGGCATCATCATTAGGTGAAATTCCAACAATCTCGAGCCAATTCTAGGCCGGACGAGTTCTCATCGCTTCCCGCACGGGGGATGAGTGTGAGAGAAAAGGAGTGAATTTGGTAGAAAGGGGGGGGGGGGGAAAGCGAGATAATTTTCAGCTTTAATCTATTATGTAATATTTCGCTGTCCGCTGCAGACGATCGTAACAGCGACCCAGCGCGCCTGCGAACGACGCTAAAGACGTTAACACACCACTCCAAAAAAAAAAAAATGAAACAACCAAACCGGGAGAAGGCGCAAAAGAAAAAACGATAGAAAGTTCCCCCAAATTAAGTGAGCATAATGCAAAAAACAGGAAAATCGAAAAAAAAGAAACAGATAAAACACAAGGTTTAAGAAATAATGGGATGGGAGCACTGGCCCCAGAAAACAAATCAAACAGAAGTAAGAAACAAAAAGACCACACATAAAAAAAACGCACCAAAACGATGGAAAGTTGCGGTCCCGCTTTAATTCCGGTGAGGAATACACACTCCAAGCGCATGAGAATATTTATATCGAGATGGCAAAAAAAAACCAGCAGTCCCTGCTTCGATCAAGCAACTTCACACAGCTGCTAGTTGGGGAATCCACTTTGGGTGATTTTCTTTCTTTTGTGTGCCTCGCAGTATGGGAAACACGATAGGGGAACCAGTGGAAGGGGAGGAAACATGTCGGTTCAGATTCGTTACACCCAGAACGTGCTAAATGGTGGTACAGTGCAAAGTACAAAGTTGGAAAGTGGCGTCGGGAAATTGGACCGGGAAAACCCCCGGGGGGGAGGAGGGAAAGAATTTGGCACGCGGGAACACAAGGGAAGAAGTTTTCACGTTTCGGTCGTGTCCGAAATATGTGCGAGAGGGCGTCCGTCTCTCCGTCGGTGCTCATCATCGGGTTCCTTTTGGAACGTCTCCTCACCTTAGGTTAGGCGTTTGTGTGTGATAATAAATCGCGGTCGAAACGAAGCAGATGATACAACGAGGAAAAAAAAACTATTCCTATTCCTCTCTCTCTCTCTCTCTCGCTCTCTCACTTCCTGCCTATCTTCACGCTGATTGTGTGCAGTACTTGATTCAGCCCAACTCTCTAATCCTAAACCTCAAACCGAAACACCGGCCACAGACCGGTGGGACCGAAAATAGGTGGAAAAGTTTATAAGAAGCTCAGCAGCAGGTCCGGAAAGACAGGAGATCCCAACCCAGACGAGGGATTCTTTTCGTGCGATTCGGGAAAAGAAATTAAATTTGCGAACAGAGTTAAGGTACCCGGGGCGGACACGGTGTTGTAGGACAAATGTCTGGACTTAAAAGGGGTTTTTTTTTGTTGAGAAAAGCTGAGGATGGGAACGGGCTGGAATTCTCATTTCCTCGTCAATCAAGATGCCCGAGCGCGGGAAGATGTGGCGTACCGAGGACAAAGGGCAAGAGTAGTATGTGTAGGTGTGCCTAAGCGAAAATCCAACCCGAGCGCGCCCCCAGAGACCCGTTGGTCCTTCTATTCCCCAGGAAGCAAGGTACGGCGCGCGCACACAGGTGGCAGTACAGTTTAATGCCTTTCCCGTGCATCAGCCAAACAAACAAGAGATTTACAGAGCGAAGCCAACGATGCACGAGCCGAGACACATTACTTCGCTGTTCGGTGCGCGACGCCTACGCTCCTTTGCATACACGGGGGGGCACCAGAGACACGGATGGAAGATACACTTGATTTAATTACAAGTTTTTGAAGTGCGCCGTGTCCCGGACCCTTGTGTCAAACCGAGTTTCGCAAGTATAACGACACCTGAGATCCATCTTCATTAATGGCAAACGGGTAGCGGCAAATGAGCGCAGCAGCAGGTAACACATCAATTACCGGCAGTAGGGGGCACGAGCAAAACACGCTTAAAGCTCATTGCGTTGTCAATTAAAACGTCCGACAGCTTTCGGTATTGTAGCGCAAAGGCAAAAGTTATCTGTCAGCTAATTAATTGATATCCTTTCCATTGCTGCGCACAATGCGGCAGTGGTGCTCTGCATGCGTGGGCATTTACGAACATTCGTTGGAATAAATCTTTTTTTTCGGAATTCTAGTATCACTACAATACTTCATGGATACTTGGAAATAATGATTAATTATCAAGTATGCCCTACAGCATATTAAGGCTATTATTGGTCACTGTTCTTGGTTTTTGTTTGTTTTAAAATATAGAAAATCTTTTGTTTGCATAATTATACTTTCGTAACACAAATTAAGGAAATTCTTGAAGCTGCAATCGATAATAAACCAATACACTCTGAGTTACAGTGCATGACGTAATTATATGACTTATCATGCCAGATTAAATAACTGTGGAAGAACTCCTAACGACTCCAAAAGAACTGCATAGCACATGTTTTTTTTCAAACAAAAGATCATTGGGTTATATCGAATGACATCTTAAAGGCAACTGTTGATAACACACTTACCTCCGAGAAACAAGTCCTGCAACGCTTGCACCGATTGGCAGAGCAGGGCCCATCCTTCCGCCTGGCTGGGTCGCTTTAGCCCGATCACGTTCGTGAGCGACACGGCACTGCCGATGGCCGGTGTTGTTGGGCGAAAGTAATCGATCCCACCAACACCACCACCACCACCACCGTCCGACGACGGTTGATGGCCGACTGTTGCCGTTGTTGATGGATGTTGATAGTGGTGTTGATGGTGATAGTGATGGCGCTGCTGTTGCGCAATGGTTGTACCATCCTTGCGGAGTGAATGTTGCTGCGATACGTGCTGTTGCTGTTGTTGGCGCCATCTTTGTTGCTGAAATGCACCGTCAGCAACCGTGTGGCGCTGGTTCGGTTCGTTCATCCCGCTGTACGGCAGTGTTTCTCGTTCCCATCCTTGGTCGTCCTTTTTTACCATCGACAACGCATCAACCTGCTGTCGTGCCGTGTACTGTTGATGACGGTGCATCACACGTTGATAATCCTCCGAGCGTACTATGGGCTCATCTGTTCCCTCCCGCTCACCCTGCTGCTGCTGCTGCTCCCCCACTTCATTGGTCGGGTGGGTACGTTTGAATCGTGAAATCATTTCCAGCACGTCACTGCTGCGCAACGGCTGACGATGATGTTGTTGTTGTTGGTGGTTGTTTTGGGTATGATGATGATGCTGTTGCCGATACGGTTGCGTTTGCTGGTGTGCGGCTGCATGTTGATGATGCTGCTGAGCCAGTTGATGATGATGCTGGTGTAGTATAAGCTGTTGCGTTTGCGGTTGTTGATGTTCGTTATTGTCCTGGTTGCACGGAACACTACTAATGTTGTTATACTTATACTGAAGATAAGGCCCCCGCGGTAAAGTATTGTTAGTGTAGGCACCATACGTTGGTGGTGGTGCTGTTGCTGTTACTGCTGCTGCTGCTGGTGATGTTGCTGACTGTGAGCCGCCGGTTGCTGTGTCGGCTTTCGCCTCCGCAACCACCGCCAGCTCCGTCACAGCCTGTGGCATGTCGCCCTGTACTAGCGCCGCTTCTCGTTCCGGACCGGTTGCGGAATCACCCCTGTCGCTCTCGGTCGGTCTAATGTTGCTGTTACTGTGTTTGTTGTTGTTCGCAACAGTTGTTGACATACTGTTTCTAACCTTCGTACTGTCTGCAGACGTTGATGTTTTGCTCGTTTCAATTGACTGACCTTCACCTGGCACCTGCGTCGTACGACCAGCTGAAAAGGACACGGTTGTTGCTGATGTTGTCGAACCGGTTGCGAAGGTGACCGAGAGCAGTGTGACAGATGATGTTGATGATGATGCTCCGGCCGTTGGTGTTGCCGCTGGTGGCTCCGTAGAGGCTTGATAGTTTTGCTGCTGGTATAAATGCTGCTGTGCCGTTACGCCCAGCTGGTCCTCTCCCTTTGGCGGTGACGACGATAACGACGACGATGACACTAACGATGACCACACCAACAGAGACGATGGCTGTGTATACATTCTGGGTAATCGGAAAATACAAGAAAAAGAGAAGAAAAAAAAGCACCAATTAGAATTAACATCACATAATACGGCTAGGGATCACTCCCGCTCTTTGTGCTGCTCCTTTATTTCGCAAAGTTATTCCGGTTCCGACCTCGGGAATGGCACCGAGCGATGCTTTATTTAATTTTTCACGTCAATCAAAGATGGCAGCTTTAATCGAGCTCGAAGGCAGCGAGACACACATCAAACCGTGTAAACGCGAGCGAATGAATGAACGGTGGTCCCGATATAGTCGGCGAGGCAGCAGAGTTCAGGCAGACTAGCACAACCAAGGGGTGAAGGATTACAATCGAATTAAACCTGTTCATTACCTGGCGGATCAACAAGAAAGGGTCAAAATCGGTACACCACTAACCCGGGTTTGCCCGTTTCTTTAGCCAACAAGAGTTGTTGGTTTGTTTTGTTTCGTCACGTCATTCGCCACGGGAAGAAGGCAAACAATTCCGTTTAAGAAGGACTTTGAAAGGTGGTACCAGGAATGGAATCGGATGATAAATTCCATCTAATCGAGGTAGAAGAAAAAACAACATTGGAATGATATTTGAAACTCCAACGATACGGGTGGACAGCCGACACACCGATCTGACGTTTGATTAGAATTTTTTGCGCTGCCATGTCTCGTTTAAATCAGCCTTTTCGAAACGGCATTCTTCGATTCTGTTCCTTCCCGACGATTTACCTCAACTTTCTGAATTACCTTTATTAATTGTGTCGGTCGGTCTGGTTGACCCTACCCCCTTGGGGATACCTCCCTCTGTCATTATTCGTCCCAAGCGAATAGAAAAAGCCTATCCTTAGTTGTAATGCTAATGCTCGAGACCTTTTTTCTTCGGTGTTCTTTATTCGCTCTTTAGTATTAGAAGAATAACCGCGCTCGAGTATCATCAGCATCGCTTCATCTGGTTTTGTACTCTTTTGTGTCTGTGTGAATGAGTGTGTGTGTGTGTTTTCATTCTGCATTTTCCCGAAGGGACAGCATGAAATAATTTCTATTCGAATATACTTCGATTGGAAATTGATACCTGACGGACAGTTGCTGACACCATAAAAGTGAGGTTAGCGCGATTGGCGCAAGGTGAGAAAATCAGTCAAAAGCATCCGGAAGTTCAATAGACTCCCACACAGTGTGGGAGGGAAAAAAATACTTGAGACGAAGTTGATCCCTTCGGAGTACATCGCAAAGCAGAAAACGAAAAGACGGATGGATCCGAAAGATTTAAGGGAAAGTGAGCACTAACCGCATATGTCTACAACAAAAACGTACAGCCGTACAGTACAAAAAAAAACATTATCCAGCTTGAGCCACGCGCACAAATCGAATCGACAAAACCGAAACAAAATCAACGCTCAAAAAGTTAATCTAAAATTAATGAGAACGATCCGGTGCGGTTCCCTTGGAAGATGGAGGCCAACAACTATACACACACACAAAAAAGGATTTATACAGGCATGTGGGCGTGGAAGTTATCCGATTGAGTTCACGACTTTCCCAATTCGGGATGGGAGGCCTTTTTGCCGCAAGGTGTTAACAGATGAAGAAAATTGGCCAAAGAATAATGAAAGGATTAATGTTTCGAGTATAAATTGCGTGTAATGTATGTATTGTTCTCAAGCTATCGGAAAAAAGTGTTGAGTGAACTTTATTCTGGTTCATGAACCGATCAATTCAATTTTTTCTTTCGAAGATCTTTAGAGAATGGTGAATTTCTTGAGAATCGGCTTAAGTATCTTCACTAAAAATTCATTTGAATGAATCTTCGTCGTAAATTCATCTGAACGAATCATCTGTTTAAGATTAATTAAACACAACACTTATCGCAATTGATAATTGTTGATATACAAAATGGCGGATATTTAATGTCTTAAAAGTGGTTTAAAGCGTTAAATTTTTTTAATGTTACTACATTGGGCTATAACTACGCTCTTTGTCTGTAAATTGAATTTGAAGTATAATAAACCGTTTAAAAAATACCTTATTTTTTCTCGTAAAATGGTGACTGCCTACCATTCCGTTAATTAATAACTAAATAATGATATTTGATATTAAAATCCAATTAAACATTGCTTTACCATTTGTCCAGCGAATCATGCATGTTTGTGAACCTTTTTCAGGAAAAAAAATGGCACACAACTATACGCCAAAAACCCCAGCACTGCCGACAGCAAGAAAATAATTAATTTGTCACTACCACATCAAACTACTCACGCTTCCCACCACACCTCATGATTGCTACTTGCCGACGATTCTGTTGCGGTTTAATTGAATCAAAGCGATCAAATTTTCGCCCTCCAGTGCATGCGGCCCCCCCTCTTTCGCAAACGATGGTGTGGTTTTGCAATTTAATTGGATTGCAACCGTCTTTGTCAGAAAAATCGTGTCACCAGCCATCCACCAGCACGCACGGAGGCATATTTTGTGTGTTTGCCAAGAACGACAAACAAAATCCAAAAATAAAACGAGAAAATACATAAATACAAGCGCCATTTCTCTTTGTGAAGCTTATACAGGCTGTGTAATAACGGAATAATTAACATCGGTAAAGAACTTACCTCCGTTCGGGCGTTTTGCCATTCATTTAGTACGTTAAAATCTGACAGCTTGTCATTCGTAAATCTCTTCCTCACGATTTTCCTTCGTTTGGACTACCGTCTAGCGTCTTGCTGCCATAATGTGAAATTATAAATAATGATAATGAACACACAAGGCAGCATGGTGGCTTCGTGCTTCTTATTGTCTTCTTTTCGACAGCTCACTCCTCCTCCAGCTCGTCGCGGTCGTGAAAGCAAACAAGTAAAATGTGCAATCTTGCCGGATGTTTCCGGTGCACTTGTGCAATGTACTTTCACCGCCCCACGTACCTTCATTTCCGTTCATTGTGATCCATTAAAGGCGAAAAGTGACATCGCTTCCGTTGGCAGATGATTTCATTACCACCTGATGGTCGTCGCCCGCCTACTGCTGGCTGGGCGTTCCAGCATGCGACGTGGGTAACGAAATGTGAATTTATTTTGTTTCACTCGCCCTACATATTTGACCCCGGGACTGGTCGAATAAAACGGCCATTATCTACCACGGTTTCTGTTGCTGACTACCGTTTGGGGTTTCGTTTTTCTTCACACGGACATCAAGCGGAGGTATTATAATACCATCCCTTATTTTGTGCTTAAGTGCTTCGGTGTGTGAAACCATTACAGTGTCCTATGAACCACATAGCGCACATCAAGAATGTGTGCACCTGGTCGGTAAAGCGGCAAAACATGCACATTACTGCAGCTTCTTTCTCCCTCCTACCAGCAACGCCGTTCGTGCTAGATACATTAGATGTTACCCTCACCACTCCAAACAAAAACTCTTCATTACCGTTCGAAACGTTCGTGTATTACGCAAAGTACGGTGCGGCAACAAAAAAGCATCATCCACGCGAAACCTAATTACTTCCATAATGACGCGCCGGGCGTTCAGCTGGTTCGCGGCACAACCGGGTACCAGGCGCCTCCATCGGTGTTGAATGCGCCACCGGGCGTCTCCATTCACCACATTTGTACTACTTGGACGCGCGCCGTTTGCGGATGACACGTGACAAATGCTGTACGCTGCCCAACTGACACATTACCGATCCTTCATTTCCGTTCACTGCTCTTCCGTCGCTCACCCTCCTCACACCTCCATTCCCGCTTGAAGGACAGGCGTGGGGGCGCATCATTCCGACAGTTTGCGTTGCGCTCGGTGGATGGTATTGCACACTGCACATCATGCGCTCCCCTATTCGCCATCTCCGTTGCAATTAATCATCATTAATCTCGGACGCGAGGAAATCATTCGAGAAGGAGCGCACTTTGTAATTCGCACTAGTAGTAGTTACGTTGTTGCCAAAGTAACACACCGTTCCACGTACTCAGTAACGACAAAGACGACTGCACTTCCCAAAACTGAAACTGGTGTTGATGACACCCATACACACACACACATTCCAGTATGCCCGTGGCGTGGGAGCTTGATGCTGGTTTGAAGTGAAACGCCATCGTAACACGATACGCGGTGCTTGTCTGCTTAGGACAAAATTCGGCATTTTAATTAAATGCTCTCCGACCAATTCGGGTACCGTGCTCTTCCGGCACTGTACTTTGTGCCGTTCCATTTCATTCTTTTGGGTGGATTTCCACGCTAGACGAGAGAATGAAAAATAGTCTCTTAATAACTTCACTGCTACGTGAATTCATCATTTCAATTGCATAGTTTTGGGCGTTTACACTGCTGTTTGTAAAGTAGACAATGCACAATACAAAACGCCTAAAGGTATGCATTGGATAGCATTACATTTCCTTGTAATGATTGTCGCTTGTAAGAGTTATTTGTTTGTTACATAAACCTGGAAACGAGGTTTTAACATGATAGATTACGTTTCCATTTCATTAGCTTTCAACTTCGTAGTGGAGTACTTAGAATTAGTGATGGTAAAATTTTAAGTCCTGAATATCTGAAGTTATGTCTCCAGACTGTTCCGATCAATTTGGCAAGAGCATTCTGATAACTTAAAGACTACTTCCAATTTCGCTGTTGAGGACTTGAGATTACTGATGGGAATTTTGAAATAGATTCACAAGTTCAGTCCAATACCTGAAGACTGGAACATCTGAAGTCAACGTTGGTGGTTCGAATTGCTTTGTAAAAGTAGAATCATTTCGAACTGCTTCGGAATTCTTTGAAATATTTCGAACACTTCTGGAATGCTCCGATAACTCTGCTAGAGCATTCCAACAGTTGTTCCAAGGATTTTCCGCAGAGTTCTTCGGATCTTTTAGCATTTCATCGTCTAGATTCTTCTAGGTCTTCATGTACTCTATAACGCAGGATCATTCATCATCGTTTAATTTTTTAATGATTGAAGAAGAGATGTCCAAAATCGTGTTAGCCCCAAGGTGATTCAGTGATGATCCCGGATTTTCCGACTGCAGCAAAATGGGAGTTTCATCCACCACCACTTGTTGGGATATTGGATCCCATTGACGTCAAATTTGCTCAATAAAAATTCACACCATAAAATGGTTCTAATCGAATTGGTACAGGTTTTTACTGGGGATATTCAAATTCATGTAAATTTCTAAGCAAAAGCAACGGAAGGAGGGGAAAACGTCACAAAATATGCGACCTAGCAGGGCGCTGCTGGACACTGGCTTTTTGCAGTAACGCACCTACCTCCTCTACACATCGTGAATCGGTCCACTGCATGCCCTGATGTCGGTATCCTTCGCTCGCACATAGCAGCAGGCCGGCATCGACGGTTCACTACCGTTGGTGGTGGTGGTGGTGGTGGTGGTACTACATCTGCCGCTATTGCCCCGTTCGATTTCGATTCGAACGTACTCGACACGGTCGTCCTCTTCCTCATCTTCCTCCTCCACCTCCATCTCGGTCTCCTCCACCGGATAGTGCAGTTCGCCGCGTCGGACGATTCTGGGCGGTGGCGAAGGTGGAAGTGGTACGACCGGCGGCGACGACCATCGGTCAACGCTCGGCTGGTACTGGCAGCAGCAGTTACGGCACGGTTCCCCCCCGCCCATCGATGTTACCCGCCGGAGCGCAATGAGATCCTCCAGGGTGCAGTCGAACAGCAGTACCTCCTGCTCATCTTGTCGCTCCAGTTGGCATCTATCTGGTGCACTGCCCGCACGTCCGCCCATCCCCATCCGGAGCGGGTAAGGGTAGAATGGGGCGGTGGGAGCTTCCCCAGGATCGGGATCAGCTCGTACGCTGTCAGCTGTCAGAACGCGGGCGTATCGCCTCCCTGCTGTTGGCGACCAGTCCTGTGCTAGTTCTTGCTGTTGTTGTTGTTGTTGATTTTGTTGCTGTTGTTGTTGTTGCTGCTGCTGCTGTTGTTCTGATTCACTTCGTACACCGACCAGTATGATGGGTGTACCACCCTCGCCGGATATACGCCTAGCGGCGGAAGCGCAACCACGCACCAGGGGTCCACCCGAAGCGGGCGAAGGAAACGCCGAACAGGACGACGGCTGTTGCGGCGGGGTGGACGCGTCGTGGGGTGTGAGCTCGCGGGGCGGCAGATAGTACACCAGGCAGGTGACGCCGACCAGGAACAGGAAAAAGATGAACACGATGTCAAACATGAGCAGTGAGTTGAATGTCATCAGCTGCATACTTTTAGGCGCACTCGGTAACGACCGGTGGATTTTTGTGTGCTTTTGTTGTTGTTGTTGTTGCTGCTGAAGTCTTGTTTTGTCTTGTTGGTGTGTTTTTATTGTTGTTCCAGTTGACGTTCCATATATAGCCGGGGTTGGATGGGACGACAGTTCGGGATTTGGGAAGTTGGGCGGAAGGAGTTAGTAGACTCCTTGCACACCCAAACCCTTGCGCGTACCTGCGGGGTATTTTCAAGCACACAGTCTCTCTATCTCTATCTCTCTCACACACTTAATGTTTGTCCACGGGTAATGTTATGCTGTTGGTCATTCACCTAGAACGTACGACGGTGTGCATGTACATCATCGCTCATGTGACACTGCAGCACTAGGAAGACGACGCTATATTCTTCTACTTACACGGATGGATAAATTAATTAAATGAATCAACACACACACACACACACGCACACCGGCAAAGTGCCGTTTAACGCCTCACACAATAAGGTACCCGGGTTTAACGTTCATCGACCCGTGCAGATGGGAAAGTGTAAGGAGTGTCGTTCGCCGTATCGATCTCTGACTCTCACGATTCGCTTGTGCAAACACCTGGTAACGATAGGAGCGAGAAGGCCGTAACGATTAGTTGGGGATCGGAAATAATGGTTTCCCAATCTGCCTTAATCGTTTCATCATCTTCGACAGCCTCCATTTTTGCGTCCCATGGTTCCGGGGTTTTAACTACCAACAGCACACGGCCCACGGTTAGATTATATTATTATGGCATTCGGGCACCTTCGGTGAAAAGATTTGCCCTGATTTTATTAACCAAGTTGGTGGACAGACAATCTGAACGTGGAGGATGGAACGGAAGTGAAAATAGAAAATCCCACATACAAAACTTCCCTTCTCGGCAGATAAGAAAGCGCAAAGAGAGAAGGAAAAGAAACACTCTCCCAGACACGAAACACAAATATTATGTTAGCATTAAAACTACTTCCATACCGTAACTGGGTGGGGGAGGGTGGGGGGGAAATTATTACTCCCCCTTCTCGTTATGATGGGGATGAACCATTGAAAAGCGGAAGTTACCGGGAGGAGGAGGTTAATGGTAAGAACAATGAGAGCCACAGCAAAAACAACCGGCACAAGATTCCATGACTTCCATGTGGATTGGGTAACATGGAAAATGACATCCCCTCCTCAAACATTCCCCCCTCCCTCCCATTTTCATCCCCCTATCCACCCCTGCACATCATTTTCCCAACGGTAAGAAAATTCCAAATCTTCCACAGTTTCTTGCATGACTTTATCGTCTCCCCGTTTTGGTGGAAAGCGTTTCTCGATCGATTCAGTCCCGAAGGGGGGTGGAGAGGGGAGTATGGAAAATAGTGATGGACGTCGGCACCGCCAATAAATGGCAATTTATTCCTATGAATGATGATAACGCAGAATGGGGGGTGGAAAAGAAGAGACCAAAAGTTTTGAGGAGTGCGAACGATCCACAACCTCCCCAGAGCGGGTTACGGTGGGAAACTTTAATCCTGCTTCTAGCCGCCAATTTTCCGGTAAAAGATTCATGTGGTCGATTTGTGGGTGTGTGTGTTCGGGGGAGAGTTTTTGGGATGAGGTGTGCGATTTTATAATTGAAAAATCTTTCCACTAGTGAAACATGTTAAGGGGTCTCTTTTTTGAAGGGGAGACACAAACGCTACTCAGTAGCAGTGGCATGAAGAAGCCGTTAGGTGGGGGGGGGGAGGAGGAGGGGGTGCTTAACTTTCCAAACTTCACACCGAAGGAGCGGAGAACGATTGGAAAATCCGGCGTGAGAAAGTTGCAATGATTTTTCCAGACGATCCTTTCCTGATGGGATGTGTAAGTATCGACTCTGTGGAGTTGGATGAACCTTGACATCTTCTGCATGATGCTACGGTAGGAAATTCTCAAGGAATCATTATGCCAATAACTCTAACCGTTTGAAGATACTGGGTAGACTGTAGTGTTTGTAAATTTTAGTTTTAAAGGGAAATAATAATTATATTACAGAACGTGTGTCACTAATTGTGAGAAATAAAGAAAACATTTCAATAACTTTTATAACTTGTTCAAGAAGAGCCTAATTGGATAAATGGTCCAATAAAATCGTAATAAAATAGTTTTGTCATTCACATTGCATACTTTTAGGCGATTACGTTGAGCTCGCCCTTAAAACGATTGCCCCCTCGGAAAGCGATACAGCTCATCTGAAACAACTACCCGCTTTATGGATTTGGTTAACAACTTGTTGCCCCCTCACCCCCCTCTACCTTGCCCCCCTTGCCACACAAGTTCAACTTCATGCTCCGCCCTTAAAAGCAAAATTTTGAAGAGAGCGCTAAATTTTATTGCAACGAAAGTGAAATTGATTTCAAATCGACAGCTTTCACAGTAACCAAAAACGAAAAAAAAAGCTGGAAACGGGTTTCCTGCCATCTGTTATCCACACACACACCCACCAGCTTTACTACATCTCCTTCTCTCCCCCACCCGTTGTACACCAAATTGCTATGTAACATTTCACTTTTCGCTCGCTTCATGCCGCCATCTAAATCTTGCCCCAAAGACGAAGAAGAACACACACACACAAAGAGATAAATATTCAAAACCGGCAACGGGCCGGGCTCTTTGCAATCGCTTGCAGAGGAATCCGCGCAGACAAATAAAGTAAATGGGAAAACAATCCCGAATTCCCTTAACGCACATACACATATCCTCAACACACACACGCGCGCGCACGCCAGTCGACGGCACCTTTTTGGGCTATACCTTCTGGCAGAGCGCATCAACAACCATCCATCATCGAATGGTTTAATAGCTTTTCAGCAAATAGCAAATGCAAAAGTAGCACCACGGGAGATCGGGGACCGGGGATTGGGGATCCCGGCAGTGTGGAGTTAGGGTTGGAAAGTCATGAAAATGCTTCCACCTTTCGTGTAACATCATTCTTCCTGTGCCGTTTTTTTCCCCCTTTGCTCCACACGCCTGCCTGCGCCCCAACCCTCCCCTCCGGTGCTTTTGTGTAAAAAGTCAATTGTCTATATCTATTTCGGCGTAATCTATTCCCTGGGTTCCTCCTTTTGATTATCTCGCTCTCACTCTCTCGCTGGTATGGTGCACCCTTTTCACCATGCACCGTTTACCATCATTTCATTTGGCGATTGGTTTTTATCGATATTTCCCCACTCCCACACAATCATGCTTTTATCTGCGATCCTGGTTTCGCTCTAGCTCATCTCCACCATCCCCCCTGAAAGGATTTCGTACGGATTGACTAAAACAACCGCATAACCTCATTTCATCCGGCTTTTCTTGTCTGTCTCGCTTCTGTTCGGAGACTTGAGAGCAAAAACAAAAAAAAGCATACTTGGTGCCGTGACCAGGAGTAGCATCGAAGATATACAAGGGGAATGGATTGAAAAGAGTCTACCGGGTCTACTACTACCGTTCCATCCGGTTTTGATGGGCATGCAAAATCTGTGTGCGTGTGGGTGTGTGTGTGTGTTGATTCTGCTTTGCTCGCCATTTTGGTACGTCACTTTTTCGCTGAATATGATTTAAAAAAACTTAGAACAGCATAAATGAGAGCGGTACCGCCGTAGAACAGTTCAACCGGCGGGTGGAGTACAGCCGACGACAACAACAACAGCAACAAAATGGCTACGAAAATAACATGTTAACTTTATCATGATTTTCTCGCACGACACGTATCTCGTCGTTCGCATCTTTGCCGTGTGCCCGGGGAGGAGTGCGTCCTGTTCGGATTATCCGCTTCCGGGTTTCTGGTCCTTCTCATCCACTCTGGAAGAGGGGAATGGGAGTTTAAGGTGCGGGGTGGTTCGAGTAATGGGAAAAAGGTTTGATGTAAACTGGTCGTTCTGGCGGGTCGTGTACGCGCGCAACTAGAAACAACATTGTTTCTCCCGACGTTCGATGGATCGAATAATGGGTCTGGAGCACTTGTCGAGCTTTTCTCGAGTGGTGCTGCTGATAAGTAGGAGTTAATGCAGGCATCAGCCGTGCACGCGCCCACCCCCATCGGGGTGTATGTGTGTGTGCGTGGGAGAGACAGGGGGAAATATTTTACATGAAACATCGGTTACTCTCATATTCATCGCTAGTGTTGCCCATCACTTGTCCAAACAGGACTATGCGGCGGGAACGTCGGGAAGCAACAGGAAATATCATGGTGAGGGGGTGCGAATCGAAAATTGCCAACTTTGTAAAATTTGTCGAAACAAAGCGAGAACACAATAAAGGGCGAAGTGTGTGCTCGTGTGGCTATGGTCTGCAGTAGGCAGGCTATCAAGGAAGCGGTTTGCTTTTTTTATCCCACTGAAACTGAAGTATATCTAGCACGGAATGGATGTTCGATTAAGGAGAAAAAAAAACGACCCAACTAAGCAAACGAGGGCATTAGCCCTGCGTTACATCTTCGTTTTGCATTTTACGAAAACGAACCAAAAAAGCGGAGCATGTTATCCTTCCATCTGATACATCCCATGCCGCTAATTAATGGAATGAAAATATCAGTGGAAATCGGTTGCAAAACCCACCCGCTACACTTTCGATGTATGATTTTCTAGAAATTGTACGAAAAGGGCAACATAAGGCAGCAAGTGTAGGCTAGCAATGGGAGTTTGTATCAATTACGGAACCACGCATCCTTCCATAAGCTACCAGGCGTCTCCATCACTACCAAGGAGCTGTGCGTTTCCCCCTGCGCATGGAGACGCCCGGTGTTTCATGTATTTTTCCAATTTATTAAATTATTTTCTCCACATTTCGTGTGGAGTTAATAAGGCTTACCCGCCTGATGCCAATGTGATTTGAAACCTGTCATTCTTACAACTGCCTACTTGGGGTTGTTGAGCAAAAACCCCGGTCCTCACTTCCTTTCCTGCCGGTCTCACTCCCCCTCCCCCCCTCCTCCTCTCTCCTTTCACCCGCAGATAAGCGTACAAACATCACACTACATTATGGACGTCATTACGTTTTTACGCCGTGGTATGTCAATAACCTATTGTGTGGTTTTTCCTTTTTTTGGGGGGGTGATGTTTGTGTGTGTGTGTGTGTGTGTGTGTGTGTACCGTACCGGTTCGCCCTTTACACAAGGGCGAAAATATCCTTCCTATTATTGTCCGTCCCGTACAAACAGTGGCATTAGGGGAGCAAAAAAAAAGAAGCGGATTCCCGAATCAAAAGCTTCGCATCAAACATTTCGTTGGGCAAAAAGGACGAACGTTTGGAGGGATGGGGGGATGTGGAAAAGCCATTCAAATTTCTCACACAATTTGTTAATGGTGATGAGCATTTCCCACCCCTCGATTCGCTCCTCCTACATTTCCTACATACTAATACAAACCTTTTTTAACGGCTCACCGCTTATGGGTTATCGTTTTTTAACCGGCAGAAGGAAACAGAGCCCTCTCAGTTGTGTGTGTGTTGTTGTGTTGTTGCATCAACAAAACCGGCAAATGTTGACTTTAATCAAATGGCTCATTTTGTAGTCCCACCGTTTCAAACCTTTTCCCTGTGACGTATCCACAGGACGGTCAGTGATATATTGTTATATCCTTGGGATCTTTGTTTTTTTTTTTGTTTGTTGCTGGACTCTTCTCTGGTGGGTGTTGTTGTTTTTTCCTTCCATCCACCATCGGGTAGTATCCATTTACCTATACACCCTTCACCCGCATTCTCTAAAAATACGTTATTCATACACCAAAACAGTGGTCATGTTATAAAGTATTCATATGGATTTAACCCCAAAATGCTGCCGGAATGGCGGAGATTGTCAATCCTTTAAACCAAGTCAACAGCAGCTAAGCTAGAACCCACTGATCGGTTCCGAACACTGCGAATTACATCAAGCGAACGCACTTAAGCAAAGTCCCAAAACGTCCTCCGACTTGAAGTATTGACGGGATCTTCGGATTTTTTTTTTTTATTCACTGAAGAACGGCCGGGCCGTATACCTGATCTTCGGATTTTGCTTTGCACAAAACAAAACTAAGACGCATTTTTCGTGGACGATTGATTCCCACTGCCAGGGCGAGGGATTTTTGGTGTCTTATTCAAGGGCAACATAAAATAAATCGAAAAATGAAGGCATCAAATCGAGCTTGCCTACATGCTGCCTATTTCCGCCACCCATGTGATCCATGTGTGGAAAAGCGAAAAACGAAAAAAAAGCTCGAAGAACGGAGCACCCAGCGAGAGAAGAAAAAAGGATATTCAATAACGTACGGGTCTAGTTTACTGTTTGTGGGAGAACGATATCAAATTTTCTCCTATTTTCCTTTTTCCCTGTTTTCCATGCATGTCCATTATCGGTTACCGAGGAAGATGGTGGTGAAGGGGGGGGGGGGGAGGATTTGGGTTTCGACTCCATTTCACCCAAACGGTAGGTCCCCTATCATTTAGAGCAACAGCAAAAACTAAGAAAATCCTCCAGCAGACGAGTGAGTTAAGCTCCGGTGGAGGATAAAGTGGAATATATGGAGTGACCGAAAAAAGCTCATCCAATGCGTCAGCAAGAACACCCCAACTCTTGCGTTTTTTTTTTTTTTTTTTTTGAGAGGAAAAAGAGGAAAGTGTAGAATGTTTGTCATCCAATTTAGTGTCCTTTTCCTATTCGCCAAATTTTTCCCTGTGCATTCCTGTTAAATCTCTTCAAGACGCAAGATCAGGTACTGACAGGCCGGTAGAGGCTGTTATATTCCTCATTCCGACACTCACCCTTCCCTCCCTCCCCCTCCTCCGGAAAATCCTTCATCCATTCGATCGAACCACAACAGCAGGAACTGTGTGTTTTTCCTTACAAAACGTTCCTTCTAACCAACCAAAAAAAATAATTTATATATGCGGCAAATACGGTATCGTCTTTATTGACAAAACATGCGGTGTGAGAGAGGAATAGAACTCCAGTGCCCGGTATGATTCCTACGCAATGGTGGCGAAGACATTGTAAAGCGGCATCCTTATATGTACCCCCGTCCGGTACCCTGCTGTACAAGGATGGACTCTGCGAGACAATTTCGCATTCGTCGTTGCAAAAACCCCGGTCTGTTCCACGCGCACCCATTGTGTCAGTTGTGCCTAATTGTTTGCCCGCCGGAAGCATATTCCTCTTTTGCACCTCTGGGTCGCTTCCCATCGGTCTGGTACGTAAGAAAATATGGTACGGAAAAGGTTTGCAATAGGCACCCGATGGTTTGCTGATTAAACATGCGCCCATGTGTAGAAAGACGAGCACTGAATCTGCGGGTCCTCATACACGCACATGGTCGTTCTTGCTTTTATACACAGATTTTTTTTCCCTCTCGTTCTTCCGCGCGTCTTCCTCTCACGTCTACGCCCGAAACTCATTTCCCTCGTACCGTTTGGAATCAGCGGATAAATTTCCGTTTAATTACCACTCAATCATCGTGGCGCGGTACGGCCAAACGGGAAGCTGGAGAGGGGAGAAGAAGGGTGGAGGGGGGGGGGAAAGGGGAATGATAACCTCACGGTGCACGAAGCTGAATGGTAGATAGGGTTGGAGAAGGAATTGATTTGTCGGTACCATTTCCTCACATCAACCCTGACATCGGACGCCCGAATGTAGGCAAAGATCTGTTAATAGGCATGTTAATAGGCATACACCCACAACTGCAAAACGAGAAGAGCAAAAAACACTTTTCTCAACCAAAAAAAAAAAAAAGAATCTCCAAAACGGAAATCATTCACAAAACGGAAGGCAAACCCGATCGATAATCTTTTACCCGTCGGTGCTTTCGGAGACTTACCCCCCCCTCCCCTCCCCCCTCATCTCCCACACACATTCTATCTCCACCCTTGTTTCCATTATCAGCCCGAAAGTGTTCGCCAAATCTTCCATTTTAGGCTGTGGTTCGGTCGAAACGGCAATTAATTATGTATCGAAATTGCATCGTTGCGCACACATCGATTCTGCCCATCCTTGGGTGGTTTTAAACACCTCCCCCCACTTGGGAGAATGGATTTTCCAACCATTTAAGGACTAAAATTTTTTTTCCTTAGTAGATTGCATAACTCCAGGCGTTAGTGCACTTTATAGATCTCTATAACAGAAAAACGCCTTAAAGTATGCACTGTGCATGACAAAATTGTCGCTTTAAAATGGTTTTGACGCTTTGCTGGGTGCGCATTTGGTATCATTTGCTAAACAAAAGTGTTCGTTTAGTAGATTGATTCTTGCGTTTCAAGCGCTTTGAATTTTCGAAAAAAAAAACATATCCTTGATTCTTCTCTAAGGGTCTGTGATGCACAGCTTCCACAAGCAGAAAGGTTGAACTTTTTGGTGCCGCAGATTGTTGCCGATTTAATTACATTTCGCTTCACACTCGCTCGAAAGCGTACAACTAGCAACCGAAGCGCAACCCTTGGGCGCTGGTTAAAAGATAGAATTGTTTGGCACCATTTAGCCCAACCCTTCCTTCACACCCTGCCCGTTGGGAGTTCATGGGGGGGAGGGAGCGCGTTCCAAGAATTAATAGGGGAAAAAAGCTGTCTCTCTCTCATTCCCTCTGTTCCGGGGAGGGGAAAAAAAAAGCAACCAACTAAGATTTGATTTGATTAAACACGGACGGAAAGCAATGGCTGGGAGTCGTTTCATTCATTTCGGGTGGGATGTGATATTCTAACCTTGCTCTTAACAGCACATCCTTCCTTCTTCTTCCTCTTCTTTCCTTCACACACACACAAACATACACATAGCACCGAGAGCATAATCGCATTCATGTAAGGATAACGGACGCATCATCGGTTTAAAAGAATCCTTTCAGGCCGCATCTTGCCAGCCCTTCCCACTCTGTGGGGCATTTCTCGACGCCATCAAAGGAATTCTTCACCCATCCATAACGAGCAAGTGTGAAGCATCGGAGGCCCCCGGTTGCAGTGGATGTATGCCTTCGTTCACTGACACTCGCTCGCTGCTGTTTGTTTAATCGGAGCTCGTTTTACCATTTCATCCATCCATCCATCACTGGAACGGCCTACACATATACGCATTCTGCTTGAAAATGGATTACTAGATTACGCCGTATGCTAGCGAAGGTTAGATTTGCTGCTGTCCCGGCACTTGTGTGTTTGTGTGGGGGAGGTTCCCTAAATCTGTTACCGAAGCTGAAGGATCTGTTCCAAAATTATTTTATAACCTCCAATACGCCATCTCGCCACATCTGATCACGATCTGATGTAATGTTGGGGGAAGTTTAGACGAAAGTTGCATCGAGTTACTTGGACGGTGGAGACAAAAATCCCGAAACTAAAGTATGTTAATATACAGTTTTTCCAGAGTTTGTTTTTGTTTGTCAGCTCCCTTTTAAAATTACTTTTAAGAGGAACATGAAGAATGAGAGGAGCTGGAAAAGGCTAAAACTTCTGCCTTTTGAATTGAGTGCCTCTCCCCAAATTGAGCTCCACATTCCAACTCCAGCAATCTGTTTCTGGCTGGAAAAGTGTCGCTTTACACCAAGGAATCGTTCTCGTTTTCGGTCCATCCACAACCCCAAACCGGAACCGGAAGCACCTTTTACCCAACCCAGACCCTTTTTCCGTATCCATCCAACTTCACGGGATAGAGAGCTTGACCGGGAGAATGGGAAACAATCGGAAACTGGACCCAGTCACTGGGGATTTCGGGTTTGGGAACACTGACGGAAACGAACGCAAAATAAAGCGTCCCCGTGCACGTACATACACATCTGCATAAGCAGAACATTCCAAGGCTCCTCACAAGATGGTGTACTATTGCGAGACATTGTTCCATGCCCCTTCCGATGGGACAGAACGATGAAGCTGTCAGTCACTTAATTTCCCCCATTTTTTTTTTCGGAGAAAGGTGACACCAAAACCCCATATGAGGAATTTGAATATGTTGTTAGTGTAACAAACAATATCGGAAAGCAAATTAACCCATTACCGAAAGATGTTCACCTCTTAGAATAAACACACACACACCAACCATGCAGGGACTCTCAATCAGACGCATCTGAAGTTGTAAAACCGTTTAAGAAACTGGCCTATACCCGCGTGTGTTCAGTTCGGGTGCGATTAATGAGGAAACTTTTCACCTCAAACATTGGCTTGGAAAACCTACCACGACCCTAAAGTTGACCGTTTCCTGCTGGGTTGTCCCCCAACGGTCGTCGACAACAACCGCTCGAGTTCGAGCTTTTGTTTGAAGTGTTTGATAAGCTCTTAAAACTCTTCACGCTCCGCCTGAATACCGTCACGCTGCAGATGTACATCGGATGACGGAGAACCTTTTGCGGAGGGAAATACGTTTTGTTCCTTTTTTTTCTTCTTTTGTTGGGAAAAGGCAGGATTTCGTCTAGAATTCGTCAACTTTTATTTCGCTAGACAGCGTAAGAAAACCCCCCTGATTATGCTCTGTCCTATTTTGCACGGGACGGTGTTGTACAATCTGGTAATCAAGTTTTAATAGGATAATTTTGTCAATGGCGGATTGTATGATTTCAGGGCATTTTGTCATTTCGGTGATAAGTTTTGCCTCAAAGTATGCAATCCGCATGACGGCAGTACCTTTTTTTTCTTTAGCTGGAAACTTTTGTGGGGAACTATTTTAACAAGGTTTTAACCATTAAAAGATGCTCAAGCAAGAGAGAAAAAAAATCGGATTCAAATCTGAGAACAGACTGACATTTGTTTGGGCTTTGAATGTCGTCACAGCATTATTGACCACGTTCACCACCCACACGCACATACCTCCTCAACATTACTATTTATCATTCTACTGTAACACATCTTCCCCAATCCCTAACGTGTGCCGTGTGTGTGTGTGTGTGTGAGTTCTTCCACAAAAAAAAACCTTCTTATCACAACAAGTCGACAACTCTTCACACAGCTGGAGTTTGTCTCTTTTTCTTAGGCTAACGCGTGTGCGTGTGTTTGACTTCTACTGCTGTTGAGCCGTGGACGAACAATTCTCGAGTGTTCGTACTCCAATCCAACCGGCGGGTGTGCTTCTGGTGCGCCCGGAAACCATTGAACGGTGAGAATGTCGGGAACCCAGGGATTGTCCCTTGCGTACGGCTTCAAGAAGATCGAGTGGTTGATTGTAGCTAACTATCGAGGTAACACAGTGTTTGGTGGTGTTGTAGCTTTCCACATTCTTCGCCCGGCTCCCCTCGTAGGCGAAGATCGAAGATGTTAAAGTTCATTCTCCAACCTCTTGGGAACACTTTTCCAACGACACGCGCGAACAATTTTCACTTGATCGTTCTACCGAGATGCTGATCGAGGTCGCACGTAAGATATTTATAACATAAAATAAACAAAACATTAAAAAGCGTACTTCAAGAAAGAAGGATATTAAAAATTATAAATCCCTAAAACTAGACTGATCTTGCACGATCCTCTACTCGCGAGTAAGAAGCATTCCTGCTCGACACGTTGTGAATGAAATCAATATTTAAAAAAATACTAAAACTGGCTAACATTTAACCGACACAAACGACACGGCACGCAATTGACAGTAACGCGATACCGCGACCTGTTACAAACCGAACCAGCACACGGAAGCACGACCTGCACCTGGCACTGGAACTGTGCGAAATGTGCGATCCGACACACAGTGGTTTGGCCGGGTAAGAAATGCTGGCGTTCGTAAGCACTGGTCCTTCGCTGACGGTGACCGAACTACGGCGCTCGGCTTGCGAAAACGCTCTGACGACGCGCTGCGACGGTGGCAACCAAAGGCGGAACGGATTAATCAGAACACTGGCAGGACACGAACGAGCTGTTGCTTACAGCTGACGGATGCTGTCCCGCTCGTTTCTCGATCTCGGTCTGCCACTATGGGTGGACTTAATGGACTGATTCCGTGAGTATGAATTTTGAGCGTATTGGGTTTGTAAATTCCCAAACATATTGGGAGAATATCCTCAACGACATCAACTACTCGTCAAGAAGTTAAAGTTAGTAAATCAAATTTTCGAATAACCTCATGCTTTTTCATAAAATTAAAGTATTCACGTTATTACTAAACTACTTTGCGTCTAAATTTTGCCGAAACTGATCCAGAAATCCTTGCAACCTCTGACGATCGAGCGCAATCATCGGTCAGTCAACTATTCTGGCATTTCTGGATCTGAATCTCAATCAGGTGTCTCTCTCTACATCTCTTTTCATGTGAATAACAGCCTAATGAAGAAGGAATCATTACGAGCTGGATCGTACAGTGTCATTCCAATGACATGAGAAGATTTATATTGTTTAAGTAAGTAGATTTTTTTCTTTTCCTAGAGATTAGAGCATCTCTCTCTCTGACAGAGACGACCGAGTTTAGATTTGAAAAACGTCCGGAATGCTGAATCTAAATTTTATTTTTTCTGACTAAATATTTTACATCCAGCCTAGATCCCACAGTTCCGCCACAGTGTCCCTTTCAATGGCAACAATTTGGGAAGTCAAAAAGCTCCGCCGACTTCGAGAGAGCAAGAGGGAGAGAGAGACACGGATGCTGAATGTGCGAACGAACATCTACTATTCTCCCGCTTTGGCTTTTGCTGGCTTTCTCGCTTGCTCTCGCTTATGTCGTACGCGCGCGCGCGTCAACACGTTATCAGATAACGAAGTCCTGCTCTCACGAGGTGCAAATACACAGCATCCAAGCTAGTTTGCGAGAGAGCGCGCGTTTCGAGTATCAGCTGACGTTCGGACGTTCGGGATTGCGTTCGTGTGTTCGCACCGAATTGTCCGTTAACCGCACGTGCATTTTGCCTCGAGACTCTCCGTTTAGATGGCCGGGTATGGGGGGAGACGAGACATCCTGATGTGACGCCGGTGCGAAATGAGCGTCTGTTTATTTGTGTGACGCGACAAGGCATACGACCGACGGATACTACTACTGCTCTCTGTCCAATCCTAACAAGTGGTTTCATTTGCGTGCCACCCCACACACTTGTGTGCTTTGTAAAGTTTGATAGCACTATATGTTCTCTAGGGGATATTCTTCCTCCAACACAGAATGTTTTCGCTCTCTCTCTTGCTCTTTCACACGCGGTTCTGTTTCTACATTTGCTAGTTCAAACCCTCGACGGACCCAAGTATGATTCGATCTCGCATCGTTTACGTTATTAGGGGAGCACTCTACACACTCGGCTGTATAGGTTGGGCATTGAACGTGGGTTAAAAGAATGACTTTATTCAACACCATACACACGGAAGGGTTAACCAACTTGCAGATTTTGCGCCGAATCTTTCCATCTCTGTTCCAGCCAACGCAACCGAAGCGTTGGTGGAAATTCGTGTCGGATTGTGTTCGGTTTGTGCGGCAGATAGCAGGTACTACTACTGCTGGGGAGTGTATTCGATGTGCCCCGTACCGGCTGTTGCTTGCCGGAAATGAACTGTAGCACTCTGCTGCTGGTGCGATGACAGATGAATGGAACAAACGGATTGCCCCGGTTTCCGCACAGAACCTCCCCAGCAGCAAGTCCCCTTTCATCCAACGATCAATGAATAAACGATGAGAGATATTTCGAAACCGATTCCGAAGCGGAAGTTACTTGCTTTATTGCATAGCTTCTTTTTTCTTCCTTCGGGTTCTTATGTTCTATCCCTTTTTCATTTCTTTATCCCACCTTCGCTTGGCTCTTCTAGCCGAAGCTCCAGTCATTGACCGCTGATAGGTAACCGGTTGGGAAATGTGTAAGGATAAAAACCGGGGGAAAAAACTGAAATCTAACGAATGTCAACTGTGTTGTCACGACATTACAAACGAAAAAAGAAAAAAGAAAAGAAAGGATGTTCATCCGGTTTCGAGTGTCGCTCTATTTCTTCTCACCCGTTCTGCATGATTCAGAAACACACGCTTCATTACAGCTCATTTCCCTCGTCCATCTGTCAGAATGCGACCGGACACCCTTTCGGGAGTCAATCCAATCACCGAAAATAGCAGCGCGTTTACGAACCCATTCATGCGAACTTGTACCAAATCGGGTTTCGTTTGGACGATGGCCAACCAGCACGAGAAGCAAAAACAACACCGCACGAGCGTTTCTGCCGGATGCATCCGATTGCGGGCATCATCTGCAACGGGGCGATCGTGTTTGACGCCTGAATGTATGCTAGACGGTGCAGCATGGGGAATACGGACGGAAAAATGTCGGTTGTAATTCCATCACGTAGCACAATAATCCCATGTGCGAGTACACCGATCCGAGCTGCTCTTACGCTGCATATATATCCGAAAAACCCCGTAGAGACGTCGCATGCGAACATGAACACGAGCCCCCCCCACATACACTCCTGGGAAATGACAGCACACGGGCAGCTCGCGCAGTATGCATTTATTATCCCTTTTGCCAATATACAAACAAACGACGGAAAGGGTGGAAAAACGGGCGAGCCTCAGCAAAAGCAAGTAGAAGGAGGCGAAGCCGCTCCACCAACAATCACGCTGGAAGGATTAGTGCCGGGAGCGGTCGAGAGTTTGACAAGGGACGGGGGGTGGAGGGGAATAAATACAGCCCACTGACACACAATGCGAAAAAATGGGCGAATGTAAATTGTGAATCGAAAAAATATTTCTAAATCGGAATGTTTGAAATGCCGCTCACGGAAATATAGAGGAGGTATGGTATGTTTTCCTTTGAAGGATTTTTCCATCGGCCCATTTGAATAGCTGCAGCAGGGTAGGATTTTTGGTTCCGCTTGCCTTTCCACGTCCAAAACCTTGGAATCTTCGGCCTGCGGAAATTTTCTCACCACACTCCATTTATTGCACCGATTATTATCGAGCACCGGCACCACAACTTACCGTGCGTGAATTTGATCCCCCCGCTATCGAAAGAACCCCCCCCCCCCTCCCTACATGGCCCCCTACAGGTGCGAAACTTGACAGTTCGAATACCGATGGTGTGATCTTTTGCAAGGAATAGTAACGCAGCACACGGAACCGTGAGTGGAATTGCAAATGAAGCCAGCTTTATTGTGGCCATTTTGTTTGGGGTTGCTCCTGCTTCTAGTTCCAGCCACATTCTCACACTTATCAATTTTTTCCCCCTTCTTCCTGCGCATGATGCTTTATATGGCTTCCCTAATACGTTATGAATAATGGGCCCGGCACTGCGGTATGCATAATGAAATAAAATAAAAAGCAATTTTACCGCCAACAGAGCAATAAAAGCGAACCGAAAGCGATACACCTGCAGAAGGGTGCCTGTGGGAAGGGGATGATTATTACGATTTGATCAATCGTGCTCGAATATATCGATGATTCGATGTGTTGATAGTAGCGTTAAAAAGAAAATAAAAACAATATCCGCGAGGCACGTCATCGGTGGCAGTAGAATGTTATTTCGAATTCATATCGGATTCCACCGGAAAAATATAAAAAGCCCGCAACAAATTGGTAATAATAGGCAATAAACAAACCATTCGTACAATACGTAATTTAATAAATGCAAAACAAAACATCATGTTTAACAGCGGAGTTCTAAAAGTTTAACTAACAAATCAGAGCAATTGAGATTGAAAATTGCGAAAAGATGTACAACTGGAAGCTTTTTTTTCTTCCCGTCAAAGCTCCTGTCAAAATGATCTGTCAATTTGGTCAGCAAATCAGAACATTTGATATCCTAATTCGTAAAGGTGTTAGAATTCACAGGATGCATTCCTGTTCTTCTTCAGATTTTTCGTCAAAAATGCAACAGGAGCGTTTATTTTGGTAATGTTATTGTTTTTCATTCCGATTTGACAGTCAATTTGACAAATGAGTGTGCACTGGTCAAACGTTTGAGTGCCATAATGACGTACGTATGTTTGATCGAGATGTTACATAGAGGCATGATCCCCTGTTTTAACGTCTTCGAGCAACATTGCATCTCAATCTTAAGGTGTAATAAAACAGTAAAGTGGAGTGCGCCCTGCTACAAGTGTTACACCCACTTCTATTACCCCACCCAGTTAAGGGTTTCATAACGAGTGAAGGGTACCGTCGGCGGAGGTACTCTAGCGTTTCGCAATTCGTAATAGATCTGCCACCACGTTCCGGCACCAAGACGACGGTGTGGTGCCTCACACAACAGCCAATTAGCACGCAAATTTCGAACGGACGCCGCTCTACTGTGCACACTTCACACTTTGTTTCACACACACACGCCGTTCCGTTATGCTCCATTTTTATGTTGGAAAATCTATCTTGGGTGGTATGATCGTGTCCATCCTCTTTCCCTTCAACTCGTGAAGAAATCGTGAGGAAAAGAGAAAAACCGAAAAAGAACCGTTTGTAAAGAGTGACCCTCATTGCGCTGGCCCCGTACCGGAAAGACCTCGTGTGCTCGCTCGCGCTCCAGTAGCGCGCAGCAGAGAAAAGGGAAAGCACACACACACACACAAAAATGGCGCCTAGGTAAGAGTCAATTAACGATGGATTAATAACTTGAGCACTTCCGACACCACCGGTGGTTCTGTACTATTTGGGAAGGAACTTTTGTGCGAACAACTTGGGACTTTCGTATGGATGGAAAACTTATGCGAAGCGATATTTTAGTTCACTGTTAAAGTTGAGTATAGATACAGGTGGTCTTCGAGGTACGCTAGTAAAAGAAGATTCACGAATCTTCAACGACTTGAATTTCTGAAGGTTAAAACTCTGAAGATCCCTGAAGATCCAGAACTAGTCGTCAGTACATAAATATTGATATATGGAGCATTTTAAACACACATCATTAAAAGTACTCATTCATTGGATATCGTGCATCTCAAGGTCTACTTGTCTTCCCACACGAATTGGACTTCTATATACTCGCAGCACTCATCCAACAAGACCAGGAATTAGCTTGGGATTTAGCCCCACGGTAAGTTAAAGTTCTGGCCCCGTCTTGGCACCAGCTCTGAAACTGCTAAAAACCGAAGAAGGAAGCAAATTTTGTGTAGTTTCTTTAAAAATGTCCGAAGACAACAGCAAAAAAAGCGTTACTACGCGATAAAGTGCGCGTATTCTCCAGCGCTCGGAGCCCGCAGGAAAGGAATCAACTAACTTTTTTTTCTTCCTTTCTCTTCCTTTTTCTTTATTTTGTTTCGTGTGCAAAAGTGAATTTTCTTCCCTTCGACTACTGCTTTAATTTGTTCTTGCAAGCGATTTTTTTCTCGCTTCCTTCCTTCCGTTGCTATTCACACACACACACACACACACACAGAGTGGAGATGGGGCGAACTAAAGTTCATCGTCGTAACAAGAAAACGTACTTTCCGATTTCGCTTGGGGGATTTTTAGCGTCACCCAGCACCCTACTCTCGGGCACTATAGTACTTGGGCGCTCTCGCTTTCGTCTGTACCCGGCGAGTGCCCTCCGGCCGGTTAAGAGTCGGTTAAGTTTTCCGGCGTACACACTTGTGCTGCTGCACGCCGAGGCGTCGTACTGCACCTTCCCAGTTATAGTAACAGCCTTACTTCGTTTACTCTCGCGCTTTGCTTGTTACTTTACTGGGCAAGTTCACCGTTCCGCCGGAGCGAATGAACTTGGTTTTGGGGTGGGCGGTTGGTGCGATGTTTTGCTTTTCCATCTGTAGTTACTTCTGCTTTAAAGCACTTGTACCGCATTGCACCGAAATGCACTTAATCTTTAGAAACGGCGTTCGACTTAGCGAAATTGAATCCAGAACTCATTGGAACGCGTGGAGGACAAACTCCGAGTGGCAGGGCAAAGGTGTTAACACTTTCTTTGCACGTTCCGTGAGGACTGGTTGCCGTGGAAGAAGTGCAACCCTTCTGCTTCTACCCTATCGATCCCGATGCACCTCGTTAACAGGCCTCGAGTGTGGGCTAAACTCACCGGAACGTATCTCACCGAAGGGGCCCATCAACAATTTGTCTTATTAACGACACACGGCGAGTCACTTCGTCACCGGTATCGTTCTTGGACGTCCACCCGGAAGATATGGGGACAAAAACTGCTCCACTATTCACGTCCCCGATGTGATAATGTTATGCAAAAAAAAGGGGATATCCTCACTTTCCATCCCTGTTGAAACAAAACTCCTCCTAGAAGGGCGGGTAAGTGTGGGATCTCTGTGACAAGCCATTGCAAGAAAAATGTGTCCCTCTTTGCGTCCTGCCACACGTCACGCGTCTTGAAGAAAGGGTCTAGGCAATATCCCAGAGTGTACATACATATCTTCTTGCACAACCACCAGCGGCAGGCGTGTGACCGGTTTTGCGTACTTGAGAAAGGTCGCACACATCTAGCCAGAAGTGTCCGGAGCGCTAGATGCCTTGGTAACGTCTCGGAACCTGTGCGGCAGTGTGACATATGTAATCCGATTACGTAAGAGGATTAAAGTGAGCTGAGGTATGACGATGTCGTCCGTCGTCATCGTCGTCGTCTATGGAATCGCTCACCAGCGTTCCGTATCGGTGCAGTGTACGAGATATCGGGGTACCCAAGATCCTTTTCGCCCAACCATATGGGAATGCCGGCTCAAGTACACCGCAATCATCGTAACAATCCGGCGTATGTCGGTGTGTGTGTGTGTGTCTTTCTACCCAATGGATGCATATTTATTGTTGCTCCGGTGTTCCGGGCTTCTAGCGCAATGACACCAAAGGATGCCATTTTTCGAAAAAGCAATCGAACGAACGACCTTACAATGGCTTCCCATCCATTCAATGTTTCTATTTGTGGCACCTCACACTTGTAGGATGTCCCCCGCATACACACACACACATACACACCCTACTCCACATTCTGGATCATCTCGTTAAGGAGCCAGACAACGGTTTGCAGCGTAACCTGCACGATGCAGTTCCGCCCAACGCGTGTGGACAGCGTCGGCTCAGTTCACCATCGGTCGGGATCTTGATTGGACGTACACGGAGGGCACGGAAAGAACTCGCTTCGCAATCGCTTAATTTAATCTTCCAGCGACACTCTAGCGGCGTGTGTTAAAAGATCAGTTTGCGGTGTGGTAAATCTAGAAATGTGACACAAACACGTACGAGGATCTCCAGTGAGTTGAGTGAGTTGTAAGCACTGTCAACGTATTAATCGCGTGCGAAACGAAATACTTACGAGGAAGCTCCATCCTGAGAAACATCTCAATTAACCAGCAATGCGTGGAAGACATTATTATGCTCCCTCAAAGATAGCGCAGTGTTTGGATGCAAGGCTCTAAGATGAAGTGTTTTTTTTTTTTGGAGAATAAACTTTGCAGACACACCGCAACTTGCTTACCTAAAACGAAGAAAAGGAAAAAAAAATTGCATTACTAGAAGTGCATAATATACTCAAGTTGAAGAGATTCCTCTTAAAAGCAATTATTCAACAATCACCATAAAATTATATTGTATACATAAGAAAAGAGAAAAACTGTGTCCCAATCAGAAGTTTTCTGATAACATTTTAAACTATTTCTTGAATAGCTTGTTTTCGCCTTAATCTTGTTTCAGTATTTTTGTTCCAGTTTTTTTCCCTCTCACACCTCGTTTGGAACACAACCTGTAGCGCTTGGAAGCTACGTACGCAGTCAGGGGTTGATGTCCTTTTGCACCTCTCGGGTCAATTTAAAAACTTTTCCTTCACACCATAACACATGACCCGGAAATGGCGAGACTGGTGATGATGATATTATAACCCAAGCACATGTAGAGACCGGTAGAACCGAACCAGAGGAGGGAGAGAGAGGTAACGAGTGTTGGAAAAATATTATCGCAACCGGAAAAAAACTCAACACACACACACACACACACAAAGGCGCTGGACATGTTGGGAATGAGCGAAAACTGCTTTTTCCTCTACAGTGGTACAAAACTTTAGTTTTATTCACTTCTGGGAAGAGAGAGGGAGAAGAATGGGGGTGTTGAGTGTCTCCCTTTTTGACTTTATGTCCCCCCCCCCACTTCCGGTTTCCGCATTCCTGGACTTCAATTGTGAATAAATAAACATAAAATCCAAACCAGCGGCCCTCACACGGGGCGAGATCTCGCGCGAATATGTTGTGTTTGTTTGCGAACCAATGCTACCCCCGCGGGAAGAAAACGCGGGGGGGTGGGGAGGGGAGGGGAGGAGCCGTTTTTCTATTTTCCGTGCCCAGTTTTCTCGCTCCCCCCGTCAAGTGGGAAACCCGTCCGGATGGGCTGGTGCGTTATCATTGCCCAAACAGCAGCAGCAGCCGTTCAACATAACCCCTTTTTCGGTTTGTGTGCTTCTGCCACTCCTCCTCCTCGCCCTCCTCTCCCATCTTATCCACAAAACTCCTGTTTTTCCACCATCCTTCCCACCCCCCCTTCATAGTCGGTGTTGTGTCCGGAGGGAAAATGATTGATTAAATTTTTGCTCCAAGGGGTTTCACAAGGGTTGAGGGGGTAAGGAGGGGGAGAGGGAGAGAAAAAGGAAGTGGAGGTGGGCAGGAAGGATGTGGCTTCCTTTTTGCAGGCTCTCGACGATTATTGTCACCGGAGAAGAGGGGGTGATCACAACATTTCGGTGACTCGCAATCTGACGTCGTATCCTTTTTCGAGCATGCCGGCAAAAGTCCAACCCTCGGACCATCGTGTTGTGTTGGAGATACTCCCCGAGTTTTTTTTTCGGAAGAAATCTGATGGGCGGGTGCCAATTTCGGGGCAAAACCGGATGGATTGCAAACATTGGAGGATTTGTTTTTCTTTGGCCCCATAATATCGTCACCTCCCTGCGCCTGATGTCCAACAGGATATTACTGGGCATTGGGGTTTTAAGACAGACTTCACCTGCGAAATGAAGTTTCTCCGCTTTGGAGTGCCCGCATTCGTTTGCAGAAGACCTCCACAAACCAGGGCTGTGGCTTATTGCCGTACCGAACCGATTCCTCTTGTAATACTAATTTTACCTCCGTTTTTTTTTTCTTCTTCTCCATTTCTATTCCTAAAGCCACACTGTTTGGACTACCGGTGCTTGCGGAAAAGGGTTGGAGGACCTTCAACATCCCGAGGGAGTGACAAATAAAGGCGAAAACACAACACAAACACGCTCCACCCCGGGTGTCTCCCGGTTTCGCCCGCCCCAGACGGACTCCTGATGCCCGCAGGTCCCTAAAGGTGTGTGTGTGTGTACCGTACCAGCTGGTGGTGGTGGGTAGACCCCCGAACCCGACACAGGCAAACACAAACACAACAAACGCAGCGCAGAGATACGAAGCCTGTTGAGACGCGAGACAACATCCCGTCCGTTTTGCGATTATGCCACCGGCAACGTCAGGACGCAAGGGGAATGCCGGGGCGGCGGGGGGCCACCAGCGCAAGGGGAAGCAACCGGCAACGGCTGCGAAGGGTGAGGTAGCCCCGGCGCAGGACCCGGACGAGGATACGAATGCCGGCTTCGGGAAGTATTTAAGATCGCAGGAAGGTAAGTGTACGCAACGGGGACGACCGAAGTCGAAAGCGAAATCTCACCAAAGAAAAAAAAACAACATTGGAAGCAAGAAGAGGAAAAATGAAATGGGGAGCTATTGATTGGATTTCGCATCGACCGAGCACCAAGCGACGTACAGCAACCGCCCGCACTGTCATCACGATATCACACAACAATTGCGAGAGAGAAAGGATGCCTCGGGGCTATCACTTCTTCAAGAAGTCCGAACGATGACTGTGTGCGTGGAATGGGTTGGGTGGAAAGCTGGGAAATGGATTTACTTTTTTTTCGGGAGGATGGAATCCAATCAAAGAGCTTCAAGAATGGAACTCCCCTTCACTGTGGGGAAGGAAGGATTCAGTAAAGAAGCTGGAAGCGGTAAAGCTAACGACAAGCAAGCTAAATACTGAAAATGCACTGACCGGGTTTTGGTTAAATGAGCAAACAGAAGAAGCAACAAAAAAACAAACTATTTCCCAACTAAATTGAAGCGAGAAATGCTAAAAATGCACTTTTGTGTTGCGGGTTGCATAACTTTAGGCGCATTGTTGAGTAAACACGACGAGGTTTGGATGGGGGTTTGTAAAACTTTTGCAACAATTAGTAGTTTTTGTTTTTCCAAGCTAAATATGAAGCTTAGAGATTCCAGCTTCAAATATTCAAAGAATGTCCTCACCGGTCCCATCGCATTCGGCGAGACATAATATCATTTGTTCCCATTATCTCACTTTATCGCCGACAGGGATCGAAATGATGAAGCTGTTCGTGATCGCTAACACGATTGTGGTGTTTGTTACGATGGCCTGGCCGCAAATGCAACAGTCCTATCGCATCCTTCGCTCGCTGGTGTTTAACGACGAGGACGAAGAATCGGGTGAACTTTAGGTGTGGTTTAATTTGTGTGTGTTTGAGATAAGTGTGTATAGGTGATTCTGAAGTAACGGAAGATAAACAATTTCAAACCAAAAAAAAAAGAAACAGTGTGTGCGTCACCATGTTGCTGTTAGCCTTCCGCAGCTTTTTCTTCATTGCCGTCATCCTCGGCTACAGTACCGGTATTTGGCGGCTGATTAACGATTACTTCCGGCGCGAGTTCCAGTCCTACCTGGAGGAGGAGTCCCAAACGAACAAGTACCTGTTGCGGGACCCGCCCAAAGCCGTACCGGACCGGAACCCGGCCGGACCACCGGACACGGCCGATAATCAGCTGCCCGCGTCGAACGTGGAGCAGCTGTTTGGTGATGCGAAACCCCACCACAACCATCAACAGGTGACAGATTCGATTATGGCACTTTTCGAACCCACCACCACACCTACTGTCGGGACTGGCGCTGGTGGGAATTTTTATACGACTGGTAACGGTGAGCAGGAAACCGTAACGCATCGCCCTGGAGACGGGACGGTGGTTGTGGCAGCGGAAGTCACCGATATCCGGCCCCAGGATGAAGGGAAAGTGAACAAAATGGAAACACCCGGTGGGGAGGGGGAGGGGGAGGGGGAAGGTGAGGATAAGTGGATTTCGTACTGGAGCATGCGGGGCCGGAAGCGTGCTGGGGGCGATGCGACTAACGCCGACGCTTACTGCACGATTAGCGCCCGAACGAATGGTGAAACATTCGCTGGTGCCGTGACCAGGATCGCTCAACGAATAACAGCGGATGGCGAGGGGTTCGATTGCGCCTGAACCGTCGGATCGTCGAAAATGTAACAAAATTATACCACTAACGTTTCTTGCATAGGTGAATAAATATAATAAAACATGAGAAACTGTCAAATCTACCGCAATGTAACGTGAAGTGACCGCTAGTAGCCTGATAACTCTTCCCTCCCGTACATAATTCATTTTTCACCTCTTTTGGTGACGGTTTTGTGGTTTTTGGATAATAAATTCGTGCCTCTTGCCTAATAACGGCATCGGTTACTGGCAATTAGCCATGCAAAGGAACACGTAAAGGAAAGATATGGAAATCAGAGAAAAGTTAGTGGGGGGTATCATGCCAGAGTGCTTAAGCATCTGGTGCACTCGAGCGCGAACAGAAAGATGAAGGAGGAAAATAGAAGAAACTAATCGTGATGCAAACAGCAGGTGGAAAAGCGCAGCCTCACATACTGCTGCTGTTTGCCGGAAGTGTTTGTTTGTTTTTCTTTTAAATTATGTTCCCGAAGATGAGAAAAAAATATTTAAAACATAAATTTTATTTTAACGAAGCGCGAGAAGAAAGGAAAGGAGTGAAGAACATTCTTTAACGAAAATATAAGTAAATAATATTATTATAGTAAAATTCTCTCAAAAAAGTTTGTTTTTTCTATTTCAATCTCAACCAATTCGTCTTTGTAGCTTTTCTTAATTAAAATTCCAGCTTTTCTTTGCTGACAGCCGATCGGGACTACATTCAAGCGTTGGTGAATTTATGGCGCACTTACCATAAAACTGAAAGAAATAAAACAAAAAACCCGCTACTCTTGAGACCACCCCTTTTTGTGGGATTCCCCCCACCCCCTTTACCAAAGCAAGCGGTGAAGAAGAGGAGGAAGGAGAGAAAAACTCCCCTGTCTTTCACTGTCGATAATTGGATAATGGGAACAGGAAACCCGGAGAGACGATTTGTCGCCTAACCAGTCACCAGTCGTTATTTTAGCGTGTTTAATTTCACAAATTAGTTACCAACGCGTCTTGATTTTTTGTTGTTGTTTTTTTTTCATTCCCTTACCCCTGAGGGGATAATGTGAATATATGTGTGTGTGTGCGTGTGGTCCATTGCCCCCTCGGGCTAGTCTATAAACAATGTAAAGTTCACTTCTTGCTCGATATTCCGTTAGAAGTCTGTGGGAGAACCAGTTGCTACACCTGCTTCCTTTCCCTCGCTCTTCCCCGCTCCTCTACCCTCCCTCAACCACACTTTAAGTGCGTGAGTGGTGAAAATTTCGGAAAAATCCCAATGCCACAATTTCGTAGCTTCTGCATCTCGCTTTCCGTCATCTTAAATAGCGGAAGCGACAGAGAGAGAAAGAGAAAGAACATCCAAATTTCACCACCCAATCGGCATTGATAATGGAAATTGGTTACCATTTGGCAGAGCAAGGTGTAAATAGGAAGTAAAAGAAACACTGGAAAAAACAAAACCGAAAGAAATACGCTTCTCTCTGTGTGATAGGTAAAATAGAAGAAAAGAAAAATGAACCACAACCAAAACGTCATCGACCGAGCGGAACAAAAACCAGCGAATGAGGAGAGGGAAAGGAATGGAAAAACAACCGGGTCCACCCAATGCCCCAGAGTACGGTAAAACGGGGGAAAAACAAATCGGGAATAATCGGAAGTGGCTAATTGAAGGTGTGGATGTGGGTGTACACCAGGGGGCCAACACTCATCTTTCCACCTTTCCGCTCAGACGGTTGGAAAGCGGTGAAATGCGATCGTTTGGATGTGGTGAGAGAGGGGGGAGGGGGGGAAACTAGCGGCACCCCAAAATCACTGTTTTATCGCTAGAGTTTTTTATTGTCATCCCCAACCCACATCCCATCTACTGTCACAAATATCGTTGCTAATGTGGCGTACTCCTCTCCAATTGGGAGTTTTTAATCGGGATTGGGCTTTTTTCTTCTCTTCATCCCATACAGGAAGACCGAGAAACATGATAAATGAGAAAGAGAAGGAAAGAGAGAGAGAGAGAAACAGAGATTAAAAACAAAACGCACTCAAGCTCTCCATGGACGCGCGCACAACTGGAGCAGGTTGGTGGTGATAACTTTTCACCACTGACAGATAAAAGTTTGAGGTTATGGGCACGAGATGGTTGGACAGTTTTGCGGACACAAACGGAACGGTCAAACAAGATTAATCCGCCTTTTTTTTCTCATTTCCCCAGCATGTGAGTGCTTTTCTTGCCTGGTTTTGTTGTTTTTAATTTCCTTTTTTGCTCCCGAAATGTGCCAATGTGGAATTAAATTCCGTACCACACCAACGGGGTGGTCACAATTAGTTTCCAACGAAACGTACGAGCACGGTTAGAAATGAATCAGTAATCCGTACGGGGGCCAGAGTGAGAGTGAATTTTAACCGCAACGATGTGTGATAAACCCATAAACATTCAATTAGACTAATAGAGAAAGTTTGCTGATTTGTCGGCATCTTTAACCAGGAAAAAAAACCGGGGGTAATTTGGGTCAACTTTTCGTGGGGTTTTGAATTGCAGATGCCTATCTGTCATTAGTGTCATGAAGTATATAGAGCTTACAGTACCTGATGTTCACTATTAGGAGGTAGTACAGCTGTGTGCATTCGGGGAGGTCATGCAAAGCCAGAAATGACAGGCCACAACATCTCTCGAAGTTGTAAATCTTCCTGAACTTCAAAAGTCTTGAAGTTGTCGGGACATGATGTTAGTGATCACCTGACTACTACGTAACAGGCAAGAGAACTAAACATGTCTAAAAGATATATGAAGAAGATATGAAGAATCTCAAAAAGTCTCCAAAGATTCCGTTCCCCAGAATTCTGGAGAACATCCTTTCCAAATACCCAACAACTGCTAATAGCCTTACAGAGCTATAGCAACTCTTTTTGAAGCTTCATACCAACTCACTTACTGGTAAGCTTCAACTCATCCATTCTAAATCAGTATGTACATTATTGCGGAGCAGTCCGAAAGAGAGAGAGAGAGCAATGTAAAAGGGTCCCAGGTATTGCACCGACATACCGCCAATACCTTTCACCAAACAAACTTGGATCAAAGAGACCTTCGGGTGGCCTTCTGGCTTTGCAGGGAGGAGTGAACAACAGCGAAATTACAGCGAAAAAAAAAAGACAAGTAACAAACGTGAACAGATACGAAATTGCTACATAGTTTGACATGGTGTTGAAAGGTTTCTCTTTTTATGGTAACACACACACACACACATACAAATCACTTCTGACAGAGTGTTCTGGCCATAAAATGCAGGTACGGCAACGGGAGCGAAAGGGATACTACCACCGGAGGTAGAAAAATGTGTGCACCGCCTGAATTCTCGTACCCTGCTGGCGCTAAAAGGTGTGTACTGCACCGTTTCTCACACGACGGCACATATACGTAGACGTACATCAGCCAGAAAGAGGAGGGAGAAGAAGAAGCAAAAGAACAAATGGAGGAAAACAACGAACAAATTCCTCGCGGGCACAGCATTCCTTCTGACAGGACGAAACCTGCCTTCAAATAGGAGGACGTTCTTTTTTTTCTTCAAATCTAAAACCGGCTTTAAAATGACAGCCGACTGGTTTGTGTCTCGAGTTTTTTGCGCTGTTTTCGAGGTATTCTATATCACTTCCTCAGCAATGGGAGACACAATATACGGCGGGTTGGAAAATTAGCCCCATCCGCTTTTCGGGGTGCATTCTTTTGTTTGAGCGGCCCGGACACGTGACAGCAGGATGGATGCACACCGTCCGGAAGAGTTCGGAACAAGATGGAAGCGGAGAGGAGGTCGATCAAAAGGGGATTGTATGTCTCGGGTGCTTTAGCATTATTTTTATTACATTTCACGTTGGTAAATGCAATTCGCCCGCGTCTCCGGGTATCTCGGGGTTTTGCTGTACGTGTTCGACACACACACACACAATGGGGAAGGATGCATAACGCTGCAACACGGGATGCACCAAAGGATAATGGCGGATAAGCAATCTGGCGCACGGATGTGTGTACCGAGTATGCGGCGACGTACCGAAAATTGTCCGGAAATCCCATTCACTGTTTTTGCCCTCGCTTCTTAGGCAACCGGCAAACTGGAAAAAATGTCCTTTCGAAGATGCTGGAAAACAATTACCACCATTACAAAATGACAAGGGAAAGGCAAACGGGCAACGAAAACAAGGACACCGAGGACAGCGCCCGTCGGGATGCACGGTAAAGAATTTGAATTCGACAACAGTACCTTCGCCTTTCCACATGTGACACTCCTCCTCCCCATCACCCAAGCTGACCCCTAGCATCCTTCCCGTCCTCCCAAACGGATACCGAACACCCCGGAAGGACACGGGGAAAACACAATATCGGGGCACGTTAATGGTACACGACATCCACCGCTAGAACCGTTTGCCACTTTATGCTAATGTTCGTTTCCGCCGCATATTACATATTTAATTACCGCTTACGAGCTCACAGAACCAGTGTTGCGGGGAAAATAAACGGGGGAAAAACCCCCACATGGCCAGAAGCGACGAACCTCTTGTGACCTTTTTTTGTGAGACGCGCTTACGCGTTTCTACCGGTGTGTGCAGCACTAATAGGGACACTATTTTAAATGGATTTTAGCGACCCGTACGAAACAGGGAGATATGCTAGGGATGATACGTACGTCGGCACTGCCGGATTGCTGTGCGAGACGAAACAATTACACAAGGCACATAGACAGTGCGTAACATAACAGTATGACTTGCATAACAATAAATATCTTTTACTTTCCCTTTTTAAAATTCGTCAAAGATAATTCCAAAGCATCTCGTGAGTTTCGTAATTAACTTTGTTTTATTTTTTTTATGAAAATAGTGTAATAGTATCATCAGTCTGCCACTTTATCAATGATAATTTTTATAAAACCCAAAGTTGCCAAAGTTGTTTAACATCTTCTTGTTGAAAAATGACTTTATAATTATGTGGTGCACTGTAAAAAGGAATGATGATAGTGTGGTGATGAAATCTCGAATAAAGTGGGCAGAGAAGAGGGTGGGGGAGGGCCGGTAGGTAGAGTGTCAGACAAGGGAAATGGGACACAAAATGGTGCATCCTGTAGTTTAGCGTAAGACATTGGGTGTCTGTGAGAACATTGTACATGTGGTGATCCTTTGCGATGTCCTTGTCCGTACGTGCGGTGTGGATACAATGCTTCTTCCTTAACCTAATGCACACACACGCACACACATACATGCACACATCGGAGGACGATCAATGTGTGGTTTGTATTCAAATTTAATACGTTACATCACTTGCACATCCTTCAAAAACCTTCCCCAGTGCACAAGTACGGATCCCTTTTCTCACTCTCCGAGGAAAACGAATCGCATATCTCTTATCTTGGGTCGTGTAGGATGTCTGTCTGTGTCTGTGTGTGTGTGTGTGTATGTGGGAGGGGGGTTTTAGAGCGCCACCTACACATCCGTCAGATCCTCGTCCATAATGTTTCATCGCGAACCGCTACACATGATGCATTTGCTTGGCCCAACTTTCTGCTCCAGGGTCACCAGGCTATTGAAATTGTCTTTGGATCTTCGATAATGCTTCGATAGCGCGTAAGGCTTGTAAATTAGTAAATGTGCCCCCACCAGCCCAAAGGGATGAAGATGGTCGGTCCCATGTTTTACTCCGCCCTTTGGGTGGTTCATCCATACTTCCAGCTGCATAGAGAACTGCGAGGATAAAGGTTGTAAATCTGTCTACAAATGGCGAATATTAATATCGGTCGGATCATAACACGGAGGCTCTCACGGCTGTTAATGTATTATTGCAAACTTGCCACACTTTAAGACAAAATAGGCAGTTGATATAACAAATTTGTTATTTTGATTTTCAAGAGAATGTGAATAATTTGTTTAAGAAATTTCAGGCTATTCTGTTAAGAACGGATTAAGCCTTAAGAAAGTGTTTCATAAAGAGTTATTTTGAGTAAATAATACATCAAACTAAAACAACTATTCCTATTGACCAAACAAACCAAAGAATTTACAAATAATAAATTGAAAAGAAAAGCTTAATTATCTGCCAAAACACGATCGCTGCGGATGTTGCTCGTGTTTGAAATGGAGGGATTGGTTTGCGTGCTGCACGCGAAAAAAACACACACACACACCAATACGGAAATAACGCGGACGCAAACAAACAACACATCAATTGTGCCGGAAAAATGAATTCATTAGGCACAATTTGTGGCCTTTTTTTTTCCTCCACCCTTTTACAGCCACCTTGGGGGAGGGGGGGGGGAGGGAAAGGTGGGTGTGTGTTGGGACGGAAGCAAATTATTGGTTGGAAGATTTCTCTTCGTTTGCAACACTTTGTCACTTACGCACTCGGAGGAGGATCGACACACATGGAGATGTTTATTTTTATTGTAAACAATAGGGTTCAATAACAAACAGATAAAATAAACATGATTAAATAAGAGTTGATCATAAAACCATCAACCCCCTCCTTGAAGGGTGTTAAGGAGAGTTTAGGCCACTGCTAGTATGGTTACAAAAGTTCCCTTACAACCTTCCATTGTGGTTTTGGAGGTGTTTTATTTCTCCGTTGCGTGTGAGTGTTACTTAAGCCGTTTTATTTTCTTTATTAATTGCTCTTTACTTAGCCAGGTGTGTCCAACCCTTTTGTGTCAAATTAAAAATATTTCTAAAATTAGGTTTTTTTATTGACATTTTTTTTAGCTTCTTCCACCCCATCCCCAAGATTGAGTTTGACAGCTCTGACTGCTGGAGCATGGAAGCTTTTTTTTCGTGCTATAATATCCGTTTGCTTCATCCTTCATCGTCCTTCCCAACCAACCGGTAGCAAACTGGTAGTAAAGGTAAGTAAGTTATGCTTTGATGCGCGCGTCAACATCCCTCTCTTTCTTAACCCTTTTCAACCCTGAATAACAATGCAGCACACCACCTTCTTACGGTTCAGATTTCCCTTTTTTTTCTCAACCCCACCCAGCACCGCGCAGTAACAATTCTCTCGAAATTGGTCGGTGTAACACTTACCAAAAAAAAAAAACCAAGACAAAACAACAAAGAATAAATATAACCACCCAAGCGCGCGTAGTAAACACAACCCCACCCACCACTGGAACGCGATCACGTAACACGCGCGCAAGTGAGTTCGCGCAACGTGCACACACAAACACACACACACCCGCGATTGTTTCCCTTGACCTCCAGTAATTGCTTCATCGAGGTTTTGGGCTTTTGTTTTCCTCTTGGGGTTGAACTTCTTCTTGAACTGAGTGTTTAGGGGCTTTTTTTCTGAAGCGAGAGACAGGCGTGAAGCTTGTACCAAGAGCGGTCTGGTCAACTTGAAGGCTTTGTGTGAGTGAGTGGAGAAGGAGGATCCTCGTCTAGAAAAAAAGAGGTTTTGTTTTAAAAGTAGGACTGTTGCTTCTCCAAAAAAAAAAAGGCAAAACTTCCCTCGGCCCGACCCACTGAACATGACCTTCTCTGGCGGTGCTCCGGTAGCGTGACAAAAGTTGTTTTTTTTTTATCATGTGGAATGGTTAAAAAATCACTTTTCGAAAGACCCAATCGCGACCAAAACCACGCAAGCCGGCATGTGGAGGAGGGAATAGGCGAGAGGACCGGAAACCGATCACCGTCTGTCGAGCGTAAAAATGGCTTCTTTATTTTCCTTTGCAGGCGCGGATGGAGTACTCCGTTTTTGGAGTACGTTCTGAGTGTGTGTTTGTGGTCGAAAGCAAAAAAAAAAAGCTAGACATATGCGTATTTTGTATCTGATTTGATATGACAAGAAGGCGGTGCGCTGTGAGCTTTGATGTACCCGGCGGCGTAGCTACACATCTCCAAGGACACCGCTGGTTTCCTGATGCGGAACTTCCAACTTCTTGGATATAGCTGGACACACCGCTTCTCGGCACTGGTGGTATATTCTTCCGTCAGATTACTGATGTGTGAGCAGGAAACAAGGTCAGATGAATGTATCATTTCTTGGACAGCAAGGCGACGAACTCCAAATCGACGAACCTTTACGGGGTAATTGTGAGAATGGTGTTCCTACGCGAAGACTACATCTTCAAGGTAGGGAAGGCATTGTTTGAAGACATCCAAAAGACTTGGAAAGATGTAAATTTCTTCATGGACACTAGGAGCTTAGAGTTCCAAAAGGTTGGAATTTGTGTTAGTATGTCCTCGAAGGCTTTGAGGTAGAATTCCATTGGAGATATTAAATAATAGAATTGGTATGATACTTCCGGTCAACAAATGTGCATTAGAAGTCTAGACTTTATATCCATTCTATTGGAGAATCACATACTCCAAAAAAACTGAGTGTGTCCCAAAAGATACAAAGTCTCCAATAAGTAGCAGCTCAAATCTGTTAGTCACCTCCAGACATTCCGAGGTAACGTCACGCAGATGACCAACAGATAAGACTTTCCATTTCACAATTGATTGCTACAATGATGATGGAGGTGCTTAGGATGTAACACCAAATCGCAGGGAAAGTCGAAAATTGCACTTTCAACAAGCAGAGCTTTGGGCAGTGCCCTGGAGGCCGCCGTCAGCAGGCCATTGTACGTCCGGAGCCGCAACACAATCGCTTATCGCGGACCGTGGAGTTTTGCTACAATTTGAATCTTTCAGGCACGCGAGATGGTGTTGGATGATGGCTTTGACGCTATCAACCGGAGAGCCGTGGCTAATTGTGAGCGTCTGGGGGGCCAAACGACAATTCATTAGAAAGTGTCCACCAGTCGGCAAACAGAAGATCCGTGTCCCATTCCCGTGTTCCGCTGGGCTCGCGAAGAAGGAGAGAGAGAGCGCGAGTCCAAGACATCGACGATTAAAAACCGGATCAAGCACCGGAGCGCGATTGGCAGGCACGTGCAAAGCCGTACCGATACGTGGTGCAGAGGCGTGAAATCACCACATGCTGAATGATGACGCGCGCGCGAGGTTGTGCCCGGGGTCTGCCGTGGACGGGTGGCTGATACCGATTGCCATATTTTGTGAAAGTTGCTCTCGATAGTGTGTGAACTCGCCGGTCGTCTGGTGCTGAATGTCTGCCAGCCCTCCCCCGCCCCGTTGGCCACCAGCAGGTCCGGCAATACCGGCAGCGAACCGAAGCGAACCAGCACAACGACTTGCGCTTTCGGACTGGACCGTGACTTTCTTCGAGTGAGGATATCTCTCTGTCTCTCCCTCTCGGTGGATAGCTGATGGAGGCGAAGAAGTAGAAAGGTTCCCAAGCAGTCCATCCACTGTGCAAATGACCGGAAAGACCCGGAGTCATGAGGAGTTTGTGAGTTCGAAGAATGTCCCAATGTTCGCCGACTCCAATCGCCGAAAGTACATGGCACCAATTTGTAGGCGAGTTGACTCTTCCGGGCTTGATGACGCAATCCAGAAGCTCGCCACAGGACATGAGGGGAGTTAGCCGAAACCTGTCGGAGTGATGCGAGGATCAGGATATCTTAACGCAACCTCCCACGAGTTCGTGTTTCAATTGTTATGAATATATTTTTAGGTTGCTTTCTTTCCGTTTTTCCGGTGCCGCCCCGTCCAAACTGCAACAACAACGGCGGCAAGCAGAAAAAAAGAAGCAAAAAAGAAAGCTCCCACCGTCTCCCTACCTCCGGTCCTCGCCTTCACCTGGATTTCGATGAGTCCGCGCGGTCGTATGAATAAATGTTATTATTTCCAATATGCTACCTCACCACCAGACTTCTTATCATGTACCGTTTAGATAAATTTCCACCCTCTCTCTCTCTCTCACACACACACACACACACTCTCTCTCTCTCTTTTCCCCACCCACGCAGCCATCAACGGCCACCTACCCTGTTTGTGCAACGACCCTGATTTTCCGGCTCGCATTTTCCGACTCGCACCGTTACGCATAGAGTGCCGGCTTTTGCGGATCCACCACAAACGTGCAAACACACACACACACACGCGCACACAGCCATAGATGAACAGGTTGGTCCAAGGTTGAGCTTGTTATTTTGCCCGTGCCCGCGTTCGCTACGAATTTGTGTTTTCCAATGTACGTTGTTCGCTGCTTCATCGTTTTGTTTTTTTTTTCTTTGGGCTAGTTTTTCCCTCCCATCCATCCTACAGCAGTCCGTTAGGTTTTGCGTCGTGAGCCGCCGGATAGGGAAGGAGGCTGGTAGGGGATGATGCGAGGGGTGTTATAATTGAAATAGCTCATAAAGGTTCAAACGCGTTCATGGTATTTGTTTGTCTGTCTTCGGGGGATGGAATAAGGGGAATGGGAGAGGTTTCTGCGAGGGGGATGAGAGGAGGTGAGTATCATTATCATGTAAAATGATCTCTTCCCAATCCTGCACCCCCCCCCCCCTTCCAACCCCCACTCCCCCTCCTCTATCCAACCACAAAAAAGAGAGGAGCCACCTGTTTCATATGTGCGGGGCAGACATTTTTTTTCTCTGCTTCTGTGTGGAGTCAATAGACACAAGATAGCGTCCTATTATCTTCCGCTAAGGCTCTCAAATCGTGAATGGATTTTTCGTTTCTTTATATGAATTTCGCACAACGAAAAAAGCACGCAACAGGATGGCCGGGCTGCTAGCAGCGATTAACGTCTTTTTTTACCCTCCTTTCTTCCCTAATTCCGCTGAATATCCCGTTTTGCCCTGCCGGGAAAATTCTTGCCCCACACTGCTTGGAAATTGAAAATCTGTTTTTTCTTGCTTTCTCTCTCGCCGCCGGGTAAGTCGGATAAGTCGCAAACGAAAATCCAGATGAGACAAAATTCGAAGAAAATACTAATGAGAATCCACCCCCCGGCACAAGCACCGAGGGATGTGGAAATGCGAATTATATATATATATATATATATATATATATTTCCTACAAAAATCGTTGTGAAAATTAGTGTAATACAATGTAAAGGCACGGCCGTCCACCCACGGGGGCATTACAATTGAAAGCATTATTGAACAATTCAGCAGCAGGAGTGCGTTTGTGTGTCCCGGGAAACTCGGGAAAAACACATTTTCCTTCCTTTTTCGGGAGAGGAGAAAATTTTCCATTCAAACACAGGTGCCAGCCCTGGACAGATTTAATCAAATGAAAATACCAACGTTCTATTTTCCCGGGAAAACTTTATCATCAAACCCAACCCCGTCAATAGTCATCGATTAGAGAGGTGGTTGTGTTTTGTATTGCTTGCTTATCGTTATTTAGCCTAAAATAGGAAAAACAATTTCATCGAAAGCAACCCACCGAACGTGGGGCGCCGGTTTTTTTTCCACCGAACTACTCCCACCCGCTTTTCCAGCTTTCCGGGCACCCGTTTCTGATTCACCGGAACACCACCGTTCCGGTTGGGTTGGGCGCGGGTGGGATAAAAATAGGAAAAGCGCCAGCGAGAAATGCATTTGAAAATAGAAAACTAGAACGGACGACATTCTGGGTGCTGATCTATGCAGACAGACGCGCATTGCGTGGGATCCAAAGAGGCGGTCGGTTTTCATGTTGGAAAACTTGTCATCGGTTCGTTATGGCGCAAGAAGAGTCGGGCTTTTTTTTCTCTTCCCTTCACACGCGCCTCATAAACAAACTCATCAAAAGAAAAACATTTCCATCCATTGATGGAAGATGTGTTGTTGAGGAATATTAAATTATGATGCACCCAAGCCGTGTTTTTCTGAGGAATGATTTTATCTACAGATGCATTTTTTTCCCACTCCTACCAGTTTTTATCCCAAGCTGTCAAAATTTCCCATCACTAAATATTCCCATGTTTTGGTGACGGAAGTAACACGTGTTCCGAGGAAATCGTTAGAATGCTCACTTCGCACACACTCCGCAGACATATCTGTCTCGCGTTTGTAAGCGATAAATAATGACAAACTGAAGCAAAATACACTATCCATCCCTTTCTTTCCTCGCTATCGCTCTCTTACTAGCGATGGCACTGTGTTTATTTCCCCCACACTATTCCTGGAACGCATTAACGAGTTCAAGCAACAAAAAAAAGGGTTACTGGATGCTCTTTTATTCCTCGCTTCGCTTTTCGTCAGATGAAAAGAATGGGAAAAATTAAACATAACGATTTGTATTAACAGACGTAAAAGCGAAAGAAAAGAAGCATTTCCGCATCATCGACGAACCGAATGATAACACACCGCTCGATTGGGAAGGGAGAAACCGAGGGGACGAAAGAAATGGAAACGTAAATAAATGCAAGAAAAATAAACAACGGAACCGGTCACGACAAACGTGTGCGGCAGCGAGCATAAATATTACCCCCCCCCCCCCCCCTTGTTTCAGCATAAATGGAACGAGGGATTGGTATACGGAAAAGGGCCACTAACACAAACACCGACGAGAAACATTGGAAACATGCGGCTGAAAACGGTGAAAGATGCAGCAGATCGGCAGCGGTCAGATCTACCTGATGTGTTGGTAGGACGTACAATCTTATGCTTTCCGTGCACGCACTCATCGCCCAGGTAAAGGGAGCAACAACTTTGGGAACGATCGCCTTTTATTTCTCTCTCTTTCTTTATTTTTCCTATTTTGGGTAAAATATTCCTTCCACTTCTCATCTCACCAGTGAGACCAGGATTCGATACGCCACCATCACACCATAAAAGGGGAAACACAAAGTGGGAAAGAGTGAGATAGACGGCGGGTGCTCTTGAGGGAGGATGGATAAAAACAAATCAAGCACTCAAGATCGTGTGCGTGTGTGTGGGTTTGTGTTGGTGGTGATGATGCTCGTTGCGTGAAGATCGTTCTCGATCTGCACACTGTTGAAGTACGGTTCAGAACTGTCAGCAAAGGAAATTGTGAAGAATGTGGTGAAATAGCAGGGTTCGTTCATCGACTTTTGCATAAAACAAAAACAGATTGTTTTTGGTAATGTGTTGGTAAACGTACTGTGAGAGATCAGTCTTGTAGCATCACGCTGAAGCTGTCAACATTTTATTTGATTTGTTTTGAGTGCAAACCCTGCTTTTCTTTTCAAACAAGCGCCCCTACGAGGGCTCTATACCACTGTGTCTTATCTCGAATTGGCATCACACACATACGATAGGATGCTGGAACTGTTAATGAAGTGTTTCTCTTTCCTTCCTCTGCCCCGGCATGGAAGATCACCCACAATAAACGACCCAGCATACATTTACATTTCCTTACGTGACGTGTAGTTAAAGTCCTTCAAAAAGAAAAAAAAAAGGAAGAAACAAAATCTACACATATGTTAAGCCGATTGAATTCGTTTCGGTTTTGTGTTTCTTTTTTCCTTTGGTTTCCTCCCCATTGAACACACAACTAGCTTACATTTTCCCGGATGCGGGCGTAACAATCAGGCGCTTCCAAAAGTGCCAACGGCAAGATGATGGAAGAATCATAATTAGAAACTTTTAAAAACCACTCAACGGAGGGAAAGCCCTTTTTGCATGGGTGATTAGTTTCACGCTCAACCTTTCCAGACTCCCTACGAACCTTTTATTGCGTTCTCTACCGTACGGGAGTGACCCAGTGAACAGTGAACCGTGTACGATCGGGCAGGGTTCGTTGGTGTTTCACTTTCTGGAGAGAAAAAAAGGGAACGACGGGCTGAAGGAAAACAAAACCGTGCGTCCGATATAATTAAAAAATGGCTGTTGACAAAGAAACTCTGATTAACGTTGCTAATAACACGGAAAATCCAACATCTTCTTTTAGGAGTTCTAATCGAGATACGATAGTATTACTTTATAAGAAATCTTTAATTTATCCATAATTGATTATTCAGCTTATAAAGGTCAAATAAATAAAATCATGTCTAATGTCACTTTTTCTCATTTTGACGTTTTGTTTGCTGTCAAACATCATCGGAAATTTCAACATAACAATGATTAATTGTTGTAAAGGTCATAAGGCCGCGATCAATCAAACATTATTGGTGACAAGATTTATCTTCATAACGTTCTTATTCATGTGTATTAAAGTTAAGGAAGACAGTAATTCTTTTTTGGTGAACTTTTGATGCATCAAGCCACGCGTTCTTTGTTGACATATCTTCCGCTCCTCATGCTTCTCGGGCTCATTAAAACCGATTCGCGGTACTGTCGGGTGTGTGAAACAACCGCGGAAAAACATCTTACCTTTTAGCTGGCTGGTTTAAACCCAACCTAACCCCGTACCACCATCGATGGGGATTCGAAAACGTTCCCCATCTTCGGCGGGCGAGCTCTCGTACGGTTCAAAAACAGGTTTTATGCCAAGCCAAAACATTGCACCCTTCACCCACAAAGAGCACGCACCATATCCCCACTTACAGCCACCGAAGAAGCACACGCGGTTTAAAATGCAGCAATAACCGTCATCCACACACAGCCACACCGAGATGGCAAACGAAGAAAGAAAACCCTCCACACGCATACACACATAGACACACCAAGTGAGAGCCAAGAAGCATCGCGTGGTATTGCGGGCGGGCTCTGCCTAAGCTGGCTAAATCCAGCCCAAATCCGGTACCAAACGTTTGCCCAAACACACAAAAGCCCATCGTGAAAGACGCCATGACACTCGCCGTGGTTTGCGCTGGTTGTTGTGATACACTGTGTGACAAAATTAGCATAATCATGAGAAAAAGGAAAACATCCCAGTTTCAGCGTTCTGTTTGCGGGCGTGTGTTGGTGAATGTGTGTTTTTTTTTTGTTTTTTCGGGCATGTTTGATAGTGGCAATCGGTTGGGTGAAACTTGCAGTCTCGTCTACCGGACCACTGGTTTGGCCACTCACGAGCGCCCACCTCTCCTACCACCCCACCTCTTTTACCAACCCCATCTAAAGTGAAGGGCAAAACCTTTCACATTTATCGAATTAGCGGAGTTAGTTCTGGAGTTGGTTTTTTTTTGTTTTATTCGCCACACTATGGGGGGGGGGGTTTCATCTACTTCTCCTTCCTCTTCTTCGCCTCCCCCCCTCTGGTTTGGGAGGTGTGCCCGCGTAAAACGGGGTGCGTTGTTGTTTACAGCGTGCCCTTTTTGGAGTGTGCGAGAGGTTTTAGGCGCAAAAAGTACAATCACCGTGCTAATGCAGGGTTACTTACCCTTTTGCATGCAGCCCCAACACAGTCCTGGCGTGTGTGTGTGTGTGTTTGTCACACACGCCCAAGGTTGAACGCTGTCCGGGAGGAGGACTGCTACATTGATCGATGATCTGCCAAAGCACGCGCCTCTGCGGTGAAGATTCGTACCATGTTTGATTGTATTTATCGTGCGTTTGTCTCACTTTGTTGAATGCTGGATATCAGGATAAAAAAAAAACACGAACCAAAACACCCACTATAGGAACATTTTTCACCGAAAAGAAAAACACTTCTCAAATACACACAAACACACTAACACTCGCACAAGAAAGGATGCTGGGAATGGAAAATGATCGATTTCCGATCGGGCGCCGCGCGTGAACATGAAATCGAACCCAGCCGTTTTAATCTCGCCTGGGCAATATTACAGGCACGCAATTAAGCCCACTTTTGTGCCGGCATTATTTGCTCTCGGCACCGGAGGCACTTGGTATTACGTTTCCCAAAACCGGCGGAACACGCACCAAACACGTTTTCGACTTCTTTCTTCGCACCTATTAGCTACCGGAGCACACTTTACACACCCCTTTTGGCACCGGGAACAATACCCGAACGATAAGTGGATAAACTTGCCACCTTGGGTGTGCTTTGTTTCACACCACAAGTGACGCACAGCGCTTACTGGGCTGATGTGAGTGAGTTATCATTAGATAAGGGGAAACTATTTGATTCTGCTGAGTTAAAGTAAAACCTTTCCAATTTCACAGTTTCTTATATTACACCGAACAGGTTAGTGCAACTTTATGCTTATGGGGCCACTTGCATAAAACCTCACCCACCGAAAAATTCCACCCGATAGCGACGCGCTCGCTCCGATGTGCGTTTCTTACTGTCTGGAAGATGGCTGCGCGTACGGCTTGAGAGCAAGAAACGCAAACATGCTCAGTACCCAGGTAACAGCTCTTGCAAACCCAAAAGAAACAAGCCGCTAATAAGGCATTAAACAGCGCTCTGTTTCGCTCGAACCGATTGGAAAACTGCACACTTATCTTCTTTGGAACATGTACAGCAAACATACACAATCCACTCAATAGAGTGCGATTAAAAGTTTATATTTTCAATAAAATCTTCTTTATTTTCATCGTGCGTTTCAAACCAAATGTCACTTGGGTCCGAAGAACGCTTAAAGAAAAAGAGAATGAGAGAAAGGTTAAAAAGGGCTGCTCATAACATTTCTTAAGTGAGTGTGAGCGAGAAAGACGATGGGGGTAAGCTTAGCAATGTAAACCGCAGGTCTTGATTTTGGTTCATGTAAATTTAAAAGAATGTTAGTTCAATATTAAACAAGAATGAATAGACAACCTTTATTCAAGGTAACTTTATTTCTGCTTAGTTTATTATCGTTGTGCATTTTGTTGAGTTATCGTTCGCTCTTTCACTCTCGTGCTTGTGATTATCGCTCTTAAGCAAATTACAAAAGAGCACAGCTCAGATTCTCTCTGTCTCTCATTTACTCCATTCGATCGAACGTTGATCCATTGCTGATTTTCAGTTAACGTTAACGTTCGCAACGGTTTTTGGTTCAGGTTTTTTGCTTTTTAAATTTTATACCAGCATTCAGAAGATATGAAATAATCATTTGTTGGTAATAATGAGCGCTAAAAATTATGATTTACGCTTCACGTTGTTTGAATTTCTGTTAAAAAGACAATGAAAAGTTTAAAAGCTTTGAGTTTGAAGTTCAAATTGAGTAAGTGGAGCAACATGTACGCTCCGTTTGATGTTTTCTCGCTCGTTTTCGCTCCATCGCAACTAGAAGCTTTCGGCTTAAAAGTTCGGTGCAGCTTTTAAGCTGCTTAGCGGAAGCTTTTATTTGATTTTATTTAAATCGCTTGTGATCGTTACGCATTGGTGGGTGAAACACGTGCTGCGCGCTTTATTATAACGTTCCATTCAAACTGAAAACAAATTTGACACGAATGACATTTGGCTTACATGCTCAGGAAACTCAATAAAATAGCGTCGAAAGACAATTTTGCCATGGATTTGAGCACCATTTGCATGCCATCGACGCACGACATATAGGGATAGCATTAAATGTCGAAATGTCACCCCAAAACCAGCAATCCATGGTAAACCGAACCCTGTGTTTGGGTGAGCGTTCGATATACGACTTTCGGGTCGTATAAAAATGAAATCCCTGGTTGGTGGCTGCTACAACACTTATCAACGGGCCATTCGTTTCAGTATGGATACGTCTGCACTGAACGTTGGTTTATTCTACAACTAAAACGAATAAGAATACACTCGAGCACCTCTAGGGGAATGGAGATTGCACCTGTCATTAGGAAAAATACAATGCTGCCTCTATCAAACCACAACGACTTGGGAACGTTCGCAAAACCCTTAGCCGCAAACTCCAATAACTTCATCTATCTTTCTCTCCGTCTCAACCAGGTGCCACTGTGGAAGTCAACAGGAAGAGCATGTTTTTGTTAAAAGTTAAGAAGCTTCCAGAGGAGGGAGGCGCAATCGTTTTGAACCAGGGACAACCGAATGCACGACATGCAGTCTCAATTATCCTTCGTACCAGGAGCTACGAGGCCAATTAGGAGGAGGAAAAACATGATAGTTTCCGGGTTGGTTGAGCAACCGCTCCGGACAGCAATTGCATTCGTGCAGTGATGGTCTTCTCCTCCACACCATCATCGCCATCGTCTGGGTATTTCTACAAGCTGCATAAACAAGTTCTTCCTTTCTTCGTACGGTTGGCCATTATCTGCCATGTGCATAACCGGGCAACGTTCGACCCGGCGGTGTGATAATCGATGGGGAAGCGAGCGTCAAAAGAAGTTATCTCTGCAGTCACAGGACACCAAGCCTCGGGTAGCAATGGCACTGACAGGTGGCCGTCTGCATCGCTACGGATGGCTAGGATTTTGAGCTAGACAAGAATACTTACCAGTGCACTTGAACAAAATGCTAACACATAATTCTTATCGTTTGTTTTATTGATGAAAGCACCTCGAACAATTGCAACAATTTCGATTGCACGCGGCGATTATGTTGGAAACAGCTACAACCGCAGAATATACTTAACAAACAAAGAGACCATCTTGTATCGGCTGTTTCCATTGAGGGAGTTTCCAAAACACAAACACGACACCATTTTAATTTTTCAAAACATCTGGAATAATGTTGAATGGTTAGGTAATAGCAAAAGAAAAGATGAAAACAGCCTGCACACGTCATGCGAATGACACCCGTGCAATTTAATCAATAATCGTGAGTTTGTGTCTGTGGCGTGAGATTAACTTTGGTACATCTTATTCTACTGGTGTCGGTGTCGCCATTACGTCATCAAGCAGCAACCAACAAAAAAAAGCACAAATACAACAAAAACTAAATGCTACGCAAGGAGAGAACTTTTACGGGTACGGCAAACCATTCCGTGACCTGAGTCACTCGTTCGGACACACCCCCTAGTCATCTAACAGCCTAATCTTGTACACACTATATACCGAAACAACTCTACAGTACTTAACGAACGTGCATGGGTGGGATGGATGAAGGGATGCCGTCCACGCGTCTACTCCTCGCCAAGAATTTGTACACTACGAACGGGTTTTTTGCTGTACATCGGTAGCATGGTGGCGGCCGCCGTTACCGTACTCTGCCCATCCGGACGACCCTGTCCCGGGCTCTGGTCCCGGTGGTTCGGTTGGGTGAGGGGTCGTGGCATTGAGGATGCACCTTGGAGATGGTGTAGGGGAAGCTGTTGGTTGGACGGGCCGGTTGGAGCTGCAAGCGGGTGTACCTCCCCAGACCCGGGAGCCTGAATGGCGAGCATCAGCATACGGTACAGTAGGCTTTCGCGTACCTCCGGCGGAAGATAGTCAGCAGAACGGAGCGATCCAGCGGCAGCTGACGGAGAACCGCCGGCATCCAGTGGGGATTGATAGTACTGACCGTTGCGACGGGCGGCGGCTGGTAGCACCGTCCCATACCCACCATCTGCATCGGGTTGACCACCGTCCCCACCACCACGCACATTTGCACTCGGTGCCGAAGGACTGTAGAGAGGATTCTGGTAACCCTGTCCATCGTACGGTCCGTACGGGAAGGGAAGCGGTGGACGAGGGATCTGTTGCTGAGGATAGCCACCACCTAGGTACGGTCCGCCGAGTCCGTACGGTGAGGGTGAAGGTCCAGGGAAGTAGGGATTGTACGGGAATCCACCATTATACCCACCATAACCCCCACCCAGACGATAGCGAGATACCTGCTGAGCAACTTGCTGCTGCTGCTGATGGCGGAAGATGAGCACCTGCAGGATACGCTCAAAGTCACGCGCTGTTAGAGGACGCTCTGGTGGGATGTCGTAGTAGTAAGGATTGGAAGGAATCCGCCCACCACCACCAGCCAGGTGTGGTGAATACTGTCCCGGGTTGTAAGGAAGGGGGATTGGGTAAGAATTCTGCTGCTGTTGGGTCGCACTGTGAGGTTGTTGCTGTTGGTGGTAGGAGGGGTTATCTCCTGGTGATAGGTTAAGACCCCCATTAAGTCGTCGCTGCTGCCGGTAGGGTAAGAGACTGTTCAGATGCTGCTGTTGCGGTTCGTCCGCTTCACGGTCTTTGTCGTCGACATCGGCGATGGGTCCAATGCGTCCACCGTACTCCTGTGGAGGTGGTAGAGGAGTGAACGAACGCGCATACGGTGGAGGTAGTCCGTACGGTGTGCGGAACCGACCCGGAGCAGGTGACGACCCGTCGTCACGTGGGCGAAATTCTATCGGACGTGGACGGAAGATGGGACGCCGTTCTTCGGCGTGAGCTTCCGCTTCGTTTGCCGCCAGCACACGGTTGGCGGCTGGTATCTGCACCACGGAGGATGACGCTGGACCATCGGTAACGTAGCTGTGTTCCGAGCTCGGTTCGGTGGACGTTTCGTACAGGATTGGAGCTGGTTCGTGTCGGTGACCGGCGGCTGTCTGGGGTCGGGGCGGTTGCTTCACGTACACGCGTTCCGTCGTAAGTCGTTCGGGGAGTCCACCTTGGGCGGATTGGGACTGTGCCTGTAGGACGCTCTGGATGTGGGCGGCACGCTGACGTGCGGCTAGTACGGCGGCGGGAATGCGAGGCGTTGGATGGGTGGTGTAGAGAGGCTTTGCACCACCGGCGAAGATACTACCCAGCTCACCGTCAGCCGCCGACTGCCCGTAGACGATTTGCTGGGGTTGGGCTTCGTACTGCTCACCGGACTCGCTGACAGCAGGCGCAAGCTGTCGACGCAGGAAGTTACCACGGACGGGTTTCTTGGAAGGCGGCGCATGTGTGTACTTGGCCGCCTCGAGCCGTTCCGGGCGGGCCAGCTGTTCGGCTGTCTTGCTCGATTGGTAGGGTAACGGTGTTGGACGGATTATCAGCAACGTACCGGGCTTGGTGTGGAGTGTTGAGGTGTGTGTAGACGCCGCCGTAGGTTCCCCGAACGAAGCGGCCAGATGGCCACCAGTTTCGGTGGCGGCCGATGTGACTGTACTCTCCGTGGTGGTTGTAGACGTTGTCGTTGTGGACGTGCTACTACTGCCACCGTTCATAGCAAGCGTTGTGCTCGAGGTACTCGTCATCGGTGTTGCTGTGGTGGAGGAGGACGAATAGCCGTGACGTTTGCGCGGGATAGTCTGGATGACGCTTGGACGTAGTGTGCTGGCGTGCTGTGGATTGTGGTGCAGATGCTGATGATGCTGCAGCTGCTGCTGGGGTGGATGATAGTTCGGTGGTCGGCGAGTCGTCGGCATCAGGAGATGCTGGGTACGGTTAAACCTGGGTGGAATGTGCACGATCTCCTCCTCGGTTGTTGGCGGTGTCGATACCATCGGGATGGTTGGAGTGGGTTGACCACCGTACGATACTCGCTTGATGTCACCGTTCGCATCTATATACCCATACGTACCCTTGATGTTTCCGAGCACATCCCGACTTTCGATCTTGAACGTACCGTCCTCTGCCTCGTACCCGACCGTGTACGATCCATCTTGGTTAACCTTGCGGATCTGCTTGATGATTTCTAACCGTTGCGTTGGGTCCTTCGTCTCCGCCTCGCTCAAATCCACTCCATGGTCCGGTGTCGTCTCGAGTTCGCCGAGAGTTACCGGGAGCGTTGTGTGAGTAGCTTCCACCAATGCGTCAGTCGTCGTAATGGCCAACACGGATGGATATGACAGTGTACAACTCACGGCAAACAGCAACGCCACTATCATGGCTCTCTCTCGTCCTTTGCTCGGGGAACAATACTTGAGGGAGAAAACAAAAAACAAATACAAAATTAAGCTCTTTTCTCAGTCAGCTTCCTTTCAGATGACACACATCTTCAATAACACGCATTACTTGAGCTTTATACTTTTTTCCCACCCATATCTCTGTCCCTCTTGCATCGCTCATCCGTTACGCAACGGACTGCATCTGTTGCTGATGATAACGCACCGATTGCTCCAACCACACCGACTGTAACTATGGCGAAACTGAGACACATCCAAACACGAGTCTCGCTGACACCTACAACACGCACCTGTAACCCGTACCCATCCAAGGGCCCGCGAAGTGTTTTGCGGATTTCTTCACCCGAAAACAAAACCCCAACTCACTTAAAAAAAAAAACAAAAACAACCAACACCCCAAAACACCCTTTGTCTGGTCCAGGGGGGGTGGCTCTTTTTTTACGATGTGAGCGTTTTTCCACGTGCTCACACGGGGCGCACCATTTTCTTCACCGCCGTCGGTTTTATTTCTTTTCCCCAGCTGCATTTGCATGGGAAGCGGTTGCATTCGATTGGGCCATTCAGGGTGAGATAAACAGAAGCAAAACAGAATCCACCCCCATGCCCTTCCAAAACCCTCAGAAAGGCGCGAAATTTTCACGCTGTGCGACACACTGCGTGCTCACAGGGGGTTTTTTTTTTGCGCTTTTCACTTTACCAGCACGCGTGGGGCAGTAAAATTGATGAATGGCCAGTGATGCTCTACTTTATCTCTCTTTTTGGCCTTTTCTTTTTCTGGTGCACTCTTTCGCCGGCGGTGTAAATGATGCCTTTCGAGTCATGCCTCCTAACCTCACTAATCTGACCCACCGAGGCTGGCAGCCTTGAGATTCGGTGCCCGAATGCGCACCAGCACGCCGCTAATTAATTAGTGTATAATTTAGTAATAACTCAAACAGCCCGGTAGTTGCGCACGCGGCGACGCCATCTTGCGTTCGACGAGTAAGTCAACAGCGTAAACGCACCAGTAGTTGACATTTTGTTTTGTAGAAAAAAAAGGTGTCAGTTTACTAAATCTCTTTTGAATTCTTCAGTCGGAACCAACTTGTGAGAGTGTCAGTATTTTCCACCATCGGAGACACGACGCCACTCGTTATCATCCGCCACCTAAGAAGACTGTAATTTCGGTGCGAACACCACACCGGACCGAAACCGAAGCAATCGGTAATTGGTAACCTAACACCCCACATCCCGCGAGAACGTTCCAATTTTCCTAGACGATGCCAGCGGTTTTAACGATTTGCATCATCAGGCTGCCGGTTGTGTTTGGAGAGTAGCCGTTGCCACAGCCGCGCGTTACCCATTTACGGCGGCGTGGCTTGATTGTGTTTATGATTCCTGGTTTCGCACTCGGTGCACCTCATTTGTAATCTCATTTGTATTTGCAACATCTTCCACATTGGAGATGGAGATGGGGAGTCATTTTCTCACCTTGGGATGCGTTGTGTATCCCATCTTCTGGTGTTGGTCTGGTCTTGTTCACAGTTAATTGAGTGCCTCCAACTCCAAACCTCCACCAATAAGTATCTCGGACGCAGCTGCGAAGCGTTACGCGTGCTTTAGAATCCGTGCAGAGGGTTGTTCACTTTCAAGCACATACTTTTCGGTCACATATATCGGCACTGAGATTTACAGAGTTTTCGGTTTCTCTTCCTTTCTTTGGAGCACTGGTTACACTTCTTCACACACGTCCCAAAGTGCACTTAGAATGGTTGATTGAAGGTGGCTTGATTGATTGCTAATATCTCGCAGTGTGTAGTTATTTTGTCCTTTCCGTTACACAAGGCTCTCCTCAGAGATGCAAACACCAACACGCAAAACACACTCGCAAGGATAAAGATGCAAGTTGATCGATTCACTGTTTCTGTTCGGAATCCTTGAAGCAAAGAAAAGGATTTACTGCGCCCAACGCACTTGGCAGTTCTGCTTTTGTTATTCACTCGCAAGCGCGATTGATTGATGATCAGATTGCTTTTGGTACACGAAAACCGGGAAAGGCATCGATCACATGTCCTTTTCACGTACGCACATTAAACACAACCGGGCATGCTTCGGTAGGGGTTTTTTTTAACCATAAGCACTTGAACACCAGGATATAACCACACCGCAGCAAGGAGCACACGGAATAAAACGAAATGGCGAGCAAACAAACAAAAACACCTAATGTGCGTGCCTCCGCACGTTCGCAGCACGCTTCACGCTGACTTTGCGACCGTTCAAATGAGACCAGCAGCGTAGGCGTCGGTGTACTATATAGCATCAGCCCACCGGACGGGGTGGAAAACCCATCCCCCACCCTACTCACACTCCAAAAGATCCCATGCGCTCGCCTTAGTAGCCCACCACCACCGACTCACTCAGCTCTTGGTGGCTATGTTTCTGTTCTGCACACTACGTCAGACTACTTAGACCGCGCGGACCTCGCGGGGAAAGACGCGTGCGGTACGCGGAGCGGGGAAAAATTGGTCCAAAAGCGACAATAATTTTGCAGCACCGCCTGCTGCCTGCCAGGGTGGTACCGGTACGAATTGTTTTAACGTTTGACATGGCGGCCAACGCCAAACGCCACGTCGGACCGAAATGGGCATGGGAACTTTTTTGGCAAATGTGGTATGACCCCCGTGTGTTACGTTTGTGAGACACCCGGGAGCGTATGTGTATGTTGCTGGTATGGGGTGGAGCGGGTGAAAAGATGTATGCATTTTCCGCATTTTTACCTCAAACAGCCCATTTACTTGACAACAGCAAAATATAGCAACAAACAGACACATTTTACGCATGATATAATTGGTAATACATCCACGATTAATGTGACACTTAGCGCTCGAAATGCGAACCGAAACCGCCGGTGAAGGAAAACAGCTCATTTCGTAAGGCGCGTTGCATAAATTAAGGCGTTGATCGGGCGAGGATAAATTAAAAAATCCTGGCGAAGGCGTTAAAGCCCCGATTGGGCAACCGATTTGTTAGCAGTTGAAAGTAACACTATCTGATAATTGCTTAATTTCATCACACACACACACACACATACACATGCCCACAAAGATATGGAGAATAAATAGAGCAAATACTTACGAAAAAGCGTGCTTTCGTCGCCGAACGAACTGCTCCGAGGTAGCGCAACGTGTTGGAGATGTGTATTTATTTATGGAATGCATTTTTCGGCTGGCTGAGCTTCGGTTGCGTCGTTGGTTTCCGGACAACCCCGTATGGAAAACCCTTTTGCCATGAGGACGAGGTGTTGAGAGGTGTTTTGCTGTCACCGCAATCATCGTGACCTTGAATGATAACGATTTTTTCTTCATCCTCCTAACCGATGCGTTGCAATAAAAAAGTTAATACACTAACCCACCCAAAGCGGAGCAGTAAATTAGCCCGGGGAGATAAAATTGGATATGAAAACCGATTATCTTTCCCGGTGCTAAATGTCCGGGAGTTTACACACCATTAACTGTGGTCGGTTCACTTCCTTGAACGGTTTTAATATTGTCCCCGAAACGAAACAAAAAACAACAAAAAAACCATAATGGTGATAATTACATGCAGCCCGATAATCACACCCCAAAGCGGCGCCATCTTTAAAGAATCAAGATCCCTTGCCTAAGGTCAAGGCGCGCGGGCGTTCTCAGAAGGTTGCAGATCTTTGGCTACTGCTTTAATGTATTCCAATAGCGTTCTATCGCGCAAGATCCGTTACGGAGATTACGCCGCGGAAGAGCACAGGTTTGTTATGCACGACGCATTAATAAATTTAATATACCCAACGAGGTGACCGTTTTGCGTTTGCAGGGCAAAAGCCACCATTTTTCGCGCGATCCTTCCGGGCGCAGATCGTTCGTTTGTTACCGTGCTGGAAACCCTGCTCATTGCATACAATGTCCCATTTCGGCCGGTGTACACAAGTCCTTGGACGGTGGCCTCCACAGCATGGGAGACGTTTTGATAGCTATTTGGGATGTGTTTGGGGGGCTTATTTTTGTGGACACCATCACCCTGAACAGTGTGTCGATAAATCATTCTGGAGGGTCGAGCAGCTTCCAAACAAAAGGCTGAAAGTGTGATTTTTGGGAATTGCTCGTTTGGAATGAATACATATCTCTGCGCCCAAAACCTTGACGCGGGTGATCTTGGTGCTGGTCCGGTGTTTTGCTTGCTGTTGCTGCTGCTGAACCCACCGTGAGTAAGTATCAAACAACAATAGATTGGTTTGATTTGTTTCGTGAGAGTATCTAACAGTGCAACTGGGCTGGAGTCTTTGAACTCTTGGCATGCTGGTACCTTTTGGAAGAAGGTTGTTTGGGTTTGACGTGTGTTTCATGTTGTACTAACGCAAAAACTTTGTGTACAGTATGTTGGATACTAAGATAAGAGATTTGAGAGAGTTATGACAGTTCTATTGGATACTTCGATGAGATAACTCAGAGGAATTGACAGTTCTCTTGGATGTTTGTACGAGGTATTCAAGTTCTCAATAGATCACTGACAGTTCTGTTCGATATTTAGAAGATATATGAGCAGTTCATTGACTGTTCTACTAGATTTTCGAGTTCTCAGTAGATTACTGACAGTTCTATTGCATGTCTAGACGAGATATTCCAGAGGTATATGATCAGTTCTCAGTAGATCACCGACAGTTTTGCTGGAAAGTTAGAAGAGATATTCCAGAGGAGATAATTGACGGTTCTGTTGGATACTTCGACGCGATACCTCAGAGGAGTTGACAGTTCTCTAGGATACTACTATGAGATATTCGAACTCTCAGTAGATTACTGACAATTCAATTGAATATTTCTACGAGATATCCCAGAGGATAAGTTGGTGATAAGTTATAAGAGCTCACCAAGCGTGGATTTGTTGCATCTCCTGTAATTGATGACTCTATCGTCTATGACCAGAGGTCTACTATAGAATCTTAACAGATAGATGAGATATGAACCATACACTAACATCTCGTAAAAACCTCTAGCAGTATGACCTGTTTCACACGAAACAAACACCCGATTCAGTTCAATCAACCGTAAATATATATGTGTACCGGTCAGTGTCAATAGCGGTCGATCAATTTGTGCGCCAAACAATTGACGCTTTAGCGCCCATTACACGATCCCCAACCTCGACCTCGACCAGCAAAAAAAAAACCCAAAACTTAATCGACCATTCATAAGCCAGATGCAAAGAAATAAACAGCATCCCATTAAAATGTTGGCGTGGTCAGCCAGCTGACCTTCAGGTAACACCTTACGCCCAATATTTAAGACAGAGAAAAGAAAAAAAAACGCCGAGAAGAAAACACAAAACATTAAAACGGAATCGATCGAAGATGGGGTTTGGTGTTTTTCTTCGCTCCAAATGAAGTCAAATTGGGTGGCGATCATTTTCTTTTTTTTTTCACTCGTCAAAGAGAGTGTAAGCGAGATGGAGTGCACGTGACAGCTTTTCCCACAGCCTCCTTCGACGTCCACCGCACTCGCTTTCGGTCGATCGTATCGAACGGCGAGCGATCGTCATCTTCAATCTCGCGTGGTGCATTTTCACGCATGCCACGCCTAGCTGATTTGCCTAAGTTTGAAGGTGGAGGATTTACCCTAAAAATTGTAGCAGTTCAAGGTGACCTACATTTAAAACGGTTCTCCCTTTTTGAAAACTCGCGTACCTCAGGGTTGGGGCGTTCCGGGGAAGGATGACACACGGTTGCGCCTGTGGACAATGGAGCCAAATTTAGGCATTCATGCTGCACACGATTTAACTGTCCAAAACCCAAAGCTAAAGAGGAGAAAAATTCCTTCCTTCCAAAAATAAATGGAGAGAAAAACAAAACCACCGAAACAAGAACTCTGATGTGAAAATGGCAAATGGAAAAAAACACACTCACAAAAGAAAGAAGAAAAAAAACAAGCTAAACGACAGGGTAATGAAAACTCCAAAGCACAATAACGTAAAGCTGAGCGTGATCGGAAGGAGGGCGTGCTTTGTTGTTGTTTGGCGGGGTTGTTGTTTTGTTGCTGTTGCTGCTGCTGCTGTTCTCTCTCTCAAGGAGACACTTTGGGAAAAAGCCACCCCCCCGTCCTTCCCTCCCATTTGCTTACCGTACAGTTCACCGTCGTTCACCTCATTTGCGTTTTTTCGTGCGAGATTGTTCTTCGATTGTCGCCGCCTCAGTCGTCAATGAATCTGTGGCGAATTGTTCGGTGTGTGTGTGGTTTTGTTCGTACCGTATTTTTCTGCACCTGCTGCACATTTGAACGAGTGCAGATTGCACAATCTGGTGGGTGGGGTGTCGCAATCATTCACTGCTCAGAACACGCAAAACCACCGCCCGAAGAAAAGCTCCAGAGGCCAAATCGGAAGGTCTCCCCTTCGGGTGTGGAGAGCTCTTATTTTGTGTGTGTGTGTTTTTTTTTGCACCGTACGAAGACGAAGAGGAGGAAGGGCTTTTGGGGGGGTGGGGGGGATGGACACCAAGAATGGATCCGAAGACAAAAGACCGGGAAACACAATGGAGTGAAAATACAAACAAATAAGACTAATGGTGCACAGAACAAGGTGTACACACGTGTCCGCATACGACCCAGCGTGCTAATCGGGGTGAAAGGGCCACCGGCGTATGCGCAGGTGAGGGCGCTGAGGGTGATGCGGACGAGGTAGCCAGTTTGGTGAGTCCATTGTCCAATTATTCAGCCTGCTTTAGGTGGCTTTCGGTTTTATGCAGCGTTGACAATGAATCTGGAAAATCTGGTTACTAGCTACTTAAGAAATATTCCGAATGATCAACTGCAGGAACTCTTCTTATTATTATAAAGTGTCAAATCGTGTGTGCATACTGGAGAGGGGTTGATGAAGCAGTTGAGTTGAATGTTGGAAAATAATTTTACTATAATTTTACTATTATTATTATTACTATTATTATTATTAAAAAAGAAGACATATTTAAACAAATAGCTAATTAATGAATGTTCCATAAAAAGCTTTCGCCTTATTTGTTCTTTAGTTTCCGCGTTATGTTCAAGTACTATAACTCATGAAAGGGTGTGTTAAAGAGTTATTTCATTATTTTCGGCCACTGAGTGAGTTGGCTATTCCCATCGCTACAAGGAACAGCATAACAGGGGTAAGGATTTGGGTCAACAATTTTACGCCGCTGTTAGCCAGTAACAATTCACCGCAGTGTGAAACGCAGCACGGCGGCTGATAAGCACAATCCTAATCATATAGCGCACGGGGAACGGGAATCATACCCGGCTGTCGAAATCTCGCAAGATCGCAGCCCGAGATAGCGTGATAATGTTTGCTAGCGCCAGCGGTTCAACCATGCTGGCGCAATCCGGCACCCGTACGCAATCGCCCAAAACACGCGACACGCGAGCACCGCAAGCGCGAAAGCATGAATTATTAATTCGACTCGGCGCGCGCCGACCAAGCGACGAACCCGACCATTATCATTCGTACCAATGCTCGGTGACCTGCACTTGCGCTGCTAGTTGGTGTGTCACAAAAGAAAGATCGGGCTTCCTTATGCAGCGTACCCACCCACCCACCCAGCCCAGTTGAGGTGCATAAAATCTTTTGCATTTACTGCATTTATTTACTCGTTACATTTTCGTAATCTTCCAACGAAAAGTCTTCGGCGGAGTTCAACGCTTGGGGAGGTTTTCACCCAGTTGCGTCGGCAACCGGGTGGCATGAAATTCATTATGCTGAGGGGAGGGATGGCCACTTCGAGGAAACAATCATTATGTTTCGAAGGGCGTGAAGAGAGTCAAAAATTCATCACATACATTTTGATGGATAGTTCGAAACAGTCGACGTCAGGGTCGTATGCGATGGGTGGAGTAATATTGAGATCAGATACGAAAAATTAAAAAGAAAAACCACATCATAATTAGCTCATCAGCGAGGTGTGTGTGTGTGTGGGAGGGTTTTTATTGATGCACCCAAGTCCAAATCCGCATATCCAATTTGTCCGGCACGATGTCGCAAAATGGCGTCACGCTTCTAATCCTGCCCAGAACTGGTTTGCATAGAGGCAAACAATTGAAATTGTTTTTTTTTTATTAAAAGGAACGCAGTCCGTGTGGAAGCGTTGCGCGGGAACAGAAGAAATCCTCGAATGTCTTGGTCCGTGTTTTTTTTTTCCTTTCACGTGTCGTGTAATTTTCCACGTGAATCGGTTCCGATTTGTCAACGCCGGTTCGTCATGCGTGTAGGAGCAAAGTGAGCAATCTGGGGTTCGTCGCCTGCTCTGCAGTTAAGCACGCGCATATGATTAATGCGCATACGGGCAAACCAGTTTTTAGCACCAGCAACCGTGACAGGGTAGTGAAGCTAGTGTTTGGCAGTTGCCACTGACAGGTGGCCATATTTCTCTCCATGTGCGATTTTGATTTGGATCCAAGGATTTTCCACTTCAGCCCTAGTGAATTGCTGGGAAAAAAAACAAGAGTTTTGGGACTTTTTGTGTGCTGGAAATGTTTTATTTTTCTGCATTGAAATGTTTGTGCTGGGAGGCGGGCGGGTGGCATAATCAGGTGGGAAGGGGGGTCGGAAAAACATTTCCACATGCTGGACTAATAGCACACACGCACACACTCACACGTGTACATTAAGGGTGATGCAAGAACGGCAAATGGTCTCGCTGCAAAGGAATGGTCCGACGCACGAGAATGGCATCGTGTCAATTTAACGACAATAACGTAAGGTTCTCACCATAAAAAGACGCCCACCCAGTAGCGTGTTTGGCGTATGGTCACCGCGAGTGCGAGGAACCCTGCCCCTGCGGGGTCCGGGACATAAGCGTGGCCCATATGGTCTCGAAACAACCGACCCGATGGAAAAATGAGCAACATCAAAACATAATTCCCTTACAATCCGTCCCTACTTCCCCCCACCCCCTTCCTCCCCCTACCGCCCAGCATTCGTGGGAATCTGCACTGATTCCATTGTTCCAGTACAATTCATTCACCGGCCACTTTACCTTTTGTTAAGTTTCGGGTGATTGCTGTGTGTGTGTGTGTATTTTTTTTTGCATCGTTTCGTTTCAGTTCTTGTGCGCGTTTTTTCCCCCCTTTAATTTTCATGTTTTTCCCCGTGCGTTAGTGGCGTCGTTGTAATTTTATGTGCGTTTGTGGTTCGCACACGCGTCTGACCGGGAGGGGCCGAATGGGCGAATTTTCGCGATCTTGAAGTGGCCAGCTTATGGAAAGAACTTTTCCGTGCCGACGCAGGGTGGGGTTTCGCAGGTAGCGGGACAGCCCGCTTGACAGGGTGTCGGGAAAAATGTCGACAAACAAAACAGAAATAAACCGCGTCATCAGGTCGACTCACAGAAATCTGCATACCTTCGCTTCTAGCTACCAGCCAAACCCAACGGACATCACCTTGATTTGGGATGATTTTTTTTCTCTTCTGTCGGAGGGGTTTTGTTTTTCGGTTTACCGATGTACTTTACGTGGCAGTTAAAATCGTTTAACTGCCGCACGAAGGCTATCTGCTATCAGGCCCATCTTTGGGACAGTGCTGTTCATCATGTTGCGGTACGGGCTAGAAGGCGTTCTCTTTAATTGCCAATAAATAAAACATGCCAGTTGGGACATGCGGGCAACGGTAAGGGAACGTCTGGAATATGGTTTAAAGAGCAGAGTTCTGATACATTGTTTGGAACAATGGCAGCACCTGAAAAGAGGGTTGCTTCGTTACGAACGTGACAGAGAGAATGTATCTACTGGAGGTAAACAATAAGCTGTCAAATTAAACGCAATTGGAATAAAAAGGAATGGAATAAACTATGGAAAATGTCTAGCAAACATCCAATATTGGATAAATATGAAAAGCTTTAATAATACTCAATACATACCTTATAAATAAATGAAGGAAGAATGAAAATAAGGAGATAAACAAACAAAAACAAATGATAAAAAGAGAACAACTAACATACGAAGAACACTAAACAATAATAAATACATTTGAAATCCTCGAATGCTACTGATGTATTTATAGGGGAATTAACTGCGCAAGTGCCAGACAGATCGATAGCCTAGAGGAAAGAGCTTTCGATCTTGCACGGTGTAAGTTATTAGTTCAAATCTACTGCCTGGACCCCTGGTTCCTTTGTACCTTTAATACAACTTTTGTAAGGCCGAAGAATAAATTTAAAACGTGCTAGAAACGAATAGACATGAAAACTTTCGCAACAGAAAGAGTAAAGTTAAAAAACTGTATAAATTCAATATTATTATGAGAGCTGTACGTTTCTAGGGAATTTTTCCATCAAGATTTTTCTCTGATAAGCATTGGTTTCTTTTCGAAATGTGACGCTGAGCGCGATGTGTGTGCAATCGATTTGGAGCGAATTTTCAACGTATGTCGACAACGTTGAGGAAGTCGTTAAGGTTCATTGTGTGTGGGGTTTTTTTTCCCGCTGTAGATGTTGCTTTTTCTTCGCAGTTCGTAGTCAGCCACAGCCAGTAGCAAAACGACCGAAACAATGGAATCGAAAAACATGTGACGAGTGTAAATGTTACCACCCCACGCAAGGGCGCCCCCACAACACACCCCTAATGGATGGCAATCGGGAAATCGCGACACATATTTTCACATTCCAAACAAACCTACCGTCCGGGAGGGTGGAAAATGCGTGGATGCGTGTTGAAATGCAGCTGCCGGAATATACAGTCCACGGCCCTACACGGTTCATCCCGCCGCTGGCTGTCAGTTTCGTCAGCGGGTTTGCGAAGAAAATGGAACATTTGTGCGGATCGCAGCATTTTCCACACACACACGCGCGCACGCACGTTGCTCAACCGGTGGGCTGGTGGGTGAACCATTGTAAAGTGTGCGGGTGTCAGCGTGAAGCGAGTGAGATTTATTTGACCGATACCGATGATGCACCAGCCGGAAATTGTAACGTCGCGTGGGTGAGTGTAATCATTTCTCCCGAAAAGTGAAGTGGGCTAGCTTCGTGGAAATATGATGGCTATATCAACTACTGTCCTAGGCTACACAAGGTAGAAATTATTTTTTTATTGCAGGCTCCAGCAATATATTTATATGCATAATTATTTAATATTTCAGAGCATATTTAATTGCTGTAACAAAATTTATGCTAAAAAAATGCAATTATAAAAAAGAAAATGCATTTTATGTTGTAAACAGAAGCTTTAAGTTTCGCAAAATATGCACCGGGAAGCTTTAAAGCTGTATGCAGAGCGGAAAGCGACATTGCATACCTGTTAGGCGCATACTGCAGTCGGCGTTTAGTTTTAAGCGCCTTTTGAACGCATGGCTGGAAGAAGAAACTTTGAAATGTTTATAAAACTTAATTATGATGCTCTTAATAATGCATGAGGTTTATTTTGTATAAAAGTACCATTATTATTAATATACGATTTGAAATGTATTGGATTATTGCAGTAAGGTCGAAAAAGGTTTACGATAAGAAGTTAAAAACTTGAAAGCTTTCCAACTGGAAAGCTCTTTTCTCTACTAATAGCTAATACTAATGCTAGAGGAGATACTTTATATTAAGTAGTCAATGATCATCATGTCACAAACAATTCTTCGAACTTCAAGGATATGTGTCTCTATTTCACAAATCTATTCAAGTTAAGACCTCGTGAATACTTGATCATGTCTAATGACTCCCCTAAACACCCTCCTTATTCCCCTGTTTGCGTTTGTCATTACCACTACTATTAGCCACCAGTCAAGCAGATATAGGTGCTACCCACCCTGCCACCGGGTACAGTGCATAATTTGCGCGACTATTACGCCACCAGAACGTGCAAAGGGGAAATGCGGTTTTGATACCGTTTTTCATACGTAAAGTACGGTCACGATTACGCGATGCGGCTCAGTACGACACTTAGTTTTTGTCCGATCGAATTCCCCCATCTAGTGGTGATCATGCGTCACCACCATACCATATGCGTGTGGGGACTTGCTACCCGAGAGGTGTCAGAGGCGTGACGCAATACACCAGGCGGAATTGGCGTGCTTTTTTTGTGGGTCTTTGCATTAAACTAAGCTATCGATTACAGGCCAGCGCTGAGTAATGTGTGGAATGCGTGAATTAGGGTGCTCTTTGACTATTAAAAGCACGGTTGCTTAGGGGGCTGGCGTCTGTTGGTACAGAATTCTTCACGGTACAACGCTTCGGGGGTTTTGGGTTTCCTTTCTCCCGGATATGTTTCCGTTTCGCGGCGTAGCTGTACAGCCCGTATGACAACACGGGTTTCCGTCACCTTGAGAGTTCTTAATTGATCCGAACTTCAATTGATCGCGTCGGTTCGGACTCGATTTCATCACCGAGTTGAGTAAAGTGGTGTAAAGGGAAACGCTACTTCAAATCAGGCCCTTTTGCAGCTCCACCTACTTTCTAATGGGCCGGCGAAGGAAGGGTGGGATTTACCATTCCATGAGTCACACGGTCACCAATTCTAGCTCCGGCTAGAAAGACCGAAGCGAAAACCAAAGTTTTGCGCGTGGCAAGAAACCGAGTTCCAACCGATCCAAAAGTTCAAGGTTAGCATGGCCTGCAAGAGCACTAAAAACAGCAAACAAAACCCTAATCAGCCTCTCACCCGGGTTTTTGGAGGCCGCGCGAGTTTTGTTTCTCTGCTTTTCTTTTTCGGTAATGATCGTCGCCCCGTATCTTCCCAACCTAACCTTCCCAGTTAGGCCGGGCCGTCTGGAGAGTGAGAGGGAGATGTTGGAAGCACGCGCCTTAATATAAGTCGCTTTCCTACGCAAATATGAGATCTTTCAACTCGTGTCCAAGTCGTAAAGATACGGCCAGGATAGTGCCGTGTTCCAACATCACAAAGACTTGCTACTGAGCTTCCCCGACCAACTCGGCACGGTGTTGTGTTCGTCAAGCGATTGTTTAGCGTCTGTAACAGCAGTCCAAATGACTTCACAGCCGGAATTGCATACGTAAACATTGTTTACCCTAAGTGCGATCATAATTACCGTGTGCGCTGCAGCAGACATTACGCAAAAAAACGGAGAAACTGGTATGCCCCGGGACCGTGCAGTTTAACCTTACGATAAACCATCGCAAGATATGCAAGATTTCGTACTAGCACGAAAAACCTGTCCGTACGAATTTTCCCCTGCCCGGGCAGGCAAATGCGTTGGCCTTCCCCCGGAAATAAAAGACACTCCGGCACATCCGGTTAGGCGAGTTTTCGGGCCAGGTTGCAAAGTTTGCATCCGGCTGCAACCGACAATTTCTATTGGGCTTAACCTCAAAATGCTTCTAAACTTCAGCTTGGACTTCCTTGTACGAAACACCACCACCGAGAATGGTGCTTCTGGTCCGACGGTTACGAAAACGGATCGCCATCTTGGTTGGCCAATCTTTCACCATCGGCCAAACGAAATGGACATCCAATTAGGGCACGGAACCCTGCAAGCATTGCAAACTCTTGGGAAGTCTTTGGAGTTGCGCACTGACGCAACGTGTCAACAGTAGGTATCGGGCGTGTTCTTGCGGCACATACAACAACAACAAAACGCACATTCTTCAGTCGGACTCGAACCGATGCTGTGTCTGTGTTACGTCAGACAGTACGGTAGGTGCCCATCAGACTGACAGGCTGTCGAACTATCCTCCATGTCAAATGCCGATAACACACACGCATCCCGCCCGTATCCTAGCGATCGTATTCGGGCGACTAAACAACTTCGAGGAGCAGATGCCCTCAAGTGTCATTCCGATTCGGCCACTATAATTATTCCACACACACCGTGAAGTTTGTTTATTGATTTTGCGTTTGCTGAGTGTATCAGGCTTGTGCAACCAATCAATAACATTTGAAGGAAAAAAAACAGCAAACAAATTCAGCAGAAGGTTCCTCTTTCGTAACTTTAGTAGCCGAAAAAAAAATTATATCGTCCCAGTTCAGCGCGTCGGAAAAGTGCGATCGGTCATCCAATTGCACAATTCGCTACCCGAAGTCATCGGAGTACGTTCGGGAATTCATCTGCACCGTGAGGGTACAGCAAGTTCGATAGAAAGTGGAAGAGCGAGAGAGAGCGAGAGAGCGAAAGAGGATTGGAAGCTTTCGAAAGAAAGAAAAAAAAAACAAACCCCACACACTTTCAAAGTGACATTTCTAGCAAATGGCTAATCGAGCGATTATTATTATTATTACTACTACCGATTTCCAAACACTTTTCCTTCTTCCACCGCTTTCGTACCGTCCAGCTCCAGCAACACCGATTTCTGGAGGGCTGGGGAGGGGGGGAGGGCGGGGGAGCCAATTTCCGAACCGGTGTGCGGATCGAACCGCTTACGTAAATATACACCCGTCGCTAGAGCGTATGTGAGCTGCATTTTATGCAGCCGAGAAAGTAAGTGATGGAATCTTTGCGAGCAAACCCTTTCTGCCGAATGCCGCTGTCAAACAGCGCGACCTCGCACGTTAGTAGATGAAGTTTGACGTTTAGTGTCTGGATGTACAGTCTGGCCAAACAAGACGCTAGGTACGACGGTTTGATAACCATTTCATTTCAAATGCGAGTGTTTAGTATAGCTGTTAATAACGGGTTTTGTGCTTAGACGTAGCGTTTGGAGCACAGTTTCCGACGCGCTGATTACGTAACACTCCCCTATCATATATCCTTTGCTTCCAAACTGCACACATGCCCTCGGGCACATTTATGTTTACCGCTTCCATTCCTTTTGCTATGCTGCACTCTCCCTTTCCCATCCGATAATGATCCACTTTTTGGAGATCGCCAACCCGTTTCTTATCCTTCCATTCCATTTAGTGAGGTTAGGTTTTTTGGACAGTTGGACCTTAACCCGGTGACGGATGGGTTTCCCCCCCCCCCCTCAAGGGGGAAAGAGCGAATTTGGGGCAAAGTTTTGATGGTCACTTACGTGGTCTAGGTTGTGCCGTTTGGGCATAAGCCTTCTGCTCTTTCCATTTCAATAGCACGCCAACCTCAAAACAGGTTGCACGTGTGTGCGACGAATGCAACATTGGAACGGTTGGATTTGAGTACCGGTGACCTTCGCGACACGATGATGAATGGGACTGTGTTTGTGCTCCAGTGTGTGATGTGATAAAATTGGAGATCTGGTCTCACCTTTGGAATCGACTTGCCCTTTCTTCTGGTGCTCAGTCTTGTGCCCTAGAGCATCAGGAGTTTGCTACTACGTTAGAGCATCAGGAGAACTCGCCATACTAGGCGGGAGAGATGTTATCGTCTACACAAAACACACACGTAGTGTCTTGTATACAGTTAATCCACAGTTCTGAGTGTTATCTTGATGGTAGACAATCAAGCTCCGGTCCGGTTCTCCACTTTCAAACCCGAACGTCCTTGGAAGGGTGCCCCATTATTATCACCGACCCATACGCCCCGTGTAGCTCGCGCAACTGGATCGAATTCTTGGTCACATTAGTCACCCCGTGCGGTGTGCCTTTCTAATAAATTCTGCCCAGACCGGAGCTGTCACACGCCGAGTGCCTCGCATTCCACACACCGAAATTAACCGTTCGGGGCGTTTGCTCGGTGACTCACCGTCCGGCTGGCAGGAAAGGTTTTTTTGTTGTTGTTGTTTTGGAACCCCCGTTTACGCCTATGCAGCTAGAAGTACCGAGCACCTCGGTCACCTTTGGCTTCGGGAGACATATTTATTACATTCTCGTTACAACGGTGCAGCAAGGCGACGGAGATCTCGCGCACCGATGTCTTCGGCAAATCACCAACACACAAAACACCCAAAGGTCAGCCCAAGGTACCACCTACTCGCACGTTACCTTTCTTTGTGGCGTGGCTTTTGCGGTCGCTGGAGGTACCCGCACCAACGCCCATTAACCAACCAAGGGCGAAACCGCGTTTGCGGAGGGTCTCATTGTTGCATACGGTGGACAGCGCCAGAAAATGGCAGCTCATTGCACCTCCATTGGCATACGGCGCATGTCGCTGCAAGAAAATCACCCACCCAGCAAACACTCCTCACACCAAGGACACGTGAGCGCTGTTCCGTTCGACGTACAATTTCTTTCCAAACAGATGCATACTCGAACTGGAAAGACTACAACACCAACGTGTCTTTGTTTCGAACGTTTTTTCCTTTATTTATTTCGTTACCGTATTCGTTGCGCTTTTTTTTTGTGTGTTTGTTACTGTTCCTTTATTTTATGTTAAAGGTCCTTGTACATCTACAACTCGCAGATAAACGCTAATGGAGGTTTTGGGGTGCGTTTTTTCGTCTTCCCTTTTTGTTTTCAACGCAGGCTCTTACAGTTTTGTTCTTCCTTCCTTTGAGCACTATTTCGTTCTGCGGTTTTGCGGTTTATTGGTCCTTTTCTTCTGCTTTCTTCTCCGGCATGGGGTGCACTCTCGGCTCACTGTGGCCACCCGTGACGACTAATGCTTAATGTGTCCTTAACGTAGATAAAAAATAGTCTTACAGTACTTGTCTCCTTAGCAAACGGGAGTTTGATTGGAAGTCATGGAAACCACGTTTTCTTGCTGGTGTCTCGAGCAGACAGAACGCAACGTGTGTTGTGAAAGAGTGAAAAGTGCAAAAGAAGTTAAGGTAGTAAAACAGAGTAGATACAAAACGTGTATCTACTGGAAGGTACAACAGAATAGAAGAAGTAAAAGAAATAAATAATAAACAATTAAAAGAAGGAAGGAGAAAAAAGATCACGTAATGAAGGAGAAAAGAGAATAGAGAGAAACAGAAAAGATGCTAATACAACATGGAAACGATTCGATAAATAAACACAAACATGAGGAATTAAATTTAGCATGCAATAATGAAAGGTACGAAGAATACCTCAGAAATGGCTTCACGAATGAACTACAAAAGTGAACGAAACGAAATATGTGTAGCACATGAAATAATAATAATAAAAAAAACATAACTCAAAACACACGCACACTAGCAAGAACACAAAAACAAAACTGAACCCTCTGCTTCCGGTTGCTCTGCCGACGGCTTACTCTCTCTCCCGCTTAGTAGTCGATGTTGTGACCCCGGAGGAATGCATCGATCTGTCCGGGAGCGCCCTGCGGTGGACCCTGGGGCTGGATGAAGTAGTACTGCTGCTGCTGCTGCTGTGGCTGAGGTTGAGGCTGGAAGCGGTGCATTGGTGGTCCGCCGGCCGTTACCTTCTTGGCGGCCTCGAGCCGATCGGCACGGAGCTGGCTTTGCTGGAGTTCGAGCTGCTGGGCGAACAGCTGCTGGCTGTTGATGAACTGCAGCTCGTTCTGCTGCTTCTGGTAGAGCTGCTGCGGGATCTGGACGGTGGGCGGTCCTACGGGTGGCCGACCGGCAACGGATGGCGATGATGGCTGGGAGCGGTACAACGGGGACTGCTGCTGAAGCTGCTCGAGTGTGACGAGCTGCCCGGCGCCATGTTGCTGCTGATGATGGTGGTGCGATGGTCCGGCAACGAACGGTTGGATGCGATGGTTCAGCTGGAAGTCACCGTCACTCTGGGGTAGTTGCTGGTAGAGTGCGGTATCGTACTGACCGGAGGCAGGATCGAAGATAAGCTGCGACTGGTAGATTGGGTTACCGCTGGCGAGCTGTGGACCAGGGCGTCCAAATGGCGAACCGGTTGGTTTCGGTGCGGTGCTCGGTGCGGATGGAGTCGATGGGCTGGGCAGCTTGTTGTCGGCCTGGAAGCGCTTAAACTCGGCCTCAAAATCGATCGATGGTCCACGTGTGCTGGGTGAGGTCGGTCGGTAGGTGGTCGGAGCGAGAGTCGGCTGAGTCGGGAGTGGAGACACACGGTACACGGGTTTGGGTGTGATGTTCACTGGCAGCACAGTTTGCGGTTGAGCTGGTGCCGGATTGTGGTAGAGGGTCGGTGTTGGGTTGGGCGTGGTGCTTACAATCTGCACTCGCGGTCGTTGGGTGGTGGTGACAGATCCAGCGAATGGCCGAGCCGCCGGTCGGGTGGAGGATCCACGCTGACCGATCTGGACCTCCTCCTCCGCATCAGCTGAAGATTCCTGCTGGCGACGATCCTGGTAGTCATTCTGGAACACAGTAGTCGTGGGACGTACTGGAGTCGGTGCAGGTGTCGAATGATGGCGAGCGGGAGTGGACGAGGAAGTAGGCCGTGCGATAGCAACCGGACGACGGACTGGGTAGTTCTGGGGCACATTCTCGTTCGAATCATCCTGTCCACCCTCCGACCGATCGTTTTCCTCCTCTTCGCTGCCGTCGGGATTGTTCGGATCACAGGGATTGCCCGAGACGTACGTGAACTCACGCTTGTTACCATCCGGATCGATGTAACCGTACTTGCCGCGTACGACACAATCCGTACCGCGCGTTTCCTCCTTGAACGATCCGTCAGCCGCCTCATAACCGAACGTAAACGAACCATCATCGTTCACCTTGCTGTAGTTGCGGATCGTCTGTACCGGAGGTGCTCGCGACTCACTAGCAGCCGCCTTCTGTCGGGCCGCTAGCGGGGCAGCTGTAGTGCTCTTAGCCGCCGGCCGCTGATACTGCGTATCGGCACGGGGACGTGCAGCAGCTACCGGTGCTCCATACTGACCACCACCATAATCTTCTTCCGAGTTGGCTACCAACACCACATCACCAAGCCGCTCCTGAGCCCGAGCATAGTACTGCTGGGCCTGGGGACGGTTGTCCTGCTGTGCATCTTCCGCACTGTCCACGTACTCCGCACTGGACGGTGCCGCAAGAACACGCGGTCGGACACGCAGCTGCCGGCGCGTTTGTGCATCACCTGCCGCTGCCAACACCACAATACCCACCGCCAACGTTAACCACTGTAAATAAAAGCGAGAGAAAAATAAGGAAGAGAAAGAGAGAAATTAGGAATATGATTGAGATTCGAACATGGGAAGACGGATGCACGGGTACTCGACTCTACGCTTGACACTCTTTACCACTCACGAGGAGTGGCGTGTAAAGAGCAATAAATATTCATCCCATCCGGACAACCCGGTTTGTGTTAATAGGAAAAAAAAAACCGTTTTCATACTCTTTCCGACATGTTGTAGAATAATTAGGTCCTCTGGAGCGACCCAACGTCAAGTGCGTAATAGGGCGGTGTTGAAATAAATCTTCATTATCTCATACCTCCAACCTGATCATTGCGAGCACGGTTCGCGCGTGGGTGGGATGTTTTGTTTGCAGCCCTCTCATTACATCGGGCACAAGCAGCAACAAACAAAAAAATCGAAAAAGCCCAAGAAAGTGCCAAGTGCAGCAGAAAAACAAAACTCAACACGGGGAAAACAGGAACGAATTGCAAAAGCGTAATTAAAATTTAACTTCCTACTCCAACACTCCCTCTTCCAATACCGGTCGCGCGTGAAAGTGAAAATGGAAATTTATCGCCTTCCGTTGGAAGGTGTATGCAGTTTTGCGTTCCAGGTTCGGAGAAGGACGCGGTGGAAAGAGTGGCCCATCTTCAACTGCAGTAAGTAAGATGCAAATTCCAACCGGGCGTTCGGAGCATTGTGGTTCCTGACAGCAATAATCACCTCCAGGGTGCATATCCAATATCTCCAGGGCTATCGCAGCCGGGGCACAAAGAAAACATCCATCCGGCCACCGCATCAAACAATCCGCATTGTGGAGGTAGCAGCGGAAGCAGAAAAATACACAATAACCCTTACCGTCTACGAGACCCAGCGGTGGAAATTGCTTTTCATTAATAAATCAAACACACGTTGGAAGGGTTGGGATGTGCATGGAGGGGTTTGGGAAATTGGTAGCTCGCACAAAAAGGGTGACTGAAGCGAATTAAACGGTTCGCACCAGGTGAAGGTGGTACAATCGGTACCACCCGGGTACTTGTGGCGGCTCGTGCTAATGGGCTGTTGCGACTTAATAGCAAGCGTTGCTGTTTCGAGTGGTGGATGGTGGAATTGTTGCTGTCAGCGACTAAGGCGAGGCTGCAATTATGCAGCTGAGCGATCGAACTAATGGAGATGAAATGCCGCATTTTGCCGGAGCACTGGAAACTGCTGCCGTCTATAACCACCCTGTCACACCGTGTGCTGCGGGTGTTCGGGCGTTAGGGCGATGGTAGGGTGGATTGTTTCCGGATTCCTGCACCCAAGAGTGCTCCAACGCCAATGACTTCCGACCGTTCTGTTTCGGTTGCGTCAGCGCACCGGGTGGACCCATTTGTAGCGATTGTGATTTTATTGGCTTTGCCACTATCGATTGGAAATGTCAGAATGGCAGCTCAAATCCTAGAATCCTTCAGGTACGTCTCCAAACTCCCTTATTCCTCGTTCACGGCGCAAGAATACCGAAAGGTAACAGTGGAAGATGCAATGGAATGGAGATGCCTTGAGGCTTCTTGCAGATGTGCAGAGCCTCGGATTTCTTCCCCCTGGCGGGTGGAATTCGGACATTATTAACAATCCAGCTTTACGAGCTCGCTCGCTCGGTGTCTCGACAGCAGCAGTTTTGGATGATTTTTATGATCCTACTCCACTCACCGCTTACCTCCACAAAAATAAAAAAAAACCATAACCCGAGGAGAACGCATTTAAATTAGCTCCTCCACCATGGTTTGAAGTCCGTGGAGTTCCACGAAGCCCCGAAAGGGGTGCAGGGAGTTTTAATTGAATTTTCCATCGAACTCGCGCCGCTCAGAATTTGGCATTGGTCCAGCCTTTTGGGTGCTGCACCGGTACCATAAAGTGGTTTATGTTTCGGCCAAACATCACACCGAAACAGAAACGAATAAGAATCCGCCACGAATAAACGGCCAACGGTAGCAGTTTCGGAATGATTGGATTGCATTGATGCTTTAGCCTTTTTCGGGAACCAGTGCACTACTTTCGTGTTTCGAGATTTATCGCTGCTCGGCGTGTGCAGCTGGGAAAGCGCCTCCCCCACAAACGTCGTGTAAATCAAGATGGCGTCCTGTTCGGGATCGAAGTTCGATAAACGGCTGCTGGAACGGTAATTAAAATTGGGTTCTCCTACCTACTGCCACTACTCACCAAACGCGTAAGGTAGTAAATCTTGCCCCAAACCTTCGGTTACCGTTGGTAATTTGTGACCGAAACAATCAATTTGTGGGCCAACATTTGATGCCATTCTTCTTCCATGCACGGACACAGTTCCCCTGCTTTTGACAGTGCGAGCAAGAGCACGTGCCCTCATCCTTGACATTTGCGTCAACTGCGAACGTCGTGGAAGGAAAGGGAGGATGTAAGAATGTCCAGCTGCCCTAGATTGAAACCCAATAACCGCTGTGTCCGAATAGCTGAAAATCGATCCCTTCCGAAGACGGTATACGGGGCGAACAACTCTACCCCAGGTTTGCAGCAGGTGAGAAACATGGCATCTTCGATTAAGTAAGACGTTCCAGTTTGTTTGTTGTTTTTTTTCCCCTCGACAAACTGTGACTAGCAACGCAATGTCACACATTGTGATGCCTTGCGGCCTTTAAACAGCAACAAATACAAACATCCAAACGCGAGTATGTACAGGCGCCACCACACCGGATGACGTCGGCGTGCAGGTAATCGTTTCTTGTTTCCATTTCAGATTCACTTTCAATCGCCATTACGCGGGATACCGTTACCCGACAGCAGCCCCACATCGCAGCTGACAGCTGAGCGGAGCGGAACGGGAGAAGAAGAAAAAATCACATTCCACACGACCGTCTCATTCTCGCTGCGTGGTGCCCTTTTTATCCGCCGTCAGCTCTTAACGAGCGCTTGCGATCAACCGCACCGTAACAGCGGTGAACGCGTGTGAAGTACTTTCCTTTCCCCGCGATCTTCACGGTCAAGTCCAGATGAGGCGAATGCCGAGGAAAAGACAAACAAACCGCAATTATTTCCCGCACACCCACTGGAGATTGAAGATTTCTTCTTCCGCTTTGGCAGGGGGCTTTGGCGGGAACGGGAAAGCGTTACATCGAGCGTTTTGCGTTCATTCATACCTTTCGCAACCGGTGCAGGCCATATTTTGCAATCACGTCGGTACACGGGATGCGTTTGGCACGTTGGCCTCACAATGCACACACGTGAGATTCTTCGCACATCGCAAACCATTTTTCAGGGTGAACACCGTTTTTGGTTTTTGTTTCGCAAAATCGCTAAATTGCGTATCCAAAACATCTTGGGAACCGACCAGAAGCCGAACGCGTGCCTAAGCTCACAAGGCCACCGACACTCCGGTCCACTTTGGTTCGGGTGAGAATTTTTCACCCCCCGCAATCATACGGCACTAAATTGTTTTGGGGGTTTTGTGAACATTTCGTAGCGGCCTACAGTGGAGCGAGAGAGAAATAATTCGCATATCCATTTTTCTGTTTGTTGACCGGATGACGTTGTGCTGATGTAACGCTGGCTCAGTAGCAGGGAAACCTACTTGGAAAGAACAATTAAGCAAGATAAGGTTTCGTGGGACCTTTTAAGCAGCTTGCACATAACCACGCATGATTGCAATACTTGTCCGCGCTTTTGGGTCACACAAAACAAAATGCGTCCAGAAATAACAAGAAACAAATCGTAAGTGCCGTACACGAGCTCGTGCACATTTCACACAAAATCAAAGCATCACGTCATTCGTGGTAAGTTATTCGTGTGTGAGTTATGAGTTTATGCTGCCATTTTGTATCTCTCTCGCTCTCTCTGTCGGCACCTCAGGTTCAACTACATGCAAACGAAATTCTTCCCGCATGCCACTCGTAGGGAGAATCGCAGGATACGGGTAGGGAAGCGGTGAAGCGCCTACACGAAGCGTGGGTTACGTAAGCACCGCTTATTCAGCGCATACGGGGTCACTAATCCCGATCGCGCTGCTTACCTCGTACACCTGAAGGATGTGACACCCGCACAACGGGAACAGCGCTACAAGTCTATTTCGGGACGATCCGATCACGCAACGTTCCCCCCCGCTTTCTCTTTCCATTCTAATTCCTCCTTTTTCTGCTTCCTCTACGCTGGATAAGTAGATCACGTTACGAAGTTCGTTGATCCATTAACGTTACGCTCTACCACCGATCACCTGCGAGGAGTACGATCGATCGATCAACCATTTTCGGACGACCTTTAGTATTGGGATTTTGGATGCGAGCTGCTACCCAAATGTTGACGCAACGCGGTGTAATTATCATGCATTTATTTAGCCGCATGTTTTACATTGCGCCCATACAAAAGGCGACAAAGTTCGTTGCACGAAAATCGTCAATTTGTTCAAGTAAACCACCGCGGGCTCACCGCACTGGATGCTGGTTCGATCTGAAAAAACCTTCACTTTTCTCGCGCGCGCACACACACACATATAAATACCGAGAGTCCATCTTTGATTTAATAACATGTGCGTTTCGAATTGTCGGATTGTCATCTTGGCGGGTGGCATGGGAAATGATGGGAACATAGCATCTCTAGGTCTTCCATCACCGAACCGCGGACTCCCTTTCCTCTTCGCTTCTGCACAGATCAAGAAAGATCGGCAGACTTGGCGGCTGGTTTGAAATCAACTTGTTGCACGAAGAAGCACAAGAGAGATACCTAAGAAAAAAATAACCCTCGCATAGATGCTGCCGTTGCTCTGTGGTCGATGATCCGTTCTCATCACATCATTACAACTCCTCGCTTCCTCACGCGTCTCTCTTCACCTGAAACACAGCCGGGAGCGCACCTTACCACCTCTCTCTGTCTCTCTTTCGCTTGCCAGCACCCAGCTGTTATGCTTTATGCTGCGTTATTGTGGGAAGACTGCCCCAGGGGGGGCAAAATGTAAACATATTCTCACGGGTTCGAGCTTTTGGTTTAGGATTTCCCCTTTCTACCGCACACCGCCATCCCTCGCTAAAGCAACACGGGTACAGTGCACTTTATATAGCTTTGGTGTGGATGTGTGGCAGTACCGAACAACCGCCGAGTGTGGAGTTCGTTGGCTATCGTTCGTACGGTTTTGTAGGATCATCTTCATCTGCGGTTCCAAATCGTGTCACACTGCAATCGCCATCTTAGACGCTGATTGCATCCGTACGTGTCTGCGGCTGTCTGCGTCCAATATTCAATTGCACCGAATACATTTTGCTTTTGTTTTGAGGTAGAGAGAGAGAGAGGAAAAAAACACAATGTCTCACATATCGTGTTATCGCAGCCAAGATGACAGTTGGGAACGTGTTACTACCGATACACCGTAAGCGAAAGGGAAGAGGCGACTGCAAGATTCTCACGGCACATTCTTCCATTAGGTCGCCCCGCCGCAGGCAAACCGAAAGGAAGCATCTTCGTGGAGTCGGCAGACAAAAAGGTCAGCGCGTGAAGAAATGTGCGAACTACGCCGAAATGAGGGGGTCTTGCTTTCGCACGCCGAGAATGTTGCTCCGTTTCGGTCGGTTGTCCTTCGGACAGAGTTTTCGGAGAGTTCTTCTTCATCCCCTAACCAGCTAGTATGCAGCCGCGCGGTGAACCGATCTTGCTGGTACCCTCATCGTTGCTCAGAATGTCCACAAATTAAGTGCGATGACCAATGGTGCGTTTCCCTTGGTAACAACACCTGACACTGAGACCGTCAAATCCGTGAAATGCGAAACCCTTTTTGTGTTTTCTCAGCCTCGTGAGGAAAGCCTCCCTCGGTTACAAGGGGTAGTAAAAGTAAAACAAACTAAAACAACACCCCCCCCCAAAGCTTATACCGCCTGAAGGGGAAGCTTGCGTCACGGCACGCAATTGTATGATGCAATTGGCTTCGATCGAATAAGGCATGACCAGCCGAATCAAAGCATAAGTTACATAAAGAAGTGCGGCAATTAACGACGACCGTAAGGTGGTCGATATCACACCGTACCTGGTGCAGAAGTCCAAAAACTAGTTTACTTGTTTTAATGCACGGGTGGATGCGAGGGAAAATGGAAGAGAAGGGAAGGGTGAAGTAATGGTATAGTGTCTCTATTTCTGCTCTTGTTATTCTGCCACCGATGCTGCATTCCGTAGCATGTGTTGGACCAAACCGCAAGGCGGGCGACATATAGGCTGCATAGGAGCTGCCCAATGGCTGCGGTAGGCATGGGAAGGTGTTGGCGCTGTATATGGCACCTTTTAAAACTGTGCCACTGTGGCAGCGGTTGTTATTGTTGTTGTTTTTCGCTGTCTGGGTACCTGGACTCAGCGATCCTGTCCACGGCAAGTCGCCCGTGAGTGAAAGGATACGCGATCTAGTTAACGCGTCCTTGGCCATAATCTGGCGCTTATCGCGAGAAAGTAGTTCGAATGTTGCAGCGAAAGAGAGCGCCCATTACGTATCCGACCCAATCCGCCCACTTACCGTTCCTTGCAAACGCATTGTGTAGATGGCGCCGTTTCAGGTGGGAAGCGCTGCTGTTTAGGGGCTGATAGATGATGCTTAGCGGTTGCTTAGCGGCAGAACGGGAACTTGATCGTGCGGTGATCGATTATCGGAAGTTCAATGACTCCAGATCTTGGGTAGTTACCCACGGTTTGTGTGCCACACCCACCCTTTCGCACCGATAAACGCACCTACACACGCGCACACATAAACGCATACACGGAACACTGGGGGCAACAAAAACACACACCCTGATACTTCTGCTCCACTTCTGTCCGGTCAGTTCTACGCTAGTTGCATGTAAACGGTGTTCGTTTCTTCGGCCGATTCGTTTTTTTTCGCACTTAACGCTTACTCTCGAACACGCAATGCACACGTCGATTACGCTTACCGTAATGCACACTGTAAAAAAAAAGAAGTCAGGAAAGAGAGTAACATTTGATTAGACGCAAGGAAGCGTTGGAATGGGATTGATCAACAGGAAGGGTGTGAATGTGTTCAAAATGCGAAGCTTGTTTTTCCTCTTTCACTCGCCGGACAAGGACAAGACAAAAATGCAGATCATTCCGGTATGTAAATGAACGGTGTCTCATAAGGCACCGTAAATGGGGGATTATGGTAGAAAATATAGTAACAAATTTCAAGGGCCACAAAGTTCGCTTCGAAGAAATGCTCTGGAAGGGCATTACTTTCTAAACCGAAAGCAATATTCCCTTCCAGTGTACGAAGTGCATCACTATGTATGTGTGTGTGTGTGTTTTTATGTGAATTTTAAATCAGCTTCAAAACCGGCGCATCAATAAAAGTGAAATTTAGGAAGGTAACCGAGGGTGGAACCTCTTAAACTAGAATCGCCCCCGACATCGAATGTCGCGTGTGGCTGAGAAGAAAACTAGGAACGAGGAGACTCTTAAGCAGCGTTTTGATTCCGGGCACGCGCGACAGAGCGTGTATGTTTGCTGGTTTTATTTTTCTCTCTCTCTCCCTATTTTATTAGTCTCAACTCGTTCCTCCAGCCGTTTTCGGCAGCCGATCCACCAGTGCGGGAGCGGTACTTTTACTTTCTACTTCCATTTCGTTCCAGTTCGGGTTTTCCCGGGCGCGCCAAGCCCACCATACAGACTGCGGGTCCGCAAAGGCGCTTCAGAAGCTGTGTGTTGATGGTGTTGCCAACCAGGGAAGGAGATAGAGCACGCTGGTGCTGGCCGGTGGCATTTTATCGTGGAAGCAGGATGGTAGTACGACATTCAAACTGTCGTATTGAATACACAGGCACCCACACACTCACAAACACATATTTGTATGCTTTTTGGGGGAAAATTCGAGCAAAGCACCGCTCGAGATATTCGCACCAATGAGGAGTTCCAGTGTGTGTATTGTGTTTCTGAGTTCCCTGAACTGCTGGCAAATCCCTAATTGAAGATCCTCAATCCGGACACTGTCTGTCAAGGTTTGGTTCTCACGCACGCACAGGCAAACAAACGAGTTCCAGTTCAATGTTTTGGTGATCCCAACAACCGAAAAAAAAAAAACACGGATATGATCGTTCTCGTTACACTGATTCACACCACACTTACACTGCACACTGGACGGTACGAGGGGGGAAGATAGTATTCGGAGGAAAGGAAATGGATCGCTTTGCAGCTAGTACTCGAGCTTACGGTGTTGTTGTTTTTTTGTTGTTTTGCTTCGTTTTTTTCGGCCAACCCTAGTGTGCACTGGGGAACGTGTCTTTGCAAAATGGTATCCAGCGCTACCAGCGCCACTGTATTTTATAACATTCACCACCGCACGAAGCGATCGAACCGTCCCGTACCGCCGGAGGAGGGGAAAAAGCTCCAACGAACTCGTACGAGCCGGATGGAGATGGAGATATAGAGTGGAGAAGAAAAAAACAGCACCTTTGTACTAGCAAGGTGAGCACAACGCAGAGTGAGAAAGAAACAGTGGGAGATTGAACGGGCAAAATGTCGTGATCCTCAGGGCAGTGGGAAGGGGGACCTGAACTCCGGACTCCCAACCGTGGGCGAAACGTTTGGCAAAAGGCTTGGCGGAAGAAGCGCGATCGCCGTGCAGGCCCATATGACAACGAAATCCGCACTCACACTGTGACGTAGCGAGTGTGAGGGTTCTGCAAAAAGTTTCCTCTTTTGCAACCGAGCACTTTTAGGGTGTCGCACAGGGCGCACACCAATACCCTTCGGTTCCTGGATGCTGGTGTACCTGTCAACGAGAGATCACCGTTACCAACATCGGTTGGCGCATGTGTTGGTGATGTCATGGTCCTTACCGAGATGAATGAAGTGGCTGGTGTCTGGTAGCTACCGCTTGCTGTAAACCGGTTCTCGGCTATTCTGAGACAGATCTAGCTCAACACCCAATCTAGGCACTAGGGACTTTTCGCAACACCCACAGAGTTAGCGATTCCTCACCGCGCACCAAGCTAGATCTGGTCTGGGTGAATATTCTGGTTTTTTTTTGGGGAGATCTATGCGAATCCGACATAGAGTAGCACATCACCTTTTCAGGCTAGCAAGAATTCGCGAAGAGAACGAAGTGAAACATTCCTGTGAGGAGTTCCTTAAACTTTTATCTCTTGGAGTGGCTCCTCGCGATAGAGTTCCAAGGTATCCCATACTCTCGTCCAGTTGAAAGTTTTGAAGTCTATCCCACACGCTTAGTAGCCATTTTCCAGAATTCCAGAAGTTCTTTCCACCCCGAACGTTAACTCCAACGCCTTTGTCCACCCTGTCCAATGCAGGGCCATTTGGTGCGTTTTGTGTCTGTGCGGTGTGGTTTTATCTTCCCGCATTTTACGCCGCTTGGAGCACGAACGATCTGACCTCGACAGTGACATTTCAATCGCAAACGGATCTGCCCAAAAGCGACTGGCACACTGTATCGGAGGCCAAACATCGCAACATCCTGCTTCGGTGGAGTCTGCTTCGGTGGAGATGCGCAGCGGAATCCGTCACCGTCACTCTACACGGCTGGCCGCATGGCTACCTTCTGCCGTCCATTAATTAGTCAAAGTCAAACGCGAACTAAGCTTTGCTCTACCGGCGGATTCTTGAACCAACGAGGTGAGGTTTTACCAGAGGAAAGGAGGAGTTGGGGGTAGGCCGAAGGTTCAGGGATGCGCGGTTGTAATTATGTCCGGAATGGGTTAAACAAAAGCGATTTGTTTTTTTTCTTCTTCGTTTTATTGCATACCGTCAGGCGTCTCGGGGTGGATCTTTGTTTACTTTTATCGTTCTTGGTTGGTTAAAAACGCAACTTTATGTGTTTTGTTTTGATTGATTTCCAATCAATCGTGATAGCATGATGGATGTGCACGGTACCTAATGGAAGTTAGAAATTAATGCACTGATTTTTTTACATTTTTTTGTTCTACACTAAAATAACAAAAAAGACGACCCAGGCACACACTGCTAGCAAATTCCACAAGTCACGCGCCGGTCGCACGGAGTGCCTCCGTTAATCATCATTAAGTAGCATTCCGTTTACGCATCGTTGTGTTTCGATTGGTTCGTTACTGCCCAGTTTCCCATTCTAGATGGGGTTCTTTATCTCTAGAACGGTTCCGTACGTTCATTTCTGTCGTAAAACCGCACAACCTTGAGCGGCCGATTGTTTGCGTGTGGTTTTAATTTTAATCTTCTTTTTAGATTCCTTTTTTTGTCCTCTTATTACACCTCGCTATTACCCGGCAGGCTTATTCACATGTACGCTTACTTCCCGTTGTAGTTCGCTGCTACACGACTTTCCTCGGAAAATCAACCATCGCTGTACGGTTACATCGATGAAGTAACACCGCGCAGCACACGTGCGCCCGAAAAAAAAACAAAAACCATTTCACTTTTCCACAATGGTTCAAGCGTTCAAAATGGCCGGTCCCTCAAGCGACATATGACAACGTGCCGGTGTCTTCCTCTTGCTACGCTCTGGCGCAGAAAGCTTTCGATTTTTCGCCGCTCGGTGCGCGTAGACGTACGTGGAAGGGCAGTTTTCCAGCCGCGAAGACGGCCGTGTCCGTCACACAGCCTAATGATTTCGGATGATTTTTCGTTGTCAAGCAAGTTTACCGTGTCGCTAATCTATTCCATTTCACTCGGTCGGTAGGCTTTCCCTTCATTTCATGAGCAAAGTTGTTTCGAGCCTGCCTGCTACCATTACCCACCTGCCCGGAACGGAACCGATGAAAGCTTTGAATGTCCGGACCGAAAAGCCTGTTCGGGGAACGGAATGGAGTGTGAGGTTAAAAGCATGTTGTATTATTTTTTTTTTTGTTTTTGGCAATTGTTTATGAAACGGTTCGATCGTTAGACACCGCCACTAGAGTACCGTATCCACTAGGTCTGCGATGCATAACACATGCGCTTTTCTTTTCGTCACCAGTTTTTCCCTAACCGCGCAAGAAATAGAGAGTTTTTCCCCTTTTTGTGTGTTTTGTTTTGGAGCTTTTTTTACTAGCGGCCATTATCTGCACAATTTATGAGCCTACGCGGGATGGTACACCGGTGGACATATCGGAATTTTGGCATCGCTGGTGGTGAGTGGCAAAACCACCGGATACGGTTGAGTGGGTGCACCGGTTCCGGTAGCTACAAAGTCCGAATGGACAAAACTAGCAGGACGTATCAAACGCGTCAAACGGACCGTGTTACCACAAAAACCACCCACAAAGACGCAGCTCGTCTAACATCTGTAAGGCTAATATCTGCGGAAATTCCAACCTCTGGTAAGGTTACAAGTGGAGAAAGCATCTCTGCATGAAGACTGAGGAGATGGATCCAACTGTTTAAAGATCCTCAAGAATTTTCTGGAACTCCAATCTTCTGCTCTTTAACTCTGATCAATTAATTCAACGCCATCGCCTCCATCATCTTCTTTCAACAGTTCTCACCCTCTGGTGATATTTAAAATGGGTGAAAGCATTTCTTCAGGAAGACTGAGAAAATACTTACAACAGTTGGAAGATCCTCAGGAATATTCTGGAACTCCAATCTTCTTCTCTTGACCTCTGATTAATACCTCCTTCCATCATTTCCCATCATCTTGTGAGGTTGAAAGTGGAGAAAGCATCTCTCCAGGTAGATTAAGGAGATACTGCCAATAGTTCAAAAATCCTCAGGATTATTCTGGAACTTCAATCTTCTGCTCTTTAACTCTGTTAAATTTCTCCAACGCTATCGTCCCTGCCTTCCTCTTCCAACGGTTCCCACCCACTGGGCAGAGTTCGAAGATATTATGTAAAAAAAACCGAAGCATTATGTTGACCAGTGCTCTCCATTCACCGATAGCACCAGCAAGTGCGCCAATCATCACCATGCCACGATTACGCACGCTCCACAAAACGCAATTCCAAAAAGCCCATCCAAAGTCTGATCGACTTCGGGACAAATCGCAATCATTTGGTTGCGGTACGCGCATTCCTACCGACGAGCACAGGTGTTGCGCAAAACCCGTGTTTTCGCTTTCTCTCTCTCTTTCTTTTGCTTACTGTTTTAGTTTGTTAGTCTTTACACCCGATCAGGTAGCACTAATTGGTTACTATATACTCGCGTGACTGATTTGACAGCTGTCAGGCAGACACTAAGGAGCTAGAAGTATCTCTCAAAGTGTACCAAAATATTGGAAGAATAGCATGAAGATACTGACTAATTGATGATGAAGTGGCTTTTTTGAGAAAGATGGGTAGGAGGTGTACGTGTTACATTGTACGCACCGTCAACGTGTACGTGGTGTCACCGAAAACCGTTGCAAACCACCATCTTGATGGCGTGATATGCGTGCGGCCCGTAACTTGCGGTGTGACATTTCGACATCCAGTAACCGAGTTCCAGGGCTTCGAAGGGTCGCACCGAGTACGAAGGCCGTCTGTACCGTGCCCGATTGTAAGAAAATGGTCGCTTACATGGGCTGGTTGGACTTTCGTTTTTTTTTCAATCCCCCCGCACGATCTGGAACAGGTTTTGCGGACAGATAAGCGTTTGATAATGCGTTGAACTAATTCCGATCTGTGTCATAAAACCGTTTTTGACCGGCTGGATGGCTTTTAATATCTACGCATCTATCCATCTCGCTATGATTTGTGCGATGTGTCAAAAATGGAAAAAACACAAAAATAACGAAATAAAAGATACAGACTTGCTTCGGGCTACCACTGCCAACAACTGTGTTTGTGGTTTTATTTGATTTGCCTTACGGGCGGGTTTCATTGCCATCTTTAGCAAGCAATGTATCGTCGTGCGGCACAATTTGCTTAACCCGCTTCCTTGGGCCCTTCCGTCCCTTGCTTCCTTTTCTCGCCCGCTTCGTTACACGCGCATTATTGCGATCGGTGCGCGCGATCGCACGATACGCGTTTGATAGCAACGACCGACATCCGTGCACAGCCTCAGCAAGCAGCCGTACGAGCACTTTCGATTTTTTGACTTCGTTCGCGGCATACCTTCGTTGCGCTGGCTCCCCAGCAGACGCACTTATAACGCCAAATGTAGAGCACGTGCTGTCCCGCCTCGGATCGCGCGTACGCATACGCAATCGGACTTTTAAATTGCGCAAAACCCCGATGACGGTTCGCCCATATGACAATCGTTATCCACCGGCGTCGACTTTCTCCGCCCTCGCATACCGTTTCTGCTTTCCCTTCTTGCCCGCGGTACCCCTCCCGATCGGTAACGCATCCTTGGCTGTCAGGCCGAAGGCCACACGATGACAGGTGGGGGATGACGTTTAAGATAAGTACACAAACAACACTACTTGTCAATGCGCAACACCAGCGCGTGCAAGTGCATCGTGCAAAGAGCGTTTTGTCCTCATTAGGTTGCATCGATATTTAGATATTTGGCCCACGGAATACCACCAGGTCAACAGCGGAGTGCTACATTAAAGGTAATTTTACGAAGAAGGATAACGAGAAAAAAATGAAACGCCATTCAAAATTGGGGCCTCGCCCCCTCACGAAGTGTATTACATCGCGATGATATAATAATATTTCTTTCTCCACCCGAAAACATGCATGGTTTGGCGGAGATGATTTGACTGCATTGGAATGCGCCCGCCGATTGATTACGGGCAGGTTCGGTGCCAATTATTGCTGCGTTGCTGCTTCTGTATGGTACTCGTTTTGTTTTGGTGGGACCTTAATTCTCAAATTCGCTGTGCCCCAGTCCGCCGGGCGATAAGTGTAACGCCAAGGGAGTGTTTTTCGTTCACCCGGGACGAAATGGAAGGGGTTGGTTTTGCATAAGTCACCTTAAAGAACCGATTATTTCCGTAACAACACCGCAAATCGTGCTACAAACGTAAGGTGTTCAATCCATCAGCGAAACATAAACACAAAAAAAAACCTATGTACGACAAATGTCTGAAAGGGGGAAATTAAACGCACTTGCTAAAGAACATATCGACCAAGTCCTTTCCTGCCGGTTGGTAAACGAAGTAGCATCGTGTAGGGCTTCACCTGCACCAAACATATGTGGTCACCAGAAGGATGTGACGCCATCGAACGGCTCGTGGCGTACTTCCCAGACCGGTTGCGGTTACGGGCCAGTATTGACACCCTGCTTTCGACGGCGGGCAGGTGCGCGGGAATGGTTTTTGCCCTATTAATGATGTAAAACCGCTAAGCAAAATGTGCCGATAACGACAACGAGAGCGACGTTACAACCCCCTAACACACCAATTAGTTCCACCTGGAAGGTATCGCTGCCTGCTAAAAACACACCATTGTGAATGGGGCGGTTTCACTTATCCCCTCTATTTAGCTAACTATCGTTTTATTTGTTTCTTAAGGCGACGGGCCACGGGCTCAAAGTTTCAGGTTCTCGTGAGTGCTTGTGAAACTTTCTCAGCTTGAAATCGATTTGTGAGAACCTGG
>KB664054.1:1097336-1240996 GCA_000349025.1 Anopheles minimus | reverse complement strand
TTTTGAGAACGATTTGACAGCTTGAAACTGTTTCAAAGTGTTGAAATCGATTTCTCAGCTCCCGTGGCCCGCCGCCTTTAGCTTACTGATACGGTTGTAAAAGAAATGCCAAAGACCGGCAAGCACGTTTCGCAACTTTTTTCCACCAATTCACAAAATGCGCCTGGTGGGTATGCAATATCTTCGCACGCTCCCACAATGAATTATAAACAAGCTTAAATGCTTGTATTGCTTTCATCATCATTGAGGATTTTTGTGTTGCTGTTTATTTCACTGTAAACGCCTTAAATATTATGATAAATGCCTATAAAATCATGTTTTGCTTCAGGCAAAGTTTTAAAAAGATCCCTCAATTTACAACGAGTGTTTGATGAAATATTGCATACATTGAGGAACCCAATCAAGCTTGCACATACTAAAGAAGAAGTTAATGATAAAATAATCTACAAACTATACCTTTTAAGGAATCTAAATGTGCTTGAATTAAAAAGAAAAACAATAATTTAAAGAGTTGTACAAAATTATTTCATAAGACACTTTATATTAGGCAAAATTCATATACAGTCATGTTATTCGTTACGTAAATTATTTTAGTATTGTGTCTATATTAAACACTGCGTTTTTAATAATAAAACATGCTCATTTTTCATGATATATTACGTTTTGTAAATTAAATATTACTGGTCATTTCGGTTAATCGATAGCTACGAAGAAATGAACACGGCGTGCTAAACGCTTGACATGACAGCCTGCTGCGATGGTAAACAGCTCGCCTCCACCGCATGTGTTGGTACGGGATAGACGCAACGAGTTTACGAAAGCAGCGCATCTAGCAGAAAGAGAAGCATATATGGTATGCTCTGGCCAGTGGTCGTGAGTGTATGACTCTTTCGTCCTCTGTACGAAAAGTGATATTAAATAAATCTAAAATTCATCAAACAAATAGTGCTGAAGTTCCTTACCAAAGATATTTAAAACAAGTATTGTGTAATATAGTTAGGCTTTATGTTTCAAGAAAAAAATTTCAAATGAAACAATTTTGGCGTATAAAGTTTGTTTCTTTGGTTGCCGACCACTTCCATCGTGCGATCTAATCTTGCTAGGAAACAGCAGTAAAGGAAACAGGGGAAGATGCTAATGTTTCCTCTCTGGTGTTGTGATTCGGTAAAGTTGTGTTTCAAGTGTGCTTAACTATTCGTTGCTGTAAAGTGTGATCTGTTTGTGTACAATTGTGGTAAGTTCTGGTTGGTTTTGCGGAATAAGCGTTTGTACCACGTCGTCCACGGAACACGAAACGTGACGGTGGTGTTGTGCATACAGGCTAATTCTACCACACCACTTCAAGATCAATCGGATCTGATCATCGGTATGCGAGCTCGCGTGTATTATTTGCCTAAAAGTGTGCGTGTGTGCTGGTATGTGAAGCTCTTGAGAAGTGAATTAAAATTGCACCAAACCAAATATCCGTAGGTGGAAAAACTAATCGTTTCAATTTCCGTCCTATTCCGCGACGACCTTGAGACATTTTACGTCATCGAATACACTGCAAACAAACAAAACGCGACAATCAAAATTACCTGCACCAAAACAACCATAAAAACCCTCTACCCTTTGCATTGTCGTGAGGGCAGTTTTGGGAAGTGATGCGTTATTAGAAAACCGATCATCAACTTCACGCAACCCCAGCGTTTACGATCACTTTCAGTTCATCCCCATTTTGTTGCAAACCGACCCGGTATGTTCTTGGCACAATCTGTGACATAACGAAATGTTTTCGACTCATCCTCCCCTTCGGGGGAGCGCTGCATTGGCAAACTTAAACATCCACAGCAGCTGTTTCCAGCGTGGTGTATTTTTCATCCCTTTTCCATACTTGTTTGGGTGGACAGATTGAAAAGCGAAGAAAAAAAAGCAACCCCCAACACTGGTCCAAACGAAGAAAAAAACAAGAACACCACCAACGGAGAAGCGAACGTGCTCTTTCGTGAGGGTGTGTATGTTTTGTTGGTAATTGCGCGCCATTCGCACCAGTTCGCGCTTCTGTGAGGAAAAAGAATCGTAAAAAAATGGAACATACATCCACATCCCGTACGAGAATTGCTCCGTGACCGAAACAAATCGTTCAGTTTCCCAGCGTTCTGCACGAGCGCGACAATGTGACGCCCGCTGTCGTTTCGCTACACATCGCGGAGGTTGGGGTACGGGGGGTTCGCTGTTGTTATTATTATTGGCTTTGGATCACAAAACGAGCATCCTCCCCTTCCTCCTTCATCGACCGGTTGCCCTTGTTCGCCACCCACACGCACACGGCTAGTGGAGCCGCAAAGGAAACGAATGCAACAAGTATGTTTTTGTACGACGCTGGTGTGGTGGCTCGTGAGCGAATTGCCCCGTTTTGGGGGTTAGAATAAAAATTTTAACCTAAACAAACGATACAAGCGCAATGGTGGGAGAACGCGCCAGAAGTCATTTTCCCATTCTGCGTTAGACCATTTTCTGCGCGAGTTTGTCACGCGCGCGTTGTGGCCCTCGACATCCATATTGCCCGTTTTTGTCCTATTTGTCCTCTATCTCACTCTTTCCCGCGAGTGCTACACACGGTAGGTTATTTTCGGGGTAAAGGAAAACCCCCCCTGGGCATGGCCAGTGGGCGAAGTGTTTTAGTACAATGTGGCCGTACGGATGTGTTGCAGCAAACCCGCTTCCCTCCGCATACACACATACAAACAGTTTACGATTAATGAATATACGCATGTGCCGATCGCAAACCTACATGCGTTCGGTGAAGTAACGGCACGAGGTTTGCGTGGCGTAATCAGCTCCATCCCTTCGGTTTAACACAGTTTCGAACTCTTCTTTCTTCCCGCTACAGGATAGGATCCGGTAAAGTAAATCAAAACTCACACACGTACACCCACGACGCAAACGACGGTTTTGTGCTCTCCTGCCGGCAGTAGTTGCGCGGAACGCGCTAATCTTGCCTGGCACTTCAGAGGGAAGCTGTGCGTGTGCCTTTCTGGGGATTTTGTTCGTTTTTGTGTGTGCGTGTGTGTCTGTGCGTGCTCTCGTCTAGCCAGCCAAGAATTCAACAGTCAACACCAACGCGTCATCTATCAAAACATTCAGGCTTGCAGCCGCACGGTCACAATCAACCGGACTGATAGTGTGGACAATAGCTACCCCACCGGAAAGGGGACTGCGGTGAACCGGATCGGCCGTGCACGGGCGTGTGTATGTCGGCACGACACCGACAACCACCGTCACGGTAGCGATGGCATCGAACGGTAGCGCTATTCGCCGCACTGTCGTCGAGACTGATCGTGGTTGTACCGTCGTCTAGTGGTGCCCAGTCCGGGCCCCTTCCCCTTTCCCCTGCCAAAATACTCTCTCCACTTCCCGCCGGGAAGGACAAGCACAGAACTCCTCTATATTTCACACACGTTCCTGCTTATAAGCAAAGCAACGCATCCATCGACGACGCTCTCAGCTGAAACAGGCAAAAATGGAAGAAACAGGTGAGTTCTTCTGATAGAATATTGAATAGAATGCTGATAGAATCTTACAAATTCGGATGATTTTTATCTCTATGTTATCAGTGGCCGAAGTCTCCTCTAACCCTTCGAAGTGACCTATACTTTATTCTACACACTCTGCATTTGCAGATCATCAACGATCTTCTCACGCCAGATTCGTGCATATGGAAGTTCTAGCTACTGATACTATTGGAAATTGATAAACTTCTATCACCTCAATCTCTAGACCCAAGAGCAAACCTTCTCACTGCGCATAGAACGATCAAACTATATCCACCTAAGTGATTTTACTTGAACTATAGAAATGAACGACGGCCCACAAGTCTAGCTGAGATTGGTCAAGTTCGTAGATTGGAAGGACAATTTTAATCACAACTCCCCTAGCACCAATTACAAAACATTAACGAACCGGTAGACTAGCCTCCATCAACACCATTAATACAATTATTTTAGATAAAGTGTGGCGTTTGGGTAGATTTCCCAACGAGTGGTACGGTAAACCGCGTTCCATACATCAAATGCTAATTACTTTCATTGTGTCTTCCGGTCCGGGCTGCTTCAATGTGTTTTCCTTGTTTTGATAAGATGCCCGGTGCGCTGTGATTATCGGGCTGTTTTATGAAATTTTACGATAACGAACGTGTTTCGGAATGGCGTCCGAAACAGCGCGACAGTCTGTCTTGAGTGGTTCGTGCGGTGTCTTCCCCCCTCTTTTGTGCAACAAATAGCCGTGCGATTCGAAATCAGTTGTTAACTTGTATGCGGTGTTTAAGGGGACGCTTGTAAACTGCTTCTGTCTGTGCGTGCGAGACAACCTTACCCAGGCTGCAATTAAAAAGCATATCCTCGAGCCTTCACCTCCGTCCAAGGTTAGTGTTGGTTGGGTGGCGTATGCCAAAACCCTGCCACTGCACTGTCGCGTGTCCCTACGCGCATATGCTCCAGCTCCGGCTTATCGGCTTAATGGAAGCAACGACTAGCTGCTAGTGGTTTGCGTAGAAAAACGAGCACGGTGCTGATGGACTGGGTCGCGAATGCATTGATGGGCTGTGTTTGGTCAATCAAGCGAACTGCACAAACAGTGGCGCATTCTAACAGCGTTTGCGGTTTGCGCAAGCGCTCACACTTTATTGCTACCCTGCCGCGCACTACCCGTGTGTGTCGCCCGTCCCCAATCTTGGTGGAACCACTTGCATACACGGTGCTATTGTACAGCTGTAGTTGTAAGGGGATGGGGGAGAAGCCAAGATAAAGGGCCCGTTTACACCTTGCGGTCAGTCTCTATGGTGTGTTATCTACTTCCTTGCTCCCACACACACACACAGCACCTTGAGACGGTCGCATCCTGCCGGTCGGTGAGGTGTGTTTTTATGTGCGTGTCAGGTTGCTGCATTTGTCCCGCTCGTACCGCTTGATTAGATGGTCATAATTGCGAATTAGCCCTCACCATACTGCATCGTACAGCCGTACTCTTTGGGGGGGGGGGGGGGGTTGAAGTGGGAGTGTGTGTTCTGTTTCGTGGAATTTCGTGGTGAGTGTCGCATTAGCTCGCGAAAAGTTCTCTCCTGACAGTCGAGAAAACTCTCGCTAGATTAATGCATCCTCACTGCCGATAGTCTGTCTGTGCCAGTCGTTCCGTAACGTTAGAAGAAGTTAGAAGTAAAGGCAAAACACTTGCTTAATACATATAAATACCCTTCATCCTCCATCGGGTTGGTAAGCCTCATGTGTATATGTGGTGTAAATATTAATATTTGCTTATCAGACGCTATTCTGGGTTGGAAAATCTCTCATGAGGCATGTCTTGTGTCATTTCAGAAACTCATGCAGTAGTAGCGAGCGTTAAGCACAGTGGCAGCATGTCCAACCTCAGCGACATATCCGGCAACACCGCCATACAGGTGTCCGGGGCCAGTTCGCACGCAGGCCATCCCCGACCGCGCATGGACATTGCGGTTGTGATCGACTGCGAGAAGAGTGCGTGCCTGAGCCACCGGAAGGCCGCCCTGGAGGATGTGCGGCAGGCGTGCGCCCAGGTCGGTGCCAACCTCCAGCTGCTGCCGTTCGAAGTCCTCGACTACAGCGACCGTAACACGCTCGAATACTTCTACAACGCGGACGTGGTCGTGGTGGATCTCAGCGTCCACACGCAACAGATCACCCTCTGCTATCATCTCGGCGTCCGGGAAAGCTTCGAGATGAACGAAAACATCGTCATCTACAACGACACGCAGCACGAGGCAACGCTGCGGACGAAGATCTCCTGCGGCAACTATCAGTTTATCTCGTACCGGTTGCACGAGAACGGTAGCGTAATCATCACTAGTCCACTGAAAGCGACCGCCGATGAACAGGCGGCACAATCTCAACAACAGCAAGCGTCGCAACAGCAACCACTACAGCAGCAGCAGCAGCAGCAACAGCAGCAACACTTGACAACGCTGGTCGCTGCCCTGCGCCGGCTGTTCCAGGATGTGGAAATTCAATCGAAGGCACATCTGCGCGAAAAGTTTCTGGCCGACTTACGCAGCATGCGGGACCAGCACGCCGGTACGGTGGAGGAGCTGCAGCGCATGTTGCGCAACATGCGCAAACGGCTGGACGATCCGCACGTGCTGTCGAAGGAGATTCTGCAGACGTACATGCTGTCGTTGCGTGACGTGCAGGACTACGACGCCATGGTGCAGCTGGTGGACGATCTGCAAACGATACCGAACAAGCAGAACTACATCAACACCGGCCATATGCACTATCTGTACGCGTTTGCGCTCAATCGGCGCAACCACGAGGGTGACCGGGAGCGTGCGTTGCGCACCTGTACGAAGGCGCTCGAGAAGAAGGAGAACCACTTCCCGGACATGCTGTGTCTGTACGGGCGCATATACAAAGACATCTTTGTCGAGTCGAATCACACGGATAGGGAAAGCTTGAAGAATGCCATCATCTGGTACCGGAAGTCATTCGAGGTGCAGCCGAACGAGTTTGCGGGCATCAATCTGGCAACGCTGCTCGTGATCGACGGGAAGGATTTTACGGACAACGAGCTGCAGCACATTGGCATGAAGCTGAACAATCTCATCGGCAAGAAGGGGTCGCTGTCGCAGATCAAGGATTACTGGAACGTGGCGACGTTCTTCGAGATATCGGTGCTGGCGGAAAACTACGCCAAAGCGATCCAGGCGGCAGAGTGTATGTTTAAGTTGCGTCCGCCGAAATGGTACCTGAAGTCCACGATCGGCAACATCATGCTGATCGATCGGGCCCGCAAACGCACGGAGGAGACGGCGGGCATCGAGCAGCAGATATTTGAGTTTTGGATGGAGTTCTTCCTGGAAGCGACCGCGCGCGAACCGTCGAGCATGGTGCGGTTCCCGATATTGATACTCGAGCCGCAGAAGATCTACATGCCGAGCTACGTGTCGATCCACATGGACGCGGAACAGAAGTCGATCGATATTACCAACATCTGTCAGCAGCACGCGAAGGGTACGTGTCTGAAGCTGCACGACTTTAACTTTCTCGCGAGCCAAATCAAATCCGTGAGCCTTTACAAGCGGGACGAACGGTGCGCGTACCTGTACGTGCACCACAACTCGGACGACTTCCAGATGTTCTTCCCGTCGGTGCAGTGCCGGCAGACGTTCTACGATCTGATCCTGCAGATGACGGCCGACCAGGGGTCGGGCTTTATCGATCTGTCGTCAGCCGAGACGACGGCCGACGAGCTGAAGTACGAGTACGATATGGATGACGAAGGGCAGCGCATACTGCTCGGCAAGGGTACGTACGGGGCGGTGTATGCGGCCCGCGATCTGACCACCCAGGTGAAGATCGCCGTGAAGGAGGTGTACGAACGGAACGCGCACGACGTACAGCCGCTGCACGAAGAGATCAAACTGCACTCGCAGCTGCGCCATCGCAACATCGTCCAGTACTGGGGTTCCAAGTCGGAGAACCAGTTCTTCAAGATCTTCATGGAGCAGGTGCCGGGCGGTTCGCTCTCCGCGCTGCTCTGCTCCAAATGGGGTCCGCTCAAGGACAACGAAACGACGATCGCCTTCTACTCGCGCCAAATACTGGAGGGCTTAAAGTACCTGCACGACCAGAAGATAGTGCACCGCGATATCAAGGGTGGCAATGTGCTGGTCAACACGTACAGCGGTGTGGTGAAGATATCGGACTTTGGCACCTCGAAACGGTTGGCCGGCATCAATCCGGCGACGGAAACGTTCACCGGCACGCTACAGTACATGGCGCCGGAGGTGATCGACCAGGGCGTGCGAGGGTATGGACCGGCCGCTGATATCTGGTCGTTCGGGTGTACGGTGGTGGAGATGGCCACCGGCAAACCACCGTTCGTTGAGCTCGGTTGTCCCCAGGCGGCCATGTTTAAGGTGGGCTACTACAAAACCCATCCCAACATCCCGGAGGAGCTGTCGTCGATCGCGAAGAACTTCATCCTCCGCTGTTTCGAGGTGAACGTGGACAAACGTGCGACCGCTACCGAACTGCTCGAAGATCCGTTCCTGTGCGAGTACGTATCATGCTTCGCACTCGAGTTTTGTGCCCCCATTCTTACATGTCTGTGTTTGATACTTCCATTGCAGAAAGCACAAAAAGATGCGCCCATCCTTCAGCAGCAACAGTACCATCAGTGGCTTACCACATCCACCGGCTGGGTGTGAATTTAACCGCAGCGTAAGCATGCCAGCCGACCGTCACAGTGCGAAAACGCTCACCTCCCAGCAAAGCTCCGCCAGCTGTAACACACCCACATTCAGCTCGGAAACAGAGTAAGTGTGGCCATCACATGTTTAAGTGCCTTCCAAACTTACGTACCATTACATGTTTGCCCTTCTATTATCGCCATACTTTATGGTTTGTCTCTCTAATGAAAATGGTCGCAACGCGCAGTTGAGGTTGAGGTTGTACTTTTTGTTTCCTTTTGTTTTGTTTTTTATTACAAATTTGCTTTCATTCTTATTTTTTTCTCTAATGTCTCTTGCGAATTCATTTGCAATTTAACACATTTCAGCTTCCATCGTGCATTCATTGATAATTAATTGTTGCTTTCTTGTTTTTTTTTCTTTTATTTTCATTTTATTGCGGTTACACTTCGTATTCCGTCGTTGTTTTCTTATCAAAATGTGTGTTCCTGCGTTACTTACGTGAAACCAATCTTTGTTTTTTTTTCTACCTTCCTTCCTTCTACTTCATGTGTTTGGAAAAACAATCAAAAAAACACATACAATTGACCCTTTCATTAAAATGTTCTGTTGTTTTTTTTTTAATATTCTGTGTTACACACATTTTCTGTACACCTTTTATTTCTGTTCGCAAAAATTGTTTGTGTGTGTGTGCGTGTTTATAATATTATTTACGCCTTCTGTTGGTGGGCTTTTTGGCTGTCGCTTGCTCCAACATCTCCGACCCGGTTCTTTATCCATCGCGCGGTAAATAATTTATAACTCCACACACCGCTACCGTTCGCGTGTACTTGTTGTTGTGGTTGGGCGTACGAAAACGCGTTAACGACGATCAGAGCCGCTTCGATCACATCGTTGAACAGTGCGATCGGCGTCCCACCGGCCAGTCGGTCGATGACGGAGCGGAAAAACAAACATTCGTTCCAGCTAACGCCGATCAAGATGCCCAAGATGCCGAACAGTGTGAACAGCATCGGGTAAGTAAGGATAGACGAACTGATCATCGCCCAGCGTTCCTGCCTTGTGTTTAGAATTAAAGCGAATCGAATATGTTTACGCACCACGGAGAGCAAACAAGGATTGGAGCTAAAGTTTCTCCTTTGTTTGATCATTTGCAGAAATATTGCGGAAACTCCCTCGCTAGAGATGGATCCCGCCGAACAGACATCCACGGTGTTCCAGCTCAATCGGCGAAGTTCCTCTGGCGGGTTACTGTCACCTGAGGTACGTCTCGCAGTCGCTCTTTTGAGCGGAAAGTGTATAATATAGTTTTATTTTGTTTTGATCCACCTTAGATTGATATAACGACGGGTACCGCCAGCAAATTGCCACTAGCGGCCGAAGCGAACGAAAGCGATGGTTTCTATCTGCTGAAGAAAGACTCCCAGCGGCGCCAAACGCTCGACAAGGTGCTCTGCCACGACGTGACGAAGATCTGCGAGCTGTGGCTAACGAAGATCGAGCCGGACGCGAATCAGGAGCTGGCGATCACCCTTGACCATCTGGAGATGTTGCTGAACGGTTTGCGCAAATACATTGCGGAACAGCGCACCGACACACTGGAGCAGGCGATCGCACAGCTGAAGGAGCAGCCCAACTTTAACTCCATCGCGATCGTGCAACTCCACCTGGCGCTGTACGCTTTCCAGAACACGGTCATCACGGTGCTGCGGTCGCACAACATCAAACCGCACTGGATGTTCGCGCTGGAAAATCTAGTCAAGAGTGCGGTCCATGCGGGCATCACGATCCTTTCGCCGAAGCTGGGCGCAAATCTGGCCGGCAATGCACCGAACGATGATGAGTACGACGAGGAAACGAACGACATCACGGGACCGCCCGTCCGTACGGTGCTGCCGCTGAATGGACGTCCAGCCGGTCATCATGGCCGGGACGAGCGGGATGGTATGGTCGGGTACGACTGTGACTACGATGTGTACGATCTGCCCGATGGCGACGATGAACCGATCGACGAGCTGGAGGAACAGCTAACGACGACATCCGGGCACGGTACCGGCAGTTCCGTGCGGTCCAACAAACCGCGCGCAAGAAGCCACGGTACGGACAGCGCATCCGGCACACCGTTGCAGAAGAAAACGCGCTGGAAAACGTTACGCGAGCAGGTGGAAGCACTGCGGACGGAAAATCTAAGACTGAAGGAGTACCTGCTGGAATCTCAACAATCGTACCAGAGCGCGTTCCGGGCGGTGCTGGAGAGCGGTGCGTTCGCACGTTGCCTCACCGACCAGCTCGTGGCACTGATGGAGCGTTGCCTGCACGAGCACAGCACGCCCGACCTCGGTGACGGGGAGGACGGTACCAGACGGCGCTCCCAGCTCTGGAACCGGAAGGCAACGGGTGGGAACAGTGTACAACCGCCGAAACCGGCGCGGAATGTTACGCCCGCGGTGAACGAAGACGACGACGAGACGGTCGGCGATCAGCGTTTGGCGGAATGGCTGCAAACGCAAGGCATCAAGCGGGTGGAGAGTCTGCAACGGATACTGAGCGAAGGTTTCCTGTACGACGATTTCATTTACGAACTGGAACGGAACGATCTGCGCCGGTTGGGTCTCAAGTGAGTGTGTGACGATGAAATTCCATCATTTCTTTATCCTTCTTGTCTCAGTAACATCCCAAATGTTCAGAACAAATTCCCTGAAAGTCGGAGAACCGCTAGAAATGACATTTTCATCCCTTCTTTCAATCATTGTCTTCAAATTCTTTACTGTCTGAATAGTTTCTCGTGTAAATACTTCCAAATTTGAGTAACGCGCCTTTATCGTTTTAGGATTGGCGAAGAACTTCGCATTTGGAACGCGCTGAAGAAGCACCGCAGGCTTTATCCACCGAGCAAGCGCACACACGCCAGCGTCGAGACGGATGGCGTTGAACATTGGCATCACAACAACTGCTTGAATGACGATCACACCGCTGCCATCGATACGCGATAGGAACGCCCGCCTTCCGCCTTCAAGTGTCCTTTTAAATGTGTCGAATTTTTGCAACAAAAAAAACGATAGATATATCACCTGTGATTGGGAAACGAAACAACTGTCTGCTCAAATACAACCGTTCTGCATGGGTGAAAAAATGGCAGCTGAAACAAAAACTTACCATACGGGAGTGTAGAGCTCCTCTAAATGTGCAATCGTCAGCGCAATTTCCTTACTCTGCAGCAATAACAGACAAAAAGCACAAATGCTTCTGCTGGGGGGGGGGGGGCTGCTTTGGAAGGCTTTACAAGCAGGTGTAACACGAAACCCTCCCTCCCCCCAAAGCGGACAGACGCAGTATGACAATAGCTATAGATTTTAGGCATCAAAGTTTTCGGAGATAATCATCGTCATATCGCCCCGTACGTACAACAGATTGTAAATAACATTGCTGCAGTAATAAACGCAAATGGCAGATGCTTTCTTTATTAATACATTCGCTTGAAGAACTGCGGATGCTTGCCGTAAATGCGAAAGAAAACCCCGCTGGTGATATATTGGTTGATGGCGAAAGTCCGACAGCCGGTGTGTGGAAAGGCAATATTGTACTTTATTTTTGTCAGAAAAACAAATTTATAAACCGACCGAGTAGATGCCGATTAGTCGCCAGGATAGCGCGCGTGGAAACTGTGTTGCAAGAAGGGGTGTTTTTTTACGTTCGAAGAAGGTTAAATAAGGGGACCTGTGTCGTACATCGTAAGTTGATTTTACACGACCGAGTAAAGGAATTGAAAAAAACGCTTACCCCGAATAATACTTTATCGTTGAATAAATAAAACAAAATATTAAAATATTACTTCATCAGCAGTTAGTATGAGTTGGTGGTGCAGTTTAGTTGTTGCTACAGCAGGAGAGGATTGAGTTGAGCTGAAACCCAATTCGCCTATTCCCGTAAAATATCCCAGGATATCTTTTTTTTTTGCTGGGTGTTTGTCTTCCAGCAAGGCATCGGTTTTAATAAATAAGATAATAATTTAAATGCGTGTCATACGCATCCCGTTTGCCGTTTTTCTGTTGTTGTCTGGCTTTGGTAACCCTCAACCGTAGCGTAGAATATAGATGTAAACAATGGTTAGTGCTTTCATAAAGTCACGCTTCCAAAGGACCGCCGTGAAGCTGTTGGAAAGTTAGTTTTTCTTTCATTCTGTTGTTTTTGTTTTTTGTAGTTTAGCTTTCTTTTCCATTTTCTTCCTTCCTTCCTGCATCCGCCGGGCAGACCCAAATTACTTGCCGAGCAGTATCTTCCTGGTGGCGCCAAAGTTGAGACCCGCCTGGGTAGCACCCTTGTTCGAGCCGGCCTGCAACCCGATCAGACCCTCGCCGGCCCGCAGCTGCTCCTCGGTGAATTCGCGCCGGTTCTCTTCGGCCGGCCGCGGTCCTAGATACGGTCCACGGAATTCCGGATGTTTGTAGCACTGGGGGGATGGTAAGAAGCATCATGTAAACCATTGCCCGGGACACAACACACTAAGCTACTCACCGCCCGGCCAACGGCAAAGATGGTCGTCGTAACGAGGGCAACGTTTTTGCGATCCCAGAGATCGGTCGTCTGGAAGAGGTCCACATCGGCCACACCGTACTTGATGCACGCCTTCTGGAACCTGCCGGCGGGATAGGGAAATTACCACCTTGACGTGTGAGCGTGTTTCGCGAGAATAAGGAACCGGTTGCGACCACTTTTTGGCACTCGCCAAGCTGTGAGAGCAATCGATAAGCAATGGAACAGGAGTGCAGCAATGGCGGGGACACCATTTTACAGTGCAGCATCAGCATCAGGTGTGCCGGCACCTAGCAGCTTGCGAAATTTCTCGATTTACAACATGAAAAACAAGCAGCGCTGGACTGACGGCATTTAACAAGTTACAGTGACGCGAGCACCATCTGAAGCACTGTTTACCTCGCCGCTGAACATAAATATGAATCAAATAAATTATATGTAATTATTTCTAGCTTGAATCAGGAAAGAAAACTTTAATAAAATATTAATTTAAAAAAAATCGCTTTTTGTATCTAATTCTAGCAAAAATTATCGAACTAGTAAGAATTACCCATGAAGAATAATTCGATAAATATCAGTTAATGACGTTAGGATTTCTTTAAACTATTCCTTAATCACGCAATTTATTCGCTACGAAGCCTTTCGGCTTCAGATCTTACAATTTATTTATTTTTAATTAAGGAAATATTTTCCCTTTCCGCTTCATTGTAAAACCGGGCATAACACAGTGCCGTTTTACGGGTGGAGTGGTTTTGAGCGCTACAGTATTGCATCAGCATCCAGCTTCTTCGTGCATGCGATCTCGGTAGAAATGCTACACAGCGCGACCTGTTTCGATGTCAAACACCACAAAATTTATAAAGCCGCTGCTGCGTATTTCACAATGCAAAACCGTACTTCCCGTGCAATCGAGAAAAATTACAAAAATATTTGCTCTTTTTCTATGATTTTTTTTATTTCTGTTGTTGCAGGAAGCAATAAAATAGTTTGCGATTTTAATAATAAAAATTATTAAGTATTAAAGTTTGGATAAATGTTACCATAAACCAAACGGGTTTGTGTTACCAGTGCGTAACAAACCAATCGGTTCCCACCCCAGTGTTCGACCGGTAACGTTTGCCGACACATTCGGTCACGCGCGCTATACTGCAACTGCCGTAATGGAGCCTGCTACGTGGCATGCGCTCCCAGTAAAGTTGGTACCTTATTCGACCGCATTTCGACTGACGCACGGGTTCATGATGCGACAGCATGAAACTGCTGTGTAAGTCGTGGCTGCTATCGGGCATGCGGCCCGGGTGAAAACGGGACCCGGTTCGACCGGATTTCTGTCACTCACGCGTTCAGCGGGACCGCATCGTTGACGCAAAGACCAAACAAATCCTGCAGTGCTCGCACCTTGTGTAGCACGACCGGGCAGAGAAATCACGCAAAACCCACGTCAGGCAGAATGGCGTTTCAGCAAACTGCTTTCCTTTTTTCGCTTCAATAGCACTCGCACGCGCCGGTTGTCATTCTGGGACGGTTACCAGGCAACACGTATCTGTGTGCGCACACAACCATTTTGGCGCTTTCTGTTTTGACGCGCGTAGCAAGTGGTACTTTTACCACGACTTTTACCATGCTCGCAGCACCGGTAGGAGCCAGCGCGCTAACACCGTTTATACCGGTCCCGGCCGACCACGGTCGCGTTCTGCTTTATAGGATCTGGCACAATCGTATACGCTCACTGTACACGGCAAACGGCTACAGGTTGAAACATGTTGTAGCACGCAAACGCTGATTTCTACCGGGAGCGCAGGAGCCTCCGCACCAAAGGTTACATAAAGAGGCGTGGCTATACCAAGTGCCGGCCACCGACGATACCAAGCGCACAGCGTACAGTGCGTGACAAGTTCAACAATCACGTGGATTGGTGTATCTTTGAAGCAAATATTATTATTGGAAGATAGATGGATGTACTGGTGTGCTGTGTAGCAAGTATATAGAGCAAAATCTACGCCTATTAAACGCTGTGTAAGCAACGTAGGAGTGAGCAGTAGCGGAAGTCCATGTGGACAATCCGACCACTGCAGTAACATACTCGTGAGGTGGTCCGGAGTCACCTTCTCACATCTAGTCTTATAGTTCGGGACTGCATTCACCTATACACGAGGTCAGCAGACTAATGCATTCATTTGGTGCTTAACTGTTGGTAGTGTCGTAAGGCTGTATGCCTGTAATCTAACCAATTACATCGTGCAATGCTGTGGGGGACCGTACGCATCTTTGATGAAGGTTGGTCGTACCCAAAAGTCATATTGTTTAGACTTAGGGGTTGTTAGTCCCTAGGTTAGGTCAGTTTTCTTCAAGATTTTCCCCTCCGACAAATTAAAAAAAAAGGTAGATGAATCTATCAGGATTCATAAATGTATGATGATTTAGCAGAATATAGCGGCGTTTATCTTCATTCCCCCGTAGTGAAGACCGTCTATCCAACTAGTAAGCCATTATATGGCCGATATAACCGAAATTTCAAATTTAATCATGTAGTCATTGAAATTTCGTCCGTGTGCTTGTAAAATATTTCACGTACTGTACCATCACGCAGCCATAGGGCAGCCTTCACAACAAACATCCTGCTATTCGCATGCTGCCCATGTACAAATGCGCAGCATGTCGGTTATTTCCTGTTTCAGTGGTGTTTTCGCTCATGCGCCATTATAGCGTACGGAATAGAAGAAGCCGCCAGTGTTGCTGTTCCCGTAGAAATGGCGCTTCAGCAAACCGGTACGTTTGAATCGTTTGGCCGGTTTGTGCCAGACGCAGCCAGCGGTATGCTGCCGTGTGCATACCACCCTGGTACGAGTGGAACCACGAATCAACCGAATCCGAGGACGAATTTTACCGTTTCGCCGGATGTCACTGCTCTCTCTGACAGCCGAAAAGGGTTTGCGTTCATTTCCTTTGGACGATCGAGCGAAACCGTTAAAAACCCAACGGAAACTTTTCCGGGTGGTTGGAAAATGTTTACTTACTGGTTAATATTGTCCATCATCTTGTAATCGCCACCGGAGGTGTTGATCTTCGGCACGATGCCCGGCGACAGACGGTTCATTAGCCGGCAGAGCAGGATGCCATCCCGCAGGCAGTCTTCGTACACGTGGCCGGCTGGAAACTTTTCACCAATGACCGTCTCGATCCAGTGCTGCGCCTCACGCTCCTGATCGCGATCTCGCTTACCGGCAACCTTTGGGTGTAGAGAATTACATCAATTACGATTAGCTTTAAATGAATGTAATTAATTTGCAGTTTGAGCCACCATAATTTGAACAATATTTTAACTCCCTCACGCATGCGATCCTGGTGGAAGTTGCACCCAGCAAAAGACACGATTATACAATTAGATGTTTGTTTGGTAACCACGACGTAGAATCGTGACTTCAGTTTGTTAAGAAAAGTAAATCATTTTAATTTTATTGACTACGTTTCAATAAAACCCAGGATTACCAGGGTATATTATTCCTAATTTTGTATTCTATATGGTAGAAAGATTTTACCACAAACTAATGCTCTATAAACACACTCAGAGTTGGGGTTGTTTCTGATGCCCTCGCAAAGCATGCGTTCCGGGTAGAAATGCACCCAGCACAAAGCACAAATCGCAATTGCGATTCCAAAGGGGTTTTGATGTTTCGGGGAAAACACGACCAACCGTCGTCGATTTTGGTTTTTTAAAGAGTAACAGCAATTTTAAATAACAAAAAAATATGTAAACAATTAGAAACATACAACACAGAAACATTTTTCATTTGATTGGGGAAAAATATTATTTTAATCGCACAATTGCATACAGTCGCGTTCCCATGGGGGATTTCGTTTAATTTATAGCACTTGCCACTCCTGCACGCATGCGACCCTGGTAGGGAACGGTTCAAAACGCTATTCGCAGGCGGCCCTGTACGGTTTGACGTTTCCAGCACGCCCGTACCCATATAAGCTGACGTTTGTTGTCAAAAGTGAAAAGAAGCCAGAGTTCGAAGATATTAATTTCTTTCTTGCCGGCGTGCGCAAAATGGTCTGTAATTAAATACATTTTTATCCAGCAATGTGTACACGGGCATAAGGAAGGTTGTTCCTTCTGTACTCGGTTCTGGAGCCGCAGTCATGCGTTCACAGTTCCCGTACGAAGTTCACTGTCCCGCTAATGCACTGCCAGAGCACAAGCGGCATCTGTGCCTGCTTTTTTTTATACATTTCCGAAAAAAAAACACCCCGCCATTACCACACATCGTTAAGTCTCTGGGCATTAGGGTGGGGTTTTTCACGACGAGATTGCATTTGCGCCTACCGAGCAGCGGGGAAGATCATGGCCCTCGCTGTCGAGAAAATGGCACCATTTTAATCCTTGCGCCCGTCCAACTGTTGGACAAACACTTCGCTGCGCCGTGTCACGTTCGTGTGGGAGTGGAAGAAAAATTGTACGTAAATAAATAATAATAATAACACAGGGGGCCGCGAAACGCGCGAGCTAATGTGTAGAACCACCCGCTGGGAAAAACACACGCACACGACGTTGCAAATAGCCGAACACGCTGCCCTCCATGTTCACGGTTCGTTATTTTAAGATCCATCACACCGAACGGTTCCAATTGCTACCAACAACCCGGTTAGCGCACATGACACATGGGGGATGGATGGACCGGGGTGAAGGAAGTTGGAGCACTGCGCACACTCTGCCCGTGCCACCCACACATCCCAGTACAGTTTTCATCGTCCGGGAGAGGTTATGCCCTTTGTGGCCGTGGTTGGATTAAGTTATAATCCCCGCCCGAAGGTAACATCTTGGCCACCGGGATGGGATGTAACCTACTGCGCTTGCAAATCGTTTAATACATTTCTCTTGCGTCATCTCCTCCCAAGAGTTGATAGGAATTCTCCGCACACATCCCAAACTAATACTTTGTAGTGGGGTTTTATTGATGTTGTTGTGGGGTTGTTCCTGCAGTGGACGAGCAGTTACATCTTGTGGAACAACTCCAACGATTAATCAAAGTTCCAACGAAGAACAGCCGTAGATTGATGTGCTGTCACCTTCAACATCAGTACCGGGAAAAACTAACTGCTCCAATTCGGGCAACTATTCGGAAGCCTGAGAACATGCACCAAAAGTTCGCCAACGCGAAGTAAACAAACAGCGACGCCACGCAAAGGGAAAAAATTAACTTGTTGCAACACACCCGCCAAATCCGGATGATGTCATTGAGGATACTATCTGCTCCGGATCTCTTACAAACAAACAAACACACACTCACACATATTTGGTTCCGAATCGTCGCCGATTAGGTCTCGCACACCGCTCTCTGTGCTCCACAAGAATTTGTAGCCGATGATTAAAATTAGTATATGATCGCTGGTCTAACTAGCAGGGATGGCGCAATAGGTCAATCGTTCGTCCAGCGTTGACGTCACTTATCCGGTTTGTGCGGGCGGTGGAAACTCTGCCACTGTCCTTCCACTGACGACCTCCAGTGGGAAGACTTCCCCTGTGAAACCGAGCGCATGTTCTCGAGATCGAAAGACATCACCGTCAGATCGTTTGCTTGAGAAAACAGCTCGACAGTGAATTTTATCGCCCAGCGAGTTCCAGAGTTTGGTAAGGATATGCATTAAAATTGATAAAATTGGAGATTCTAGATCCCCATGCGAGATGGGGCGAGATTATAAAAAAACAGAGGATATACTTTAAAGCTAGTAAAATCTGAGAAAATCTTGGATCTCTTTGAAATTGTATCATAAATTTCTAAATTATAATGTTGAACTTTTGACACCCAGATGTCAGAAAAGCTTTTATCCCCACCTTCAATGTTTATGTTGGAAAAATCCAAAATGGTCCTTAACCCTCAAGGCAAGGCGATAAAAAAACACACACAACCACGACCACTTCCTAACGGAAAGATGTTGTTTTTCCGTGGAATTACGATGGGCGGCTGTGATTGGAACAAGACTGTTTGCATTTTTTCCCCTTTCTTTCTTTCTTTTTCCACCCCGGATAATATATCTTGAATGGAACGGGAATGGGCTACCGCTTCACAGATCGCTTACAAAGCAAAAAACCACCTTGCGCAAGCGCACCCATGCTTTGCGAGAATTATCCGCGATCTTCCGTTTTTCTGCACCTTTTCCTTCCGATCATTGAAGCGAATGGGTGGGTGAATGGTAGCGTTATACACCGACTGGTACGAATGACCGTAGGCAGTAGTCGTCATCGTGAAGCCAGTACGGGGGAGGGTTTTTTTGGTTGGTGCGGTGTGAAAAAAAAAACATCCCGCGAAGAGACACGCGCCTGGATCACCGCCGAACGCCCCGAAAATTCTGCCAGCCCGACCCGACAAAATTCGCCCACCCGTGGTCGAACCGGCACAGTCTAGCGCAGGTCGGCGTACCGCGAACATCTTCGAACTAGCTAAGATTTCGGGTGTGACTTACGTTCAGTTTTCCACCTGCTCCGTCCGAAACAGTGTGTTTGTGCACGTGTGTGTGTGTTTGTGAAAACGTTTCGAACGCAGTGAGGTTTTTCCATCGATTTATCTACGTTCAATCAACCGTATCAATCAAAACTAAGATGGCGGTACGTGTACTATCAGGGAAATTCCGTTGCAGGATTTTTTTACTTCCACCTTCTAATTAGTGGCTGGCCTTATCAAAGTGGGATTTTCCAAACATATTATTTGCATTTTCTATTGCGTGCGTACGCTGCTTCGAAGGTACGGGAAAGTGATTTTCACTGCTGGAATGTTGTTGGAAGCTCCTGGAGTCGGAGTCGTCAATCTTCATCACAAATGCTACATCACCGTGCACTAGTTGATATACTTCCAGATGTTGAGCAAACCACTCGGCACGGTGATCTATGCTGTCGATATGTCAGGTCGCATTAAACCGATGACGATGGTTTCTCGTTTTGCTTACGAGTTTTTTTTTCCCCTACTCATCTAATTGCCTCATCAACTTTGAATGCCAATAACTGGTGCGCATGCGAGTTTGCAATCCAAGTACAATGGCTAATGGTTTACGAAAACGACCAGCTGAAACAAATGCATTGGACATCAATCTGCCACACTACCGATTCCTCGCCCCAGCGTACGTACTTCACGGTATCGGTCAATGGTCCGCGAAGTAATATAATTAGCGACGTCTGGCTAAAGTCGTAGGCGCTTGTTTTGCAAGAATATCTAATGCTGACTTTAATAACTGTATAATGACGTTAGTGACATTGAGAAAATGGTTTAAAATACCTCATTAAGCACCTGGTCGTAGTAACACACTATCAAAACGATGCATTGTTAAGGCCTAACGCAACATGAAATCTGGCAAAGAGCTCTGTAAGACCTAGGGTAAGATTTTTTGAAAGAGCAATTCCGGCTAATCTTCACCGATAGGAAGACTCCACCTAGTAACAGATTTCCATGCGCATCCGGCTAATGGAATCAAAAAAAAAGGAAAACCTCAGCTCGTGGAAAGCCGATCGTGGCCAGGTTCTATTTTTAGTAACCGGGGCCATACGTTGATGGAAAAACATTGCCAACCCATCAAGATCTTGGAAAATCCCCATCCGCCAGAAACAGAAACATTTTGCCCCATCCCCTATGCAAAAGCGACGCGGGGTTGAAAATTCGCGAACGGATGCGTTTATAGCCGGTTACTGCCTCTCGGTTGATGTAATTGTTTATTTGTTGCCCTTTTTGCCCCATTCCATTTTGACAGCCCCGCAACAAGGAACAGGAAGCCGAGGTACTGCAGTGGATCAGCGATGTGCTGGGCGAAAAGTTGCCGCCCGGTCAGTACGAGGACGTGCTGAAGGATGGGGTGGTGCTGTGCAAGCTGATCAACAAGATGGCACCGGGCTCGGTGAAGAAGATCCAGGAGCGTGGCACCAACTTCCAGCTGATGGAGAACATCCAGCGCTTCCAGGCGGCGGTCAAGAAGTACGGTGTGCCGGAGGAGGAAATCTTCCAGACGGCGGATCTGTTCGAGCGGCGCAATATCGCACAGGTGACGCTGTGTCTGTACTCGCTTGGAAGAATTGTAAGTAGCTGCTTGCCTCCAGGTTTTGGAACCTCTGGACATCCATCCTAACCTTATCCACCCCTTCCAGACCCAAAAGCACCCGGAATACAATGGACCAACGCTTGGGCCCAAAATGGCGGACAAGAATGAGCGCAACTTCTCCGAGGAGCAGCTGCGAGCCCATCACGGTGAGCTGAACCTACAGATGGGCTACAACAAAGGTGCGTCGCAGGCCGGTTGCGGATCGTTCGGTAACTCCCGCCATATGTAGATCGGGGTTAGCGGCTATCGGAACCATCAAGTGCCTCTTTCCGTCACGCGCCTTAAAACACATTGACGGAATGGCCCTGTTTTTAGTGTATCCGGCAGCATCCGCCGTGTGTTTGGTGTTTGCTTTATGTACAAAAAAACAAAAACAAAACAAAATCAACTCATTCGCGCTCTTCTATTTCCATCACCCATCGCTTCAGAAAGATAGACAGAGAACTCGAGGTAGAGACAGAGAGAGATATGTAGTGGGTAAAAGTCCATTCGTTCGGTCTGGTCTGATCCAACGGGCTAAGCGTTACACAAATTCATCTTCGAGGATCCGTCATATGTGCATCATTGCTATTTTTAGGGTTTAAAACGAACAAATCACCACCTCCCCCCACCCCCTTCTGTCATGTAGCCGTACTAATCGTTCTGCCCGACCAAACGGTTGTTCTCGCAACCTGACACCTACGCGCCAAAACTAACCTTCACATTAAGGACGTCGCTAGCGCAGGAGGGCAACTCTATTAAATGCTCTCAAGAAGAAGATAAAAACAACAACGCGCAAACGATCATCTCATATCTCATCGAGTCCAACAATCACCCACCCTTTTTAATCATCCATAGTTAAGTGCGGTAATCCGAAAATGAGATGAACGGTGCTAGAACTGCAGTCATCTCGGCAAGAACAACACGCGAAAGCTGTGCGTGTTTGTTTCTTTTTGTGCTTATACTCCTGCTACTGTTGCGATGATAACGTTGCAATATTCACTTCCCATATAGCAATCGGCACTGTATTATAAACGGCGTACGTGGCTACAAATAAATAATATATGACACTACTCATGTGTGTGTATGTTTTTCGTTCGTCGAATCTTGTCCGTGGCAAACAACTCTCGGAGGAATATTGTGCACGTAATGGCCGCAATTACATCACCGGCGCTGGAGCGAATTACTACCTGTCAGAATGACAAGCTGATGGAACTTGCCAGGCCGAACTCTTTGCAGTTCCATTGGCTTAATTATCAGTTATCACAATCTACCTTCCCCACGTTCTTGGCTCGTTCTACTCTATTATCACCTGCTACAATAGTGCACTGCAGGCACATTACACAGCGCGAACTCATGACCTCCAGGGTCTCGGTGCGTCTCCGTCTCTAGGTCCAGTTTTATGATTGAACAGAAATAATTGCAACACCGTGTAGCTTGCTTGTACGACAATAGGGCCCGGATTGTTGAACTAGAATTCTCTAGAACCGCATATCCACAGTTAAAAGATGTTCCACTAGCAGGTGACCGATTTAAATCGCCAGTGAAGGTCGCTCTCCAAACAAACGATCCACCACCGAAATGGTGATGTGGGCAGCTGCGCCGGGCAGTGTTTGCCATCGTTGCGCGAGCGTCAAGGTTGAGCGTTCCGAACGATAAACATGTACCCATCAAATCTTCCCGTTCCCCCTTTGGTTCTGCACGCGAGGAATATTTATGCGAGGTGATGCGGACTGGGTCAATCGTGGTTGTCTAATATTTAAGATCACACTCGCTAAATCGGACGCATTGGAAAGATCGGTGTTCCTGCACACGGATTAGATGCGTTTCGTGCTGCGATTAATTGGTGGATTAATTGCAAACTTTACCAGTAGAATGGAACCCCCCTTCGATTACCTAGCACCTGCCGTAACAATCTGTCACGCACTATTGATCGTCTAGCATTAGCCGAGCAGCTACAGGTAGATTGCACCTGTTTGGCACAAACCATAACCCTGAGACGACAGAAAGCAGATGAGGGAGAGAAGAAGGGTGGGGGAAAAACAACGAAAACATTGTCATAAGAACATGTTGCATAATTTTTCCCGCGCATCACTATACGGTACAACCGGTAACCTTCACCGGTATGCATGCAACTACTACTGGGTACGACACTTGCCCAGCTGCATTACCCACGATCGCCCGGTCACCGGATGATGAAATCAAGAGTTTGCATTCTGGTGACGCCGGTGAGCAGATGGCGGAAATCGGAAACGTCGCGCATCGCCGGATGACACTTCCAGCGCTGGACGCGACCGAAAGCCGTTGACCTTTGATGTCGGCGTGACTCGGCACACCGTACGGTCGAGCCATCCGATCCGGATGCAGTGTGCAATCGAACGTTTTGGTGCAATCGACCCCAAAAAAAAAAAAAAGAACCGTTGAGGAACCAAACGAGGCGCGGGGAGTTCAATTAAACGCGCTGGAATGATATGCGGATTTGGCCAAAGTGCCTGCGAGTGCTGGCAGCAGTTGCAAAGTCTGTGTGTGATATTTCACAAACTTCGTGCGTTTAAGATTACGCGTTTAGCAGTTTTCCATTGCAACGCATCTCACCACCGGGGGGGTGGGAGGAGATTTTTCATGTTCTAGCGGAAGGTTCGGTGGAAACGAGCAAGAGATCGAATGTGGCGTCGCTACTGTTTACAACCGCAAAAACCTAACCCCTCGCTGCACCGAGGGGCGTATGGAGTAGGGATGGATTTCTAATGAGGTGGAGTGAGCGAGGGCTTGTTCTGACCGGCCCCTACAGGTGTGGGGGGCATGTGAGTAGGTACCGTTTGTGTGATTGCATCGTTTGCACACACTCCAAATCGGCCCAAGGTATATAAAGCTTTATATAAATCGTGCCACCAGTGTTGTTGGGCTTTCAGACGCCTGCTGCTCGATTGTATCCACGGTTGCTCCGTGCGCTCGGTGTCTGTACGTGAGGCTGCGTGGTGATAAACCGAATCTCTGGATGTGTTTCGTGCACGTGTACTTGACGGATAGCAGCAGCAAGAGTGACGGAACAAAAGAGTTCTGAACAGTGAACAGATACAGAGCAGTGTGATTTGCCGGGAAGATCCCAAGTGTGTAGCTGCAGCTGCATCAATCCAATACGGCTGTGTCGACTCTCAACGTGCAGCACGCCGCATCTTTCTCAACCTAGACCCAGTGACACCATGTCTGCAACGAGCTGGAACGTCTGGAGCGCATCCACATGGATGCTGCTTTCGTGTCTAGCCAGTGTGGCCATTGTTGTGATTCCAACGGCATCCGCTAGCATGCCGTTCGACACGAAACGTAGGAACCCCGTCCCGGACAAAAACCCTCCGAATTGCACTCATCCAATCAATTATTCTTTTCGTTCTCTTCGCTTCCCCATCGCATCGGCGCGGATACAGCGGAATTCATCAAGACCTGCCGGTTCGATCAGCCAAACTTCGTGGACTGTTCCACCGAGTCCGTCCAGGGGCTGTTCGACAAACTAGTAACCGGTAAATAGTTTCATCTTTCCCATCCAACATGCCGGTGTGTACGCCCCCATCGGAGCGAGTAACCTTTCCACCTTTCAAAACGAACTGGCGGGAAACTGTTGCCCATCGCCAAGGGCTGCACCGCACGGTGCATCTAACCTCATTTTTTGAAGCCATTTCAACCTTCACCGTTTTCCACGCCTGTATGGCCCCGTGTGAGCTGCATTCAGCTGCCTCACTGTGCACGGGAGCCCTATCTTGCGCGAGGCCTTGAACTGAAACGTACCACTAACCATCGATCGATGGAATTTCATAAGATCTCATTCCGTTTGCCACTTGGTAGAGCGCGAAACCCGTTAAAAGGCCACTTACTCCTGCGCACGATTTGCATTCGGAAATGAAAAGCTGTCTTGCTGGGTGGGAGCAGCAAAAATATCGCCACTTAGATCGCGAACATGGGTGCGTTGTACGATAAAATTTGACAGCTGAAAGTTATCGACCCGTTTGTGGGCAGCTGTACGGAACGGTAGCTAATAATCTGTGGCCACCGTAATGGGTACCGGGCGTTAGCGCGATGCCCACTGTACAGTCGCAAGGTTAGGTGCAACGATTTGCACCAAATGCACGGACTCGTTTAGGTTCGTTTAGGACATCGTGATGGAGGTCAATGCAATGGTGCACTGGTGTGGGGTGGATGGTGAAAAGTCTCCCAACACCTGACATGGTGACATGGTGACCACGTACCGTCCAGGCTGGCGTACGGTCTTACCGACCATGTTTGGTCTGCAAGCACCGGTAACGCTTGTACAGAACCATACGGCCATCGACCTTATTACTGGTGGGCCAGTGTGTTTTTTTTTCTTGTAACGTATATATATAGAAACTAGTTCGAGAAAGTGTACCGCACTATGCAGTATGTCTAACCGTGCAACTCTTAAGGCTTGTTTGCGTGTTCTGGAACGTACCGAGCTGACATTGATCGAATGCTTTCCGAAACGTTCGCAGGCATCGAAGGGCTAGAGCACGTCGGTACGATCGATCCAATGAAGATCAGCAAAATAAGGATTCTGCAAGGTGATGGACCGGTCAGTGTCAACGCGTCACTCTCCAAGGTGGTGGTCACCGGTTTTGCCAGCACCAAAGTCGTCCGAAACGTGTAAGATATGGAGCGTTCCCACCCGGGATGCCCCCTAATGCATCCCTGTCTAATACCGACCACTCTTCTTGGCACAGTGTCAGCAATAAGGATTTCAGCTGGGAAACTCACATCCGTCTGCCGAAGATGCGGCTTGAAGGGAACTATCACATGCAGGGCCGCATACTGGTGATTCCCCTCAACGGACACGGCAAGTGTTGGTTCGAACCAAGTAAGTAGCAAGCAGCCAGTGGTTACAGACACCCGCAGGCTAAGGTTTCGGTTTACATCCATTGCACAACAGGTGGCATGGACATCATTATGCGCACGACGACCGATCTGTACCAGAAGAATGGGCACGTGTTCTACAACGTTACCGCTACCAAGGTGGATTACACCATTTCCGGACTCCGACTGCACATGGGCAACCTGTTCGAGGGTGTGAAGGTGCTGGAGGACAGCACCAACCAGTACCTGAACGATAACTGGCGCCCCGTATCTGAGGCACTGAAGCCGATCATTGCCAAAACCATCGAGGACATACTGCTCGCGATCATGCAGAACATTTTCAATCAGATACCGGCTGATTACTTTGTGGCGGATCTGCCGCGTGCGTAGAAAAATCACGAAAAAGAACGTCACCGCTGGTTTGCAATGGTGCATGTTTTGGGAGTGTGTTCCTGCCCAACTGGTTCCAGCGCACTGTATATAAGAGTTTTACCGTGTATTTTTGCTACTGAAATCTTAGTTGTGTAGAATATTAGCTTATGCGACTTATCCCTTTGGTATTCGTTGGCACCCATGGTGGCTGAAGAGAACTTACCCCTATACACCAGGAGATCTCAAAAAAAAAACTAGCGTTTCAGCACTAGCAGCGAAACAAAAACCACCTTTTCCGTGCAGTAGAGATGAGGTGATGTCTTGTTTACAGTGCCGAAAGGAGCTGGCAATTGTTTACAAAGGTAGCTTGTGATTCCGATAGAAGCAAGATGGCCACAGTCCATCTTGTAGGTAATAAGAAGATACACACACGAAAAAAAAAACACAACTGAAGAAAACAAAGTTCAGATTTTACACTTTTTACACGTCCGAATTATACATCCGGCAGTAAAACAACAGCAACACCAAAACGGAAGCATCCATTCTTTGCATCGGCAGGAAGAGTAAGCTATAAACGGATCTACCGGAAAGTGGAAGCTACCACGTTCATTTTCGCAGCCGGTCTATGATAATATTACTTACCTACTTTAAGTTTCCAGCACTGGGTATGCTAAATTATTCCTAATATCACACAAATCAATTACACCAAACTACGGTTGCTGTGGTTTTGTTTATCTAAATGAAATGTTGCATCGATCAACCCTGCACAGTGTGTGAAATATTTCACCGTCCGCGTAGGTCGACATGAGCGTTTTGAAAATAAATATTTTTCGGTTAAACATAACGACCGGTTTTGTAGCTATTGAAGCAGTTAACCAGTAAAAGTACACTTTCACTAATTGAGAATGAGGCGAAAAAAAGTATTTTCAATTGAAATGTTTGATCAATTATATTCGATCAGAAAAAAATTAGTATACAGATGGTTGATATGTTAAAATGTGTCTGAATCGAACATTCCGCGCATTACTATCACGAACAGTTTGATGTATCGATTGGAATGAACAGATAGACAAAATGAAAAAAAAATGCCAATGAATCATACGGGAATTTCTATCGACTATTTGATCGACCCTGTTCGTGATAGCATCCATCATTCATGTTCCACTAGACAAACGCACCCAATAACGTTCGCGTAAAACCTGCCGAGCGCGAATTGCCCCATTTCGAGGCGCTCCGGTAACATTATACTGTACGCATGCAATCGGATTGAGATGTGTGCGATTAAAGTCGATGCATAAGTATGCACGGATGGTTATGGGAGAAATTTCTTAAACCCATTGCTTGCGCCGCCAGTGGCATGCATTATCGAACGTGCAATCGTTGCTATCATGCACTACGGTGCATCACCGTGACCCATCGATCTTACACTTCTTCCGCACCGAAGATTTGCTGACCGTTCCCGCTGCCTACGTATCGGATTGCCATCAAATGCCATCCATTTTCGCATTTTCCATCCCACACTCCCGTCCCGCAGTCCTTCCCTCTTTCGCTCAATCAATATTGCAGTAATTATGCAGTGCGGATTGCACGATTGCTCTGCATCGATGGCGAAACGCAACCAATCGAAACGACGCACGAGCACATCAGGGAAGAGGGAAAAAATGGCAACACGTTAAAAAAACCTGAAAACGATGTTTAAGGTGAAATTTATTTCTCACATCCGTGCCGGAGATGCGCTACATGGTATGTGGGATCTTTACCCGCCAACATATGTGTGCACCGATGCAGCTGCCTGTTGGAGTACGTTTCATGGTTCTAACCCGTTCGAAAACGCTGCATGTACTGCTAGCGATAACCCCCAGATTTCTTCACAATGCGAGTGAACGCGTTCTAAAAATAAAGTAATAGTTTCTCACATCCACCAAAAAAAAAACCCAGCAAGCTCCAATCAATTTTAGGACGCTAACCGGTGTGTGCTTGGTGGTTAAAACCAAAATATTTCACACCCACTTCGCTCCATGCCGGGAGTGGGGGTGGGGAGGGCAGCTAATACACACCTCACAAACAAAACCCCGTTGGGAAATGCTGGAAAATGCGGATCGGTTTGTGGTTAAATTTAGAACGTACAGTAAAGCAAAAAGAAACAAAGCCAATGCTTTAGCAAAGCACGCGAACCACATTGCGTGGTAGGTGTGGGTGGAAGAAATCATTACCAAACCCCTTCTTCATCGATTGACTTTAGAGGGTTGCAATGGTTTATAGGCAATAGAAACGTGTGTCACGGTGCGTTAGATTGTGAATAATTCATTCCATTTCTTCCCGCGTGCATCTTAATTACAATGATTCATTTGTTTAATCTTTCTTTTTTCTGCCCTTGTTTGTGTAGCACTAGCGAACTGGTGGGCAGCGACCGTTTGATGGGATAAAGCATCGTCGAGCGCCGGTTACGATGCAATGCGTTCCGCTGCTTCAAGCTGTTCCCGTGTCATTGCGAAGAGAAAATGGCACGCAATATTACATTCCAGTCTGATGTACGGGTTTTCACTGGGTTAGTTTTTTTTTTTGTTGTGGAAAGAGAAAGACTCACTGTTGAAGGAAAGTAAAATTATAGCTTTACACGACATTAATTTTCTCGCTTTATCAGTCAGGTACGACGTGCATATTATTATTACGATACAGCGCACCACAAATACAGGGGTCAACGTAGAATATGGTTCTCTTTTTGCGTGGCTATCGGTGGCGAACCAAACAGAGCAATGCGTAAAAGCGTACCTTTGTCAACTCTACGCTGCTCGTTTCAAATCTCTCAAATGGACCAAAAACAGATCTTATCATCGATTAGAGGATCACCGAAGAAATATATATATAGTTCCCATTCTCTCTCCGCTCGCTCGTTCTTACACACTCTATCTTATCTTCTGTGTTGAAAATTAATGTGTATTTATTACAATAATTTTTCTCCGTCCATTTCTCCCTTTCTCGCTTTGGCGCAGTGACACACGATGTGATGCCTAATGATATGTGCAATCAACACCCTTTCTGTGCCGCCCGTTCTGCCAAAGTCATTAAAATCAGATTGTGTGTGATGCACGATGCGAAGATGATACAAAAAATAATCATGAATATTCACCATCTTTAGTGCACCGTGACAAACGCGTGATTCCGTCATATACGTGTGTGTGTGTATCGAATAAGCTTTCCCAATTGTCGTACCCTTCGCTTCACCGGTTGGATCCGTGCTTTATGCAGATCGGCTCGGTCGATCAATGATGCGCAAACGGATGCATTAACTGCTTCGTGTTGAAGCAATAATGATGATCTCTTCTTCATTTTTTTTCTCTTGACTCTAATATTGCCGCCGATGTGTGTGAGTGTTAGGGGAACTATTCACACTCTCCATTTTGTTGCTGTTAAATGTCTAAATTGCACACCGCTAACGCCGCTGGTGGGGATGTAATTGTTTGCAAAACAATCAGTGCGTCCAAACTGCCTGCGGAAGCGCAGCCCACACTGGTACGGGGGGGAGTTTTCCAATGCGTTTCGTGTTCGGTGGAAAAACCGGCACGACGGACGAAATCGTGCGGAACTGGACACTTTGCATAGGCATGTAAGCGCATACAGTGGCGATGCAATTTGCCCGCGCGAGGTGTGAAAAACGATGTACCGAGATGCGTCAGAGATTCTGGCATATCCGTTATTTGTTGCAGTGCTACGAAGCTAATGCTGCCAAATATTGCTCGCTTCCTTCAAGGCACTAAAACTCTACGACCTATGGTAATCCCTCCCGTGCGCGATAATGATGGGAACGCACATTATTTACCACGCGTCCGGTTCGTGAGGTGCTTTGAATTATTTGCCCAAGCTTACACTCGCGCTAACTGAACATTTAAATTTAGCTCAACGCTCCAATAAGAAACGTTCACGCGTGAACATGTTGCTTGGTTGATGTGACTCATGGTTGATTTCTACCGATAAATAAAGTAAGAGTTATAGGCATCTTTTTCCCCTTTTCAGGGAGGGTGGACAAAAAGAATCTCGCGGACGCATAAACAAACGCTCGCCAGCGGGTGAGGTGAATTTTCTTCCACTGGATCATGGTCACCGTGGCGTGGTGGAGTGCCCCCGCCGATGAGTCACTTCGGCTGCGAGACAAGGCCAGAACAAGGCGCGTTGAAGGAGTGTTGTCGGGCCGAATGGTACGCTTGGACCGCGTACGATCGGCACGATAAACGAGAATGTCCATTTCGCCCGACCCCGGGTACGAAGGTGAGGGCGTTTGCCGTAGCGCGAACATGTATTAATTACAGCTGATCCGACGCGTACCGAAAGGGATATTTTTAACCATTGGAAGACCTTCACTACCTGTCAGCGAAAATAGCTTTCCACCTGAGCATATCCAGAGTGGACGAGTAATCTAACGCTAGACATCAATTTTAATCCATTTTACCTTCCCACTTAGAGCGACCGCACGTGCCACTGGAGCTTCGGTGTGACCAAATATGGAGAAATGGCAGTGACAGCATCGCTTTATCGCGCTAAACGGCATTCGAGTAGCAACTAGTTTGTGTTTTTTTTCCTCCTTCTCCGATTCTTACCTGCCACAGTGGACGTCCGGGCATGATAATAGCTGTGGTGAACTCGCAGGTGTTTCAAATTGCAAACTGCTTTTCGGCTACCGATGTGGATCGGTGTACGTCCTGCGGACAACTTCAAGTTGGCAGCAAATGCTGTCACTCCGCTGTGCAAATGTTTGATTGGTGAGCAACAGCCTACTGATGCTGTGCGCTTGAGCTGGAGCTTTATCACGAGATGATCACGACACGTGAGGGAATCGACGTTCAACCACTTCTGTAAATCACCAAATCACATGCATACAAATGCTTTTACCCAGAACACAATAGGCACTTTTGTTCACAAATGATATCCTGAGGAGAATGAAATGGAAAAGGATGGATGAATCTTTCACAGACACAGGTAAAGTGATGATCGTTCTCGGTTATCCTGCCACTACTGTTTTCCGTCTATTCGGTTGAGCCGCTCGGAAACCTCATAAACAACCACGCACGGATTCACGCACGAACCTGAGCCCGCTCATCTACTGTTGTACATACGCACACATAAACACAATGGTGGCTTAATCAGCGCACAAAAGACAAACCCGTAGGATGCAGGGAAAAACCTAACAGAGCGTAGGTTATTCAACCTGCAGGCAACGGCTGGAACAGAGGCCGTTGATGGAACGTAGCTGACTGGGTAGGAAAAATTCAAACAACAAACAAACAAACCAATCCTACCAACCAAGCAAATGGTGAGACGTTTGTTTACGCGGAGTTTGCGAACTGCTCAAGGCAACTGCTGAGAACTGAATACGCGCAAACCGTGGAACGCTGGCCGTGTTATATATATAGACAATCAAGACGTACCATCCAAGATCCAAGCATCTGCTGCAATCGCACCCGGAACGGCGATCCACCCCCATCCTGCTCCACCGTGCGCCGATCCGACCATACCCTGGTATTTTATGGGTCACAACCAAACCGCCGCTCAGCGCTTAAGGAGCGCACCGGGAAAATCTTGGGAACGAGTAGTGGGGGCAACGGCTAAGGCAAGTTGGAAAGGATAGATGGTGAAGAAGATGGTTACACTGGTGCTGCTATCTTCTACATGCCTCTTTATGCGTATTCCACCTGACATTGAGCCCTTTCTTTTCCTCCTTTGGTTTGGAGGTTGCTTGTTATCTTTCGCTACTAGCTATTGCTCGGATTTGCTAATACGTGCAAACATCTTGTGCTGGTGCCATTAGTCTGTGGACATTCTGTAGTGCTTTTTTCTCACCACAAACCATCCAGAGTGTCATTGACACCTGATTTGGATGTTTGCAGCAGCATTAATTTGATTTTTTTCAGGACTACAAGTGATCCCTGTAAGAACTTGTGCCATTTGCCAGAAAATTGCTCTATGACGACCGACATGTACAAGACAGAACGCAAATTGTGTTTTACTGTAAGTTTGGTTACAAATTAATCAGTCGGGAGTAAATGTCGTAGAAGGCGCTGCACACATCCACGCAAATGGGAAGAAAATAATGTTTATACATAATCAGACCGATTGTACGGACACAGATGTCACGCTAGACCAACCTCGGTTTCTCTACAACTCGTCATGTTTGCCACAAGTCCTGGAGAACATGTTGCGATGCGGTGATTACTCGTATTTTCGCGCTTTACTACGGAATCACAATATAGCTATCCTTTTATCTCAAAATTCCTAGGAGAGGAGAAAACGGCTAAAAAAATTTTAAAATTTGGTTGTTCGCCAATGCGTTTTGCATACTGCCAGGGATAAGCAATAAAAATGTGATTTTTTTTAATAATTTGAATGATATTTTTCAATGTCGACTTTGAATTATATGTTCAACTTTGAATGTCGACATACACACACAGCTACATATGCGATTGTCAGTTGACAGCTCGTGTCAGTATGAAATTTCATTTCTGCTAACAGCGTCCGTGTGGCTTCAACAGCTTTAAAAGTTATCCTGTTAGATTGTTATTTTGCACAAATCTACAGTTCTCTATCACTCTTTTTTACACCAATCTGCAACATGGTAACAACGCAAGAACAATCAATCACGCTAGAAGGATCGGCAGCAATCATACACGAATATCTGAGTGAGTAACATCAGAGGTAAACAACATGATGACCTGCACTGGCATTACGGGTTTCGGCGTTCATTTTTACCAGAATATGGCGTACATTCGATCATCTTCCAACGAGGTATCTATCCTTCGGGAGACTTTCGGCCTGAGGAGTACAATGGCGTGCCAATGATGGTTTCAAGAGACGACAGAATCAAATCCTACGTCAATCGTATGATGGAGAAAGTTCAAGGTAAACCGATTACTGTCAACACATCTTAACACGACTTATTTACACATATTACGATATTATGCTTTATTTGATTTCAGAATTGATATTGAAAAAGATAATAAAAAAGATTACGGTGTGTATCATTACGCTGGAAAAACACGAAATAATCGAACGTTGGGATTTTAACATCAAACCCCAATACGAGAATGAGGAGACACCTATTTCAAACAAACCATTGAAGGAGATACAGGAGGAGATACGCACTGTAATGCGACAAATCTTTGCGACGGTTAGCATTTTGCCCTGTATCGAAAAGCGTTGCACCTTCGACATAATGGTCCATACAGCATCAAACGTTTTCGAAGCAAATCCTAACGTACTCGAGGATTTTCAGGAGGAGAACTTCGAAAGCATAGAGATAAAGAATTCGCAAACCCTAGAACTGAAACAGTTCAGTACGGGTTTTAATAAGGTCAAAACGAGTGTAATTTACAAGAAGGCCTAAGCGTTGGTGCAACAAGTTATGTGCCAAATAGTTGTAAGATTAAAATGCTCTTTTCAATTAACTTAGTTCCCATTAAAATTGTGCTCGTTTTTTTTTTAACTCATCGACGATCGTGCTAGAGTCAATTCTCGAAATAAATTTCAACTACACAATCTGTAATATGCAACTCGTTCCGGTTTTAATCACATGAGACAAGCTTTTATTACATGATTATAAGCAACGTCACTGCAAGTTTCACCCTCCTCATCCCTGATGCTACGGTCTGCGCCGTGTTTAAGAAGCAGTTTAAGGCATTCTACGTTGCCACAGCTTGACGCATAGTGCAATGCCGTTTGGCCGTCACCACCACGCAGGTTGATATCAATTCCGTCAATGGTGAGTAGGCTGGCGAGAATGTCTACATTCCCGCGATCCGCAGCCCAATGAATGGCGGCGAGTCCTTCATGGTCAAGCACGTTCACCAAAGCCGAACTTTCCCCCTGCTGGATCATAGCCCGCACACCGTCCATGTCATCCTCTTTGATACGATCGATCAGTGACTTGTTCGTCTCGTCAGGTAAGCTTTCCGACAAACGTTGCGGCCGGGAAACGGACACCCAAGCCGCTTCACTGGACCTATTTTCACACCAGTTCGGTGCAAGCTGATCCATCAGCCGAACATAGTCCTCTTTAGCAGCATTCTGATCGAGATCTCTAACCTTGTCCCAGGCGTACCATTTAGCCCTTGCTGCCATGCTAAAGATTGCGGGTTTTGGGATATTGCATTGCCCTACGGTTGCCTGCTTGTACAATCCATAGAACTGTAGCAGCTGCTCCTGTTTGAAGAGGTCCGTACTGTGCTCCAGAAACTTGCTCGCCTTTTCGAAACTAGCGTCCAGCGGATTGTCCATTAACTCCTCCATATGTTCCGCCATAACGTGCCAGATCTGCTCGTTGAACTTCTCTAACAAATTGCCTAAAATCCTAATATAACTACGGGCGCCCTAACGGCTACACTACAGCTCCGACAGCAAGCTAATCCGTCTGCTGGAAAAAGATGGGCGTGTTGTCGAGCACGTGCTTTTGGTTACGTTCCAAATTTTCTAGCGCCGTCTTTTTCTGGAACGCCACGAAACCGTAACCTTTCGATAGTCCGGACTTCCGGTCGAATACCACCTGGGCCCACGAAACCTTGCCAAACTGGCTGAAATAGTTACGCAACTCCCGGTGCCCTACGGTCCAAGCGATGTTGCCGACGAAGATTTTTAGCGAACGGGCGCTGGCACCAGACATACCGCCGGAGAAATTACCTGTGCATGCATGTATGACCGGACAAAAGCGATGGGACGAAACAAACGAGAGAAAACAAAGACCGTTAGCACATGTAAACAACTGGGAATGATTGGAGCAAGTGCACGAGATAATATATATACCGACGTAACAACGGAAGATTGATGGAAAGATTGATTGCGGTTATTGAAAACACGCCGTGTGCTGCTAACTTTGATCGTATGTTTGCGTATGGGAACCGTCTGCGAGCACAAATTTGGTAAGAGCGATTGACATTTGCCATATGTATACATCACCGTGCAACTCCGTTATGTTTCGTGGTTATACACATTGTTTGAATTATCTAAATAAAAATGATGAAGTTTCGCTTTTCCATGTCGTTGACTGTTTGACCGTGTAAAGATGTATTACCTGCATAAAATTATATTAATAAAAAACATGATTGTATTGCTTTGAATATTTCGTTGAACATTATACTTTTGATGCATTCTTAATGATTGTTTACCTCTTTTCTATAGGTCATATGAGGTCCGTTGCGACTAGTACGAATAAATATAACATTGAACGAAACACTATAAACTTGAGCTTCAACGTTCGTGCGTATGCGCAACTGCGATGGTGTGCGTAGTATGGAAGGTGCACTGTTCGCGTTCGGGTTCGGCGTCCGTCTTCTGTGAAATGCTGTGGTATGTAAAGTTTTAAAAGTTTCAATTACTTTTTTATACGCGCATCTTTATTTTCCCCGCGTTTGGGCACATAAAACCCTCCCGTTCAATTTCTAATGTTTGCTTTCTAACCCATTCATCGCATAAGATCATGAGGAACAACATAAAACGCAGGCGGGCCAGCGGTCTCAATACCCAAACTTTGCTGGATTTTGATTTAGGCGAATCGTCATCGGATTCCGATTTCCGCATCGAGGATCATGATGATGAGAGTGATGATTGCTCGCTAGGATCAAAGGACGACAACGACGATGGAGACGACGATGACGACGACGACGATGATGATGACGACGATGATGATGATGACGATGACGATGATGCCGACGATGACGGGGATGAGGACGATCAGGATCACACCAATCAATCGATGCAACACCTCAACGCACAGAACGGTGCGAACAGTAAAACCGCCGAACAGAACGTAAACGAGAGCGGAAACGAGGAGGATGAAGAAGGGGAAAATGCCATCGAGGGTGGAAGCGGCGGCAAGGTAAAGGTGCGAAGCGTTCCGATCGTTCCTGCCAAGGTAACGAGCGAGAAGGATGCGGCGATCCAGAAGCTGCTCATGAAATCGATCTGTTGTGCGTGTCTGGGCGATCGCAGTGATGATCAGAATGAGATCGTGGAGTGCGACGGTTGCGGGGTAACGGTGCACGAAGGTTGCTATGGGGTCAGCGAATGTACCAGTATTAGCAGTACGATCTCGTCCTGCTCCACCGAACCGTGGTTCTGTGATGCGTGCAAAGCAGGCGTGGAGAACCCGGACTGCGAGCTCTGCCCGAACAAGGGTGGCATCTTCAAGGAGACGGACGTCGGGAAGTGGGTACACCTGGTGTGTGCTCTGTACGTACCGGGCGTGGCGTTTGGCGAAGTCGATCAGCTATCCTCGGTCACGCTATTCGAAATGCCGTACAACAAATGGGGCGCCAAGACGTGCAGTCTGTGCGAGGACGCACGGCTCGCGCGTACCGGCGTCTGCATCGGGTGCGACGCGGGCATGTGTAAGACGTACTTCCACGTGACCTGTGCCCAATACTACGGACTGCTCTCCGAGGCCCACTCGGAGGAAGCGGATCAAGCCGACCCATTCTATGCACACTGCAAGATTCATTCGGATAAATCGCTGATCAAGCACCGGAAGCGTAACTATAACGCGATCAAGATGAAGGCAGTGCACCGTCAAATGGAGGAAGAGTCGCGGAAGAAACAGAAACCCACCCCGGAGCAGCTGCGTATCGAGCGGAAACTGACCAAGCACCGTAGACGGTACGTGACAAACAAGGAGACCAAAAATCCGCCCTGGGTTCCAACGCAGAAAATGCCTCGTCTGCTGATTACCAGCGCAACAGCATGCAAGAAGATGCTCTACAAAGCGGAACTGATGGGGTTGGATATGGCGGCGATAGAACTGCAGGAAGCGCAGATTGCTTCGCTCAGCGATGTGCGAAAGAAGTGGCACATTCCGCCAGCATTTAGCGTCGAATTCATCGGCTACTATCTCGACCGTGCGATCCGGTTGGTGGATATGAAGAAAAACCTCCAGGAGCAGATCGTCATGAACAAGCATCTGCTGGGCAAGCAGCAACAGCTGCGCATCAAGTATGATCGCAGTGTGGCAAAGAATCAAGAAGCGCTGAAAGCGAACGAGCTGTACAAAGAGAGTATATCGAAGATATACGACCACATCAATGCGCTCTGCCCGAACAAACCGCTCGTGCCGGTGGATCAGGTCGGCAAACCGCCGGTCGTCGGTGCCGCTCCGTACAGCAAGACGCATCAGAGCGTTCTGATCAACACGGCCCTGAGCGTGACGCCGCCCGCCCGTACGATGTCGGTACCGACAGCGGCGGCTTTGAAGATGGGCGTCGGCTTTCCGCTCCAGAATCTCATGGTGCCGGGCAAACGGGACGATACCGGGCGCATCCTCAGCACGCAGTGCAAACAGAACAGCGAGGAGCTGCTGAATGAGTGCGGCATCTGCAAGCGTTGCAACGATCAGCATCTGCTGGCGAAGTGTGACACCTGCCACCTGCACTACCATCTCGGCTGTTTGAATCCACCGCTCACGCGGCATCCGAAAAAGTCCAAGCTGTACGGATGGCAGTGCTCCGAGTGTGACAAATCGGACGACTCCAACCCGGAGAGCATCATCATACCGAAGATGCCACGGAAGTCGCGCACCCGATACTCGAAGGATGGTACGATAGTGCCGTACGATTTTTCCTTCACCGACCAACTACCCACCCAGGCAACCCAGGCAACCCAGGCGGCGGATGGAGCTGGCAGCGTTACCCGCAAGACGGGAAAGGGCGTTACTACCGTGGAGTCTGTGTTGGCCAGTCCTTCCGATATCAAGCAGGAACCCAACCGACAGCCGGCAGCTGAAAGTACAAACGAGGTGGAGACGCCAATAAAGACGCCCGGAAAACGTGGTCGTAAGAGGAAATCAATAGACCCATTAGGGCCGGGTGCCGATCCGACCCGGCTACTGTCGGTAAACGATCTCAAACCCCCAAGCGCCAAGGAGGAGCAGAGTGACGAACAGAGCAGTAAGTATTCGCTGCTCGACTCTACCCTCTCCGAGCTGGACACATCGGACGAACGGCAGCAGGATGGCAAGGTGGAAAAGGTGGAATCAACAACCGCGTCAGTACCGTCGCTTGGTCTGCCGCCCAAATCGGAACCGGCGGATGGTGGCGTAATGGTGGTGGCCGACGGTGCAATGCCTGCAGTAGGTTCGTCGGAAGCGGTCGCAGCTGTTGGGCCCGGCACGATGACGGTGGATACGGGATCCTCGTCAACAACGCATCACAAGCACAGCAAAAGGCGGAAGGAAAAGCATCGTAACCGGTCGCCCAACACGGAGCGGATCATTTCCAAGGATCACAAGCGGAAACGGAAGCGAAAGAACCATGCCTACGAAACGGTCGACCATCCGGATCTCGGCTATCCAATGCCGGAGTACGGTGACAGTCGACCACGCATCAAAATTAAGGTAATAGCTCCTAGAGTCGCTTACGGTACGGAAAACACCCTTCATGGTGTTTTTTTTATTTTAATTTTAGATAAAATCTGTACTGGACGGTTCCAATACGCACACGACACAAATATTCTACGTGCGGAGCGAACGGACGGAAGAATCCGCTGCGGCTACACCACAGCTTATTTCAGGTGCCGCCGATAGTTCATCGCAGGCGGTAAGATTAGTCTTCGTCGCTGTTAACATTCGTTTTGTAAACCAATGTACGTTTCTCTTTTGCCAGAACCAGCTAATGGTGCAGATGAACCAGTTGCTACCTATATCGCAACCGACACAGTTCAATGGTATCGAACCAACCACGCAGGGACCACGGGCGCGTATCAAGCGAGATGTTGGCAGCCGTTTAAATGCGTCCAGCACCACCAGCATCGGTTCCTCGGTCGGTAGCAGCGCAAACGACGAGTGTATTTGTGACGTTTGTCAGGGTGCGGGTACCTCAGCTAACATAGTGCAGTACGTATCTACCAGTATCTCAGCGTCCCGGTTGTCAGTGTATTTTCTCACTCCCGGGGATTGCATGTGTGTATCCGCGGTCCGTCAAAATGGGCACAATCCAGTAGTGTTCGCATCGGGCGGAGGAATACACTCACACCCGCGGGAATTTAGTATTGGTTACACTCAACCGTATTAACCATATGCGTTATTTTTCCGCGTAGGTGCGATGAATGCCAAAAAAGTTATCACTTCGGGTGCTTGGAACCGCCGCTGAAAAAGACACCCAAACGGCGAGGCTATTCATGGCACTGTGCAGATTGCGACCCAACGGTATGTTTTTTTTTGTGTGTGCGTGAGGGTGTGTATTAGTGCATTTAGTTTCACTAACAATGCTTTATCTCATACTTTACTTACAGGACGTAGAAAGCTGAACGTCGTGTCCCATCGTCGTTTTCTTGTTGCTCATTCTATTTTATAATTACTTTTCTCCGCAGTATGCTCATACGTTTACGATCAATATTTCGCAAAAGTGTCCAAACATTTGTTTACAACAGTAGCTCTTTTTATTTATAAAGCCCTTTATTTCTACATCTTTTTCTTCTTTTGGCGTAACGACCTACACGGTCATATGCCTGCCATTTCTGGCTTACTAGACTTATTGATACCACGTAGTTGGATAGTCAGTCCTCATTAGGAACGGTCCGGATGGGATGTATTACGTGTACAGTGCATATGCGAATCGTGGTGTTGGTAAGGCTAGATAGAGGCTTTGAAATTATGATTTTTTTTTATTTTGCGACGATAAAAATTAATGCCCTTATATTTTTGAAATTGAACTATTCTTTTTTGCTCGATTTGTTTATAGACACTTTGGGTCTTATTGTGTAAATTCGTGAATTTCGGATGTGCAAGTGCAGTTCATTAACACAGCCAGTCTGCGGACGCAAACCTTAACCGGACCCGTCCGACCTACAAAAGTTTGTAACATTTCGATTTCTGTAATTTTTTGCTACCGATGTAACTTAAGACTCACCCAGAGTTGGTTGATTGCGCTCACACTGCTAACAGTCGATCGATATCTCTGCATCGATCGATGTAAACCGTTTCGTTCTCGATACATCAATCCGAATAATTTTTTTTTGGTTTGATTACAATTATTTCATGACGCTTACTGAATCAATTACACTATTAGGTTTAAGTTAAACGTACTTAGTCGAATAGTACAGCCAGTCACACACGAATCACAGATCAAACACGATAACAGTTGTAGAACCAAATAAGGCGACGAGTAAGATTAAAGTGTAGTGTTGTGGAAATAAATGTCTATCAGTCAAACGCAAACGGTACGGTTAACATTATTTGATGCAAAGGTATGGCATGGCTTTCGCGGGAACAGTTTATTCTTAATGTGAATGAAACCATCCTCCCAGTGCAACATGTGGATATCATGTTTCTTCCACTAAATTGCATCGTCTAAGCAAGATGATGGCCTGCAATTGCCCAGGGATCGACAAACCTCTCAAGAAGAAGGCAACTGTTGTAATGTTAGCGGACAAATACACCTAGTCTCAAATATTATAATGGCTTTTGCATTGTTGGCACGATGCTCCTTTAGCAAATTTAGCGTTCTGCAAGCCCCATCGCAATCAAAACCTCTACCCGAAGGAATCGTTGTCTACCCCTGGTGGCGACACTTCGCAGTAAGCAACCACGTGTAACTAACGAACGTCATCTATTTTGAGATTTATTAACGGCCGCATTAGGTGGTAATTATAACGCGCCGTGTCAGTATGGAAACGTGGACAGACCGATCCGTAGAACCGTCACGGTTGTTTGACCAGGGCCACGCGGTAACGATACGGAACGAGGGCAAAGGTGTCCTCGGGTTGAAAGAAATGAACACACAGCTGTAACGGTCCCGGTTCCTTGAGCCGGCGGGCAGGGAAAGCAAACGATTTGCACACGTATCATCCATTCGGAGGGGTATAACACCCACATGTGGATATATTTTTTTCACCCCCGAATCGTATCGAGCAAAGGTTTGCGACCGTTCCTTACGAAAGCGTGCGAGGAATGTGTGATGGTAGTAATAAGTTGTTTTACTTCCTTTTCCAGATGTGCGGCGGCCCGGATGGAGCATGAATGAAATGGGGACTACCGCTTTCTCTCTTTCTATCCGTTGCAAATGATCGAAACCAGCTGCGTAATAAATAATGGACGTATACTGCATGGCGATTCCATTCCTGCAGCCGGAAAATGTGTTTGTGTATATGGCGATGCTTAGAACCACTCACAATGCACGATATTTTCCGAGGCACCAAACCTCCTACATACAGTACGGGACAAAATATATCAAAAGCTTAAATTTTCTTCACATAATTCTCAACATCTTAACTAATGTGACACTTACAACAAATGTTTCATTGGGAAAGTTGTTGCCCTATTGTCAGACAACTTTCAGCTTAAATTTTGGAATTGTCAGTATTTGAATTGAGCATTATGTGAAGAAAATTAGAGTGAATGATTTATTTTGTCCAGTACTGTACATCCACGCGACGTGTGAAACGAATTCGCGCGCGCAAAAGTACTAACCGCGCTGCGCGCCGCTCGTACCTGATAGTGTCGTGTGCACGTGCGTTTTGTGTTTGGTTTTTTTTTATTTCCATTCTTCTTTGCTATGTGTCTTACTGTTCCCGTCGTGCATTGCAGGTCCATCGGGTCGGGTCTAGTCGTCGACCGGTGGTCACAGACCAGTTGCAGTCAGCTCTCCGTGTGAAGTGGTTAAAGTTCGGTGCAGGTGCTACTTGACCCGATACCGAAGCGCTGTTTAACTGTGGAAGAGTATCTCCAATATTTACAAACCGCAATCACTTGCGAACGCGTTGTTTTGGTGGTTTCTTCTCGAGCAAAGCTGTGCTGCTCCCGCAATCAGTGAAGATGGTGCGTTTCTTTTAAGATAATGTTTCGCTAGTTCCAGGACGTCCCACTGTCTCAACACAACAATCAAATAATCCCGAGTTCCAATCAAACGAAATTGAAACTGAATCACGTTTATCCTTTTACACTATTTCGGAATGGTTTACACACTCAGAGCTAACACATGTCGCGATTTAAAGCCTCCGAAATTTAGAATATCTTACAATATCTTATTATGGTGTTTCCTGGAGCGCTAGAAATATCCATCTGAATCAAATGAATGCTCAAACATCTTAAATTGACGTATTTTTTTTTAAACTGAGCAGTTACTCCGTATTCGAAACCCAAATTCCAACGTGCTGCACACAATTTTCATCGCTCTCTTAACACATTTCAGGCCGCTGTCTGTTTCGGTTGCAAGGAAGAGATTAAGGATAAGATGCTGGAGGCACTGGACAAGAGCTGGCATCCGGAGCATTTCGCATGCAAGGAGTGCAAGAAGCGCATCGCCGAGAATAAGTTCCACGAAAGCGACGGGCTGCCGGTGTGCTCCAAATGCTTCGAGTCCAAGATCCAGGCGATCTGTGCCGCCTGCCGCAAACTGGTGACTGAGGTAGGCATGTGAGGTAAACCTCCGGATATAGAGCGGGCCGCGTCATCACAGGCTGGAATTGGTTGCGCACTGTGCCACTGTTTCATCAGCACAGCACGCGCCAGTTGCACACGGTTACAATCCCGTGAACCAGCGAAAGTTCTCACCGTGAGCCGGGTGGGGACGAAGGTTTATTTCTTGGAGATCATTTTAGGGTGGGGTTGAGTGTGAGATGTTATTTTTAGCATAGATAAAGCGTAATATCGCTTCGATGCCAGAAGGTATAAACAAAGATCACTGCCAGATCGGGACGGAAGCTGGAAAGTGGAAGGTCTAGAGATGGCTGGAATGTTTGCGAGCAACAACATACAGTTTTGGCAATGTTTCTCTGCACAAACCTAACAAATGGATGTTCCATTAAACAATGACACTTCTTTTCCCCTTGTTCCTCTCCATCGGCAATTCTGCAAAGCGCAGAAAGTCGTGAAGGCGATGGGCAAAACGTGGCACCTGGAGCACTTTATCTGTGGTGGACCGTGCAAGCAGCAGCTCTCGGGCAAGACGTTCTTCGAGCGCAACGGCAAACCGTACTGTACCGCCGACTACGAACGGCTGTACGCACCGAAGTGCGGTGGCTGCAAGAAACCAATCGCCGAGAAAGCGCTGTCCGCGTTGGAAAGCAAATGGCACAAGGAATGCTTCAAGTGCAAGGTAAGCGTTTGCAGAACAGTTGCATCGTTCGGAACTGAAGACAACGCACACGGAATAAGCATCGTAAATATTAAATTCGGTGGGCGAAGAACAAAAAAAACAAATTGCGTGTGCGGCTGGGTGCGATGTCCGTTATAAAATTCTATTTATATAAGCGTAAGAAGATTTATGTCGCTTGATGCTTTAAATAGCTTGAACGCCACTTGGACATGGACGACCATTTCTCCATAGCGCTACCCAGCATCTTCGCTGTCCTCTCTCTCTCTCTCTCTCTCTCTCTTGCAATGAAAAAAAGTAAAATAAATAACTCACTTCCGCCTTTCTCCTTTCAAACGTTCCACAGCTCTGCAAGGAACCGATCGGTGTGGACGCTAAATTCCGGGCCGACAAGGAAAAGCAACCGATCTGCGAGAAGTGTGGCGTGTAAAGGCTGCACACTTCAGCACACTGTGAACTTTTCTGTCCCATCCCCTCCCTCGGTCCTCGCTCCTCCAGCAGAAACAGGTTGACCGGTTTGTCCTGCTTGTGGTTTGTTCGATGTTAAATATATCGTATCGCCGCGTTTTGTTTAGCGATTACTTATCCGTAACCGGTGGCACCGGTATTATTCAATGCCGCTGAGTATTTAGTAGGATGCGCCCCGTAAGGTTGACCACGATAGGCAGCATCGTTAAGTATTATGATGTGCGTGTTGTGTGTGTGTGTTTTGGTTTTTGTTCATGTACATACTAAAGTCTGCATCATATCACATGACACACCATAGATTTGAAACACATCCTGCCCCCGTCAATGTTACCAACTTGCAAAAGCAATCCATATCACACACACCGCGTTGTTGCTATTAAATAAATAGATAATTTATTGTTGCATCTTGCAGACAGAACATTGTACCATGTTTCACATTCTTCCTTCCTTCCTCTACCTCTTCCGTTTCTTTCCTCTTCGTTGCATACGTGTTTGCGTTCGGAGCTAGATTGCGTCCACTATGCGTTAGCCGAATATGTTATTGACTAAGCTGTTGAAACCGCTGCTAAGCGTGGAAAGGATGCCCTCGTCGGAACCGGAACCCTGCGACGGTGCCGGTGGTATCTGCTGCTGCGGGCGGTATTGGGTCGAAGCGGCCGGTCGATAGTGTTGCGACCCATCATTACGCTGCGATGCATTTTGGGGAAGGGGAAGATACGGCGACATTAATATGCACCGACATATTGACAAAACGAGCAACCGTAAGAAACCGGAGTAAGTGTGTGTGAGAGAGGTAGAGTTGGAAGTAAAACCAGAACACCCAGTATGTACATTGGTTCGGGGACGATCGTCAAATCATCGTGCCCCGGACGCCGTCCGAACGATGATCACTGACGTCCCGCTTGGATCCAGAAACTCCGAAGAAACTGTAGCGTGTGCAAAGATTTAGCGATTGATACGATTTGATAACTTGCAGATTCATTAATGGGAAGTATAGTGCAACCGTCCGTCGGTTTCGACATGTGTGCGTGTTTTTTTTGTTGCCGTTGATTCAAATTTTAAATAACTTTAACCGTTTTTTTGTTTTTCCAAAACACGTTAACGCTTACTTTATAAATTGCGGAGCAGCATGGCGACGCATGGAACGTAATGGAGAGCAATCGCACACCGTTTGTACCGACTAACCTAGATTATAAGATTGCGTAAAGTTTGTCCAGGCCTCCCTTATCTATGTACAGAACAACCTGTTCCCCCCCCCCCCCCCTTCCCGATCGTTTCACTCGCATAAGGGATGAAGCTGCCGGCCGGTTATGTGACTCAGGAGAGGAAAATGAGCCGATCTTGATTATCGGTACTCGTCCCATACCCACTGCTGGCAATGGACGGGGTGGAGGTTTTCGTACGGTCGTACGACGCACCGGTAGCCTGAACCGGAGCGCTGTGTTCCGCATCCTTTACGGTGGAAGAGAAAGAGCCAGTAGTAGTGGCGGTAGTGGTAGTGATGGTAGAAGTAAAATCAGTGTTAGTAGCGCTAGGAGTGGTAGTAGGAGTAACAGTAGTAGTAGTAGTAGTAGTAGTAGTAGTAGTGAAAGCGGTAGCAGCAGTGGACGTTGCCACCTTTGTACGAGCGCTATTCATCCGTGGACGTTTGTTAGTGGACGCTGCGTGCTGCTTTGCAAGCGTGTGCATTGTACGCTGTTAATTAGATAACAAGGTTAGGAAACAAAACATTCCGTAGGTTAGTAGTGGGATAAACTGGGTACTGTTAGTAGCGTAAACTAATCCTCGACACATCTGAAAGTAAAGCTTTCCTTTATGCATGCAGGAAGAATGACTGTTTTACGTGCAGTAACAACTACTTGAGCTGGGAGGGGACAACGACTCCACACATAGCCGAGCTATTCAACAGACAAACGCACCTTTGACGGTTGTAGTGTCACGTTCAGCAGCGTTGGATGCTGTTCCACAATCATGAAGTCCACATCCTTCGGTACGAATCCGTCCGCGTACACCTCGAGCTTGTACACGCCCGGCAGCAAGATACGCCAGAACTCACCGTACTTGGTGGTGGTGAACCCGATGTCACGCCCCTTGATCTTGAGCTGGGCCCGCTCGACCGGATTGCCGGTCGGGTCCATGATGAAGCCCTGCACGCCCCGGTGCGCCTCGGCCAGGAACTTGATCATCGACATCTGATTATCGTCCCAGTACTTTCGCAGCTCGTACGCCGGCGGAAACTTGCAGCAGGACACCTCGAGCGTAACCTCCATGCAGCCGTGCCAGACGTAGTTGAAGTCCTGCATGCCACCGGTCAGCGGGTACCAGGCGGCACCATTCGTGATGCCATTCTCGAACGAGGGCGATGCGGTTTTGCACGCGACGCCGCGCGACATCTTACCGTGGTTATTCGCGTACGTCAACGACAGATGCTTGAACACGTCGTCGTCCGGCGTCAACGACGGTTGCGACTGGTAGCTGTGGAAGACTGAGCTTAACGGGAGTCATGTAGATGGAAGAGCAGAGAAGAAAATTAGAATATCCGCTGTTTGAACGCATGGGCGGATAGGAGGTATCGCGCCCTGCCTTGAAAGCTACTGCAAATCCCCACACCACGTGCTAGCTCACCGGCGCATGTAGACGAAGAACGACAGATTTCTTTGTTAGTAAGCGAATGGCAAACCATCCAGAAAGGGGTGCATGGTTTCGAAGAGAAGACACACGATTTGTTAGCAAGCGTAAGAGAGGACTAAGGAGGCGAAGGAGTACGTGACGCTAGTGCGGATACCTACTGGCATTGGGCGTGTTGTCGTACGGGTAGCTCACGACGAGCGCACCACCATGCAGCGATCCACTCAGCACGAACTGTATCTTCGAGATCCAATCCTTGACGGCTTCCGTTTCCGGCTGGGATCGTTTGTTGTTCTGCTTGAAGTAGTCCGGGAAGTTGCGGTTCAGGTCAAAGCCGCGCGAATTGTACCGTCCCTGGCCACCATCGCATGTGCCTTCCTTCGATGCGGCGTACCCGTCCGGGTTGAGCGACGGCAGAATGTGGATGCGCGTATTATCCAGCAGCCACTTGATGTACGGATCGGACCCATAGCTCGACACCAGGTACTGGATCAGATGGAGCAGCAGCTCCCGTCCGACCGCCTCGTTCCCGTGTATGTTACCGATGTACTTGACATCCGGTTTGCCGAGCATGTGCTCGTATGGTGAAGCGGACACGACCAGCACCCACAGATCGCGCCCCTGTGCCGACTTGCCGATCGAGTACAGTGCCGTTAGGTTCGGGTAGCGTGCGGTAGTCGCACGCAGATAGCGCGTCATATCGTCATGGTTGTGGTACACGAAATCGAGTGCCCCAACGTCCGGCCGGTATGCACGCGGGTCCTGCGCGACGGACAGATTATCGAACGTGTACAGGTGACCATCGTTGCCGGCACCACGATCCAGTGCGTACAAGGCCGGATCACTGCTCGGTTCGAAGTTGCGCTGGTCGGCGAACGTGGGCACCGCGATGCACCAAACCACCAGCAGTGCTGCCAGACAGCGGGGTTGCATTCTCACCTGCTCTGTGGGACGTATCAGCGAGAACTTGAGCGATGCGTTGTACCGATTGCTGTACTGGACACAGATATTGGAAGAGAAAAAAAAAGGGTCAGCACAAGAATGGAATTAAGCAGTGTGTAGCGTCACAAATTAATAGTCACACATTCCACTCCCGATGTGTTTAATTGTAGTTTAGAGATATCCGTCGACTAATGATCGAATGGAGCAAATCATTTAGAAAGAAAAAAAACGTGAAGAAAAAACAAACAAACGCACTTTGAAGCTCAAAAAACACGATACGGTACAGCAAACCCATTGATATGCCTGACATGGTTCTGCTAGCCCAATCCACCACTAAACGTGGCGCGCACCTTTCCTGTACATGTGGGTGCAGAGTTGTCAGAGAGAGCGAGAGAGAGAGAGATAAAAAAATGAGGCGCTTGTATTCAAATAATAACATAGCTTCCAACCAGCTTGCCAGTGAGGTGGCCTACCTCACCCCGAAACCGCTCTATTATAATCGGCCTCATTTTCTGCGGCACGATCACGACCACGGATGTCCACGGTGCTGTAAATCGCCGCTAAAGGATAAAAGGAGGACATGGTAGCCGCAGAGCACGCAGGGCAAGATACTGTTACACGCAGCAGTTTGAACTCGTTCCAGCACAAACCGATACGGATGGTTGTGGACGGTAGGCACGCGACGACTCCATGCGGCTAACGGGTTTTCCCCTCGATTCCGGGAGATCCACGACCACCACCACCACCACCACCGGATCTTCGCGTCTGGCCGATGGGAAGGTGCGTACAGTCGCCAGCGGGTCGTTTCAAGACATGATTCGACAAAGACGATCACCAGAAGTGTTGGAGAGTTGGGAAGAAAAGTCAACAGTATAACTGTTGTTTGCCGAGAGCCCTCCCCCTCTTCTCCAGCGTAGGCTTTCCTTCTTGGCGTTTTTTTTTCTTTTTCTTCCATTCGCACCCATCAACACATTGAGGATGGCGCGCTGGAGAAAGGGAGCGGCAATTTGGCACGCATTTCATTCACCTGAACCAGCGCGGGACGGGAAACCATGTGAATCACAACACCTTGAGCACATCACACACAAACAGGTCGCTCCGAAAGAAGCGTTGGAATGTATGCAACTCCATCCACCACCACCACCACCACCACCAGCTGATTTCCATTGCCTTTAAAGCTCACACCCCGTGTGCTGCGTGTCGCCCTTTTACTCCAACACGTTATTGAAGACGGTTGAACCTGTATGCATTTGATTGAAGAAGTATCATCTGACTTGTCGTGGGGGTATTGTTTGGTTTGTGGGTTTTTCGCTGTTTAGCGAGCAGAAGTCGGGAACCTGTTTTCTTACTGCTGCCACCGGCCCGGTTCTCTAAAACCTTGTTTGCTGTGTCGTTGTTGCCTTGCCGTTTTTTCCTGTTTGAAGCGCTTGCAAGATACCGAGGTCTCGGTTAAGGTCAAGACTATCGCTCCAGCATAGGCGAAAGGTCGGTACCGAACGAGTCGACCAACCGTGTCCGAGATTGTGAATCGTACCAAATGGCGGGAACGTAACGGCAGAGAAATTGGCACTACGAAATGAGATGAAAGCACAACTTAAAACCTCCCCTATTCTGCTACTGGTGTGTACACAAACGTTCAGTATGGGATTTTCACAACCTACTGCGATCAGTACCCACATTGATAAGCGTTGTCCAAATGCACTTGACCCTTAGAAAGAGCACAGCATCACCGAACGTACATTTGCATCACTGCAAAAAGCAACAACCTTCTAGACAGTAGTTTGAAGTTAGCAATCTCACCGAGACCTAGATACACTTTCACACCGGCCAACTCTTGGAAGTGTTTGTAAATGCGTATTTGTTTTTTTTTTTTTGTTTTGTTTGTTACTTTTGCTATAGAATTAAGCGGGAGGGGAAAATTCACACCACTTACTACGAGCAGCCAGGCAAAAGATGCCTCCTAGTGGGGCGGCAGAAGGCTAATGGAAGGGCAGAGAGGGGCGAACACACTTTCCACGCGCGGGTTTTTGCTTCCACACAGACGAGCAGCCCCAAAGACCGGACCGTGTTGTAGTTTGCGTCCACTCGGGCGAACCGATCGTACCACACTGAACGCTTGATTATGTATTTTTATATGTTTATAACCCGCGAACTGGAGTTTGCTATGCCGTTGCCCATTCGTACCTTCCTTCTTCGCCACCCTACTCCCCTCCACCGCCGAAACCCTTGCCGTACATTTCCCTTGCCCTTTCGCGGGTGCTGGTGGGCTTTCCACCTTTGGGTGGAAAAGCGGGCTGTTACGGTTCTCGTGCCAAAGGGCCACAAAAACGGGCCGATGCGACAACGTCAGCGTGACGCAGAGATGCGGCAACACGAACCGCTCTGACGTAGATAGTGGATTCTTTGTCTCACCCGTCCGGCGAAGGATTTGCCATTCCCGGGAGACACCCAGCCCACCGCTCACGAGAAGCATTGGGAAAGATATTGGACGTGATCTTTTCCATCTTTCTTACCTCCCAGTCGGGGTGAAAGTTTAGCACCAAAGGGACCGTGATGAGAGTGAAATTCCCATCGGGTGGGGCGATACGGGTTGGAAAGGATGCTGCGTGAGATATTGAGAACGCATTGAGTTGGTAACTTAATTCGTGGCGTTTCGCTAAAGTAGGTGAAAGAATCGAATTCTACGTGGATCCTCCAGAGCTGGATGCTTCTGTTTAAATGGTACAATGTAATATCATCCCCTTCTTTGCTCCAATACCCAAATATCCGAAGAAACTCAACCAAAGATACAACTACAACGATTGTAGCAGTCAAGTACAGCAGTCAGCTGATGCTATTAAAATTGATTAAAATTCTAACGGGCTAAGCTCCATGCATGAAGTGTTTTCTTGGAACCTTGGAAATAAACCACGCTATGAGATAAAATGTGGTTGTTACAGCATTACAGTTCATACGAGTTCTATGCCCCTCGTACCTATTTCTAGATACTTACCAGTTCTGCCGCACAACCAAATGGTGTAATATACTTGCAGATTTTCGTCCTTTTTCTACCGATACGTTTACACACTCGCACAGCACACTGGGTAACGAAAATCTTCTTCACAGAACCGTACCACACATCCTACAGAGATTGGTTTTGGTTTTCGATTAACATCCTGCCAGTGTCCTGTCAGGTTCTGGAGTTGTGCCAGCTGTTTACCGATTGTATTATTGCTGAACGCACCAGTGCTGTTTCTCGCATAGATTACCACCGAAAGTTCACCAACGAATAGAGTCTGCTGAACCGTTCGGATGTGATGTTTTGGACGATGTTTAACTCGGCAGCATCCGCTTTTCCACCTTCAAGACACACTTCCGTTCGAAGGGCGAATGTTTTCAGTCGTGTGCTGGTGTGCGTTCGTCATTGTCATCTGGTGCGCGTTCAACTCCTGAAGTTTTGGAAATAAATAAACTTCCCCGAATGACAGGAAGCGTGCGAGGGTGAAATTTGTTATCAACCTTCGCTGTCTCACCCGTATCGTGCTTTCTCTTGCACGCTGCAGAAAGAAATTATTGATTCTAGTCCTCATCTCGCGGGAGGAGCACGTTCCGGTACACTTCGGTGTTTAATTGATAGCATAAAAATGCAACTGTACAGCTTTAAAGTACCGCTAATTGTTCAATGTACGCATCCGCTGCATTCCTGGTAATACAAACTTTTTATTGAGCTTTGTATTTTTATTTCTTTGCAGTATATTACTCGCTACTGTTGGTGGCCATCTCTCAAATTGTCCACACCAGCCACATTCGGGAAATTTGTGAAAAAAGGGACATTTTCTTCGAACCGTTTCAATGCCAGCTGTACGATCTGGATGTGTTGGACGAACCAATCACCTACCTGCTGTACGATGTTAACCCCAGCGAAGGATTTAACCTCCGGCGGGATGTTTACATAAGGATGGCCGTATTCCTGGAGTTTCTCCGAACTCAGCGAGGATACCGTCGGGCGAAACTAGTCCTACCGCCCTGGTCCAATCTGGTGCACTGGCGCAGTCACAACATCGACCAGACGCAGCTGTTCTGGAATCACTTTTTTGACCTACGAAGCATGAAACAGTACACGGACGTGATCGATATGGATGAGTTTTTCGTGGAGTACGAACGTTTGCACGGTCCCGACACGGTGGTGATGCTGGACGAGGTGTACAAGCTGAAGCACTTTGAGAATATGTTCGAGAACGGAGTGTTTGTGGACAAGTTCGAGGAGCACGTTTGCCCGAAGAGTCATGACTACGATGCCGGTGCACTGGCATACTTTGGGTACGCAAACTTCTCCACCGACGAGTTTACCTGTCTGCACTTCCAGGGCAGTGCGATGCTGTTGCATAAGCTGCTGGAAACTTACAAATCCGCCCGGATTCACCACGTCCGGTACGTACTGGTGCTGAATGCGGAAATAGTCCTGCACGATCTCTGGGGTAATGTCGACTATTGGGAAGCCCGGCGATCGATGCGCTTTGCACCGGAGTTGATCGAGGTGGCGGGTCGGTTTCGGAACGATATGCTCGACTCTTCCGATGAGCAGGATCGAACGACACGACCGGCTCGCTGGATGGATGAACGAGGCCACCGAAATGCGCGTGGTGGCGACTACCTATGTGCCCACATACGAAGGGCAGACTTTTTATACGGGCGCGATAAAACTACACCCACCATCCAGTCGGCCGCCCTACAGATCCGGGCAAAGTTGCTCGAGCAAGGGCTGAAAACGGTGTTCGTCGCTTCCGACTGTTCGCGGATGGAGTTTTACAACCTGAAAAACTATTTGAAGCGGTTCCGCGTGGTACGGTTCGTGCCGGAAAGTTACGAGCAGCGACTCGCACTGAAAGACGGTGGTATCGCAATCGTCGATCAGATTGTTTGTTCCCATGCGCGGTACTTCATCGGCACGTACGAGTCTACCTTCACCTATCGAATCTACGAAGAGCGGGAAATTATCGGCTTCCCGAAAGATCTGACCTTCAACACGTTCTGCAAGAGCGAAAAGGATATGAACTGCGACAAAAATACCGTGTGGCCGATAGTGTACCATTAAGGTCCGTAGCTCGAATAAACCGTTCTAGACTGCTTATTTAATCGCATGAATCCTTATCAATATCCTCCGAGCGAACGAGAGAAAAAAATGAACATTTCACCACACGAAAGGTACAAGAAAATAACACATTTTATTTTCATCATTCTGCCTGCAGCTTGTAGTTAGCTTTGCATTGCCGCAATGCTTCCGTTAACACGTTGAGATGCACTTGGTAGATCATTTTCTGAGGAATGATTTCTGGAGAATTCTAAAACAAATGTTTTTAATAACTCGTACCGCCCATGTTCTAGTGATAAACGTATTGCACTGTCGGTGCCGAGCTCACTTCTCCTATCAACACGCGACCGCCATAGCGCTGAACGTGTTAAATACTGCCGAAATCGAAGTGCACTTAGTAAATGTAACAATGTATACGAGTGAAGTAAACGACCTACATACAAGCAAGCTGTGGTAAAATTTATACAATCTACTCCGCGGAAGAGACAGCCCATCGTTAGAGTTCGCTGGAAAAAAATATTCGGCTCCGTGCCGGTCCGGGCGTAGGTCAGAAATCGCCGACAGTCTGTGACGTGTATTCGTACGCACGCTCAAGACTAAGCTCATCCATTTCACCGTCATGTAGAAAGTGAGACTCGACGTGGGTTTGAAATTCCTCGAACACCATGTCCTGTCCGTACAGCACCCCGCACATCGGGCAAATCTTTTTCATCCCGTTCGCACGCAGCTTTTCCTGCAGCAAATTCATGCTAACCTTGTCGAACATTAACGTATCCGCACCGTCCCCTCGTGGCTGGCCACCTTTCGGAGGTGCAGGTGGCTGATAGGGCAGGGTGGGTTTTCGCGGTGCTAGCTCATTTTCGGCCACCTCTACCATAACGTCCTTCATGAGCTTTTCACTTTCGGTCTCGGAAGATTTGGTGCTGCATCGATTACACAATTCTGGAAATGTAGAAAATCGAATCGAATCTGTAACGCTCCAGATCGGGCTATGACACGCATGTGTCCTTCCATTACCTGAACGAATCTGATGATAAAGATCCCAAATCACGGTCTGTTGTCGGGCCATTTCCTTCTTGATGTCCAGCAATCCCTCCGTGCAACGCCCAATGTCTGGGTTTGCCTCGAGTGCGGCACGCAGCAGTTCCTCGTCCTGGCCCAAATCTACATTCGACGACTCTAGGAACCCGCAGGTATTCAGCAGGGAAACATCTTCCAGGTTGATTCCCTCCTCATCCGCGGAACAGTCGCGCTGCAAACGCTCGCGCAACTTCGGATTCGGGGCGTGCTTCGTGAACGTTCGCGATCGTATTAGATTTTGGCCTGTTTGATTGGTGGCGGATGTGGTTGTAGTTGATGGTGGTGCCTTCTGCTGCTGATTGACCGTAATCATTGTTGCTGACGGGCCAACGTTCACTCCCTCTACATCCCCGAGATCCTTCACAATCTGCGACAGCCGCCGCCAAAGCTGTCGGTTTTCGGTCCCCACCATGGATATCTGTTCCGCCATCTGCATCTTTTGGTGTGTTAGCTCGACCACGGTTTCCCGCAGTTGCTTTAGCTCTGTTTGATTAACGGCTCTGTTGTTCTGCATATGCTCCGGCATGGTTGATTTAACCTGCAGCGCTCGTAGTGTGCCATTTTCCTCCTCAAGTACCGTAATCCGCCGCTGGAACGTTTGGCAACGTTCCTTCAAGGTTTGTAGGGCCGCCTGAAGCGCCTGGTGCGATGCGATCGGTGTGTTTGGCTCCGCTATACTCATAGTGAATGAACAGCTTCTGTCTTTGTTGAAACCCCCGTTTGTGAGCGCTCAGCTGAACATTGACCGATTTGCTCTGGTGGTGTTGTTACCGTGTTGACTAACACGGAAACAAAAAACGAAACGATGGAGGTAGTATTCGAAGCGATCCTGATTTGTAGCTGATGTTTTCCGATATTGTTGTCTGGCGAGCAAAGAAAAAACACCCGTAAATGAATGTAAAACTATGCCCACCAAAAAACTGTCCTCAATTTGTTTAATTCTTAATACACTGAAGAGTGTTGCGAACCAAAACACTTTCTCTCGAGGAGATTGCTTTTCAACATATCATCTACCTGTCAGCTACATTGACTTTTTCAAATGCCAGCTGCAAATAAATGCAGTGCAAATGTCCTTTCTAAAGAAAATTAGATTAAACTTAATGTTTGTTGTACATGTTTGTGTTCAAGTATAGTTTAGCTATATAAAGTAAAAAAATAAAACCGTTTTAGCATAAACATTGTGAGCAACAATATGGTAGAGTTATTTTCACCGGGCTAGGTAAAGCGAGCATATGTCAAATTGTATTCTATAAAAAGTAAACAAGGTTAAATACCGGCGTCTTTACTACATGCATAAAATTCATCCTCGTGTATTCTATGCGATAGTTTGCTAAACTGTACAATGGATTATCTATTGAAGCGGCCGGATACACAAGCTCGATGCATTTGGAAGGTACTAGCTTCCAAGCGCTTGCTGGTAGATCATCTGGAGCTGGTTGAAATGTGCCTTAAACTCGACCATAGTATGGGAAATGCTGTTTCGAAATTTGTGTGGCCGCGCAAAACTATCTGTGCGGGGTGCATTTGCATCATTGCGGTAACTACCCGGTATGTACTGAATCCAGGCAATTGTTCTACGTGGAAGTACAGGAGCACTTAAACTGTCGTTCTACTATTTCAGGTTCTCACCTTCCTACATATCAAATAAATGGCAGGTAGTAGCATCCACTACCAGCGCTCTGCTGCTCGGTGCTATGGCGTACGAAGAGGTCGTTGTCTACAGAGATGTTGCTAAAGTCACAAGTCTGATAGAGTCAATGGAACTGTACGATCACGCAATGAAGAAAGCGCTTATGTTTGTGAATGAATTGGTCTTTGGCAAACAGCGTATAAGCTTCTTAAAAGATTTGTTAGTGTCGCTCGTCGTTTGTTTATGTTAAGATTAAATTGTTATATTGAATATTTCAATACTATTTCTAGTGAAATTGAAAGGGAAATGCTTCGGATGTCTACAGAAAACTGCATCAAAGCCATTTACGACATGTATGGTTTTGTAAAGATATTAGAAAAGAAAACGGTGTTACGCGACGAGTACAACCAATTTTATGACCCACTGGAGACTCTTGAAAGTTGCGAAGTATTTAAACAAATGATACCCAGCCAAACCATGGCAAAGGTAAATATAGCCACGGGCCATGAATTTCGAAGCATAAGGAAAGTTTCCGTTATTCTTTTTCTAGGAATTACACAATATATTTCTGTACATGCAATCTCACTGCCTGTTACGATTATCCCTTGCTATTCTGAGCGATGTGAAGATAGGCGAGATAAAGGACGAAGCCAATCATCTCATTGGATGTCTCACTAGTCATGCCAACGAGCTTAAGAAGCGGACAATGCTTCTCGGCGTACCACAATTAGATGACTTAGAGGTGATGAACGTTGTGAAGCAAACCAGCTCAAAGGAGCTTTTGTCAGTAAAGCAACAGTCGCTAGAACTAACGGCAAAGCTGGCGGCAAATACGCTGCAATTGATGTTGATAGATGAAAACATTCAAGCTCACTCTAGTCCACCATCGTATATGGCACATTTGCAACTTAGGGACACAGCGAACAATCTGGCCGCCATTCACTCCATTTTCCTCACACGCATGGACGAATGCGAACGTTTATTGATCACGGTGAAGAAACTACTAAATTGTATCGAACATCCAAAGCAGAAAAACGAAGATCCCGCCGACATCGAGCCCGCCCAGGAAGGCACTTCTGATGAGCTGCTTCCAGAATCACACAATGCGGCACATGAATTGCGGGACGAGTTTTTCCTCAATACCGGAACCGAAGGCGAAGAAGACCCGAACGATTCCACTTCAGCAATGTACAATCTGCTAGCGGAAGATGAGCTCGTTTCGAAGCGGTTGATGAAGAAGCAATTCCAGCCTATTTTGCAACAGTTGCGTGAACGGCTCGTACCGGTTAAAGAGTCATTTAAGGAGCGCGAACGTGTTGCGCTGCAGCTGAATGGGATTATAATGCAGGACGAGGAAGAATCTTACGATGCATATCGAACGCATATGGCGAGCCGGTCGATCACAATCGAAACGGATGATGAATCGGATTGCGAGGAGTTCGAAATGAAGATGCGGTATAACCGCAGCCAAAACAAGTACAAAGACGATCGTGATTTTCTAGCTAGCAAGCCGCAGATCTCTTTTCTAGCCTCTCTTCCCAAGGTTGCGCAGATGGATGAAAACATTTTAGAGTAGTATACTACATCTAATTACACGCGATGGAATGTAATAATAAATTGTTATTTTGAAACACCTAATCATCTTATAAATAAATTACTTTCCGATTTGATTTGAAGTACAGCACAGCCAGAAGAATTCCACAACTTCCCGATAAATGAGAAGTAGATAATATTCCATTGCTTATCTCAACCAGTCTGGTGTTTCTGTTCTGTTATTGTTTGGGGTACTAATCACACCGAAGTTTTATAACAAATATAAATGCGCCTGGTACCACCGGAGCTTTATCTTGCGCCTATTTGCGAATGCTGCGCGATAATTTACACGCACCAACACACACATATAAACATGCACAGGCTGTAGATGAACTTTGATCAATGAGGTTGTATTTCTTGAACGCCAACATAAGCATAGTGCTTCGGAGCGAGAACGGTCGACTGCACATCCCGGCATCGGTACAGAATTCACTTGCTGCACATCAACAATAGCAAAATGTCCAAAAATTTAAAATATTACTACGACCTTATGTCACAGCCATCGCGGGCGCTGTGGATTTTCTTGGAGAAAACCAAAATCCCCTACGAAAGGTGTTTGGTAAACTTGGGCAAGGGTAAGTAACAATAGATAAGCAACTGGCCTTCCAACAATAGCTTACTGGATCCTTTTGCAGGAGAGCATCTTACCGAGGAGTTTAAGGCGATCAACCGCTTCCAGAAGGTGCCGTGCATTGCCGATAGCCAGATTAAGCTGGCCGAGAGTGTGGCCATCTTTCGCTATCTGTGCCGGGAGTATAAGGTACCGGATCATTGGTATCCAGCAGATTCCCGGCGTCGTGCCCTTGTGGACGAGTATCTCGAGTGGCAACATCACAATACGCGGGCCGCTTGTGCCATTTACTTCCAGTACATGTGGTTGCGGCCGCGTATGTTCGGCAGCAAGGTAGATCCGAAACGGGCCGAACAGTACCGGACGCAGATGGAGAGCTGCCTCGACTTTATCGAGCGTGAGTACCTTGGCGGCGGGTCACGTTTTATCGTGGGGGATGAGATTTCGGTGGCTGATCTGTTGGCGGTGTGTGAAATCGAGCAACCAAGTAAGTGGTAGATTACTATGATGCAAAATTTGCGCCACTATACTGTTGCTAACATGCTTTTGTCCCATTTCACCTCTAGGAATGGCCGGCTTTGATCCGTGCGACGGTCGTCCAAATATGACGCAATGGATGGCGCGGGTCCGCGAATCAACCAATCCGTTTTACGACGATGCGCACAAGTTCATCAACAAAATTGCTCAAGATACGGCCACCAAACACAAACTATAAAGTTTACCTTCGAGGGACAAAATGATACTACGAGCATTTATGTACACAGTACTCATAAAAGGCTGCAGAATGTTACAATGTACTACATACTATTCAATTTAAACCACTTTACTATGACGGTCAATGTAAATTTGTTTATTTCACTACTATTTTACGGATCATTTCTGCAGATTATCGATATGCGACGCGTTTTCTTGATCAGTTTGTCCCGAAACAGAGACTCTTTGGCTGGCAAAATTTCATGCGTAAATTTGTATCGAGCCGTGTGTCTGGAAAAGGAAATATTAAAAGCATTTTAGTTTCGCAGCAGCGTTTGGTTTATCTCAATGTTGCGTACCTCATCACATAAAGCGATCGCCGTGGTAGTAATATATCAGCCCAAAACTTTTTGTGTCGGCCCTGGGAAAATATTTGCCGGTACTCTTCATTCGTTTGTTCCTCGTCGTTTGTCCGCACCAGTCGCATTACGGAATCCGAGAGCAAACTAATTCCTGCGATCGTATTGCCACAATACTGAAGAGAAGAAGGCACGCATACGCTTAGCTTGCTTGGAATGTAATTTGAAGGAATGTAGCACTTACCCGTACACTATCGACGTGCGGTTTTATTACACCCTCCTCCGCTAAATCCAAAACATGTACGTAAGGCATTGCGGCACCATCAAAGGCAACGGATACGATTCGATCGAGAATAGTCCGATTGGCTGGATACCAGTGTTTCCGTTCCGTCTCACGATACCCGTGAATCGCGTCATCCCAGTGGTCAAATTCGTATCGCAATCGTTTCAGGTACGGTTCTATTTCTTCAAGCAGCGAGTTTTCCTCCTTTTCATCCACAAACCGATCCAGCACGCGCATATCTTTGCAGAACTTTTCACGATCCTCTTCCGGCCATTGACCGTAAAATGTCACACAGTTATCCGGGAGGGTAATGTTTTTGGAAGCATCCGATTTGATACGATTGTTACAGTGCGGTGCGATGGTTTGATACAATGTCCTCGTGGAAAACAGCTCCGGTACAAATCGGAGCAGTAACGCCGGATTATGATTTATTCCGGTGCGAATGCAACTAAAGCCAGCAAACATGATGGTTTGAAGGGTATCTGCTGGTTCTGAAGAAAAAAGATACGTAATTATTTAAATACTATGCAACAGTTTCTGTATCCATATGTTTACTTCTTACCTTCTTATACAAAACTGCACTCTTTAGCTATTGAACTGGCAAAATTATCTATCCATTCTTTTTTATTTACAAAATATACAACCGCGTATGTTATGAAAGAATTTTCATTGCATCGCCGCAATGCACAGTACGCTTTGACAGATCCAAAAGTTTTGTCAAAAAAAATATAAACAAAACGATAACCGGCATTTCGGGTGCATCAAATACGAATTAAAATATTGCAAAATTGTATGATTGATCAGCTAATCTTACTATTTTTTCTTCTACCAACCGAACCGTTATTCAATGTGAAACATAAATGGGTACCGGAATCAACGAATACCGATCGTTGTCGGTTATGAGAAGAACCATATAAAAACCAAATATAGACAAACAACAGTGCTAAATTGTTTCGAACATACGATTATTATACTGCTAAACGCTTCAGTTCGATTTACAAAATTACTACAACCTATAACACAAGCTTTTAGCCCAACTTCTCATGTCCTGGCTTAAGTTCATCCGGTTCTGGCGCTGATTGTGTTGATTTTTGGAGCAAATTTTTGCTGAACCATGTCGGGCGCGGTTTCTCCATCTCGACGATGCGTTTTCCTTCCCAAAATTCGGGTGGCTGTTCATCACGTTCACGATCGTACAGTACCACCACATCCTTATCTACCGGTTCCAGCCCGAGCTCGTTCTGAATTTTTTCCTGCATCAGCTCGGTTTCCTTGCGCACCTTTTGATAGCATGTCGCTGGAAAAAAACGGAAAACGTACACGTTATGGAAAATGAGACCATCTGGCTACCTGTAGACCACGCTCGTTACTTACGACACAGTACACCCACTTCATGGTCGCTTCCGCACGTAGCACACGATCGGAGATGTATCTTCGGTGTGAATACTTTCAGCTTATACTCGGGCGATCCATACTTTCGCTTGTGTCGCTTTTCCACCGTGCGCCGATGCTTCGGTACCGCCCAAAGCATTCCGTCTCCGATGAGCTCGCGCAATGAAAATGTCTTGCTGGTGGGATTGATACCGCGGTCCGGTACATGTGCGGCTTGGACCATCGCTAGGGCGGCTGGAAGACAGAACCATACAACGGAGGATTGTTACGTAAATATGAATAAAACTGTAACCGTTTCACGAAGCATCACACCTGGTGGAAATCCATTGCCTCCGAATAAGCAATTTTCGAGCATTCGAAGCGTATTTGCGAGCTGATTAATAAGACGAGACATGCTTATTTTGCCTATATTTTCACACCGCACTTGTTCGTTTTGTTTACACTCTTGACAATGATCGGCGCATGGAATGCCCCAGTGAAAAAACTCATTACAATAGTAGTTACGGAATAACTTCTATTGTGCGGAATTTACGGATGTTGGAGTCAAAAACATTCATGTACAATTTAATGAAAAGTTTACGAAATAGTATAGTTGAATATGTTCTGAAAAACACGAATTAATTCGTGCCATTCAATTGCATTGGCATGCGTCAAACAAAGCTTCACATTTATGCTGTCCCTTCCAACTGACAGTTGGCTTCGATGAAGCGTATCCTGCAAATTAATTTAATAGCTTGATGAGAACGTTTCAAAATATGCTATCATTCGAATGAGATGCACAACATGAAATTAAACAGTTAAAAACTACAAACAAAGGCTCTTCCCGAGACGTGGAACAAATAAAAAGTACGAGCAGCAGATTATAGCTCGCGTGTGCTATAAAGAGCTGTCATTGACAGATGCCTTGTGGCTCTACGGGAGCGGATCCTCTCAGCAAAGAAAATAATAAATGGCTTTCACTGTGTAGGTCGTCTGTGGCAGTGGAAGCTTCGCAATACGAGTTTCTTCGTGGGTTTTGGCTGTCGCCGAAATTTGTCGTCCGGTTCGACACGAAACATCACCACTGCAGCGGCAGTCGTTCTGTTTACCGAACGGCAGCATCCCATGCGCCGAAACATATGCACCAGTGCAGCAGAATCTAACCCCGTTTTATGCGCATCAAAAGTTCTGTGTGTGGTGTGTGGTGACACAAGTGATGCCATTGGTGTCTGCTGGTGCGCGAAGATAGGAAGCTGTGTGTATCGAAAACAAGACACGGAATGCCTTGGAGCAGCCGTGTGTCGAAGCATCACGCGTAATGCAATGCAATTTATTGGCGACGGTTGTGAATAGTTCAGCGCAAGATCCCCTAGCATTAAGGCTGCTGGTGTGCACCGACGGATAATGAAATAGTGTACACACTATTCGCGCGTACCAGACACACACACAACCACACACAAACTACAGTAAGGTGTTACAAGAAGGCAAAACAGTGAATAATTCCGCTGTGTGCTCGACACTGTTGGGCGAAAATGCGTGGCTTAATGCATTTTTTATTTTACTTTTCATGTAAGCATCAAATCGTCTACTGTTTGTTGTGCGGTTGGAGTGGTAACTTGATCTGTACTAACACATGCGTTCGTTCTTTCTCACTCGTTGCAGTGCTGATCGTAATAAAAGGATCGCTAAGTCGAGCGCGCTTAGCTGAGGGTAGCTTGAAGTGCGCATCCTACCAATGCAAGGATGGTGAGTGTAAGGAAGGGATCGACGTTTGTGAGGAAGCCGAACCCGATCGACCGGTCGGATGTTTTGTTGTTTGGACAACGAACAATATTACAAGTAAGTAGCGGAGAAGGTGTCAAATCGTGACACCAGTCGGGATCGGATTTTACTAATCAAGTTTGCCCGATGTGCCCAGATGAAGTAAACGTAACACTGAAAGGATGCTTCACCAATCCTACGGAGTGCAATAACACCGAGTGCATCGATACGTCGACGGATCCGAAGCGCAACTTAAATTACTGCTGCTGCCGCGGTAGCCTGTGCAATAAGGACCACAAATGGATACCGGAGGCGACGAAAGCACCGGAAGTGTTACAGTCGGTCGAGAAGGAATCGAACATGATGCTGGTAGTGCTAATCACGTCCATATCGTTTGTCGTAGCGTGCGGATTAATGACTTGGCTTTACTGTACGCATCACAAGCAAGTTATGTTTAATGAAATTCCAACGGTAGGTGAACGGGAACGATGCATGAGATGAGAACTTCATTTAACGCGAAAAATAAACTTATGATCCTTCTGTGCGTTGCAGGTCGAGCCAGACATTTCCAACTCAACCACCAACATATCGCACCGGCCGATCGATCTGAAGGATATTAAAGCACGCGGCAGGTTCGGTGTGGTGTGGCGGGCGCAGCTCGGCAACCAGGAGGTGGCGGTTAAAATTTTCCCAATGCAAGAACGCCAGTCTTGGCTTACGGAGCAGGAAATTTTCAAGGTGAGCATGTTTGGCAAACTTTCCTCTTACAATTTGTAACACAAATTCCTTGCTCTGCCCGCTAGCTGCCACGGATGAACCATTCAAACATTCTCGAGTTTATCGGTTGCGAGAAGCGGGTCGATATGGCCAGCACGGACTTTTGGCTGATCACCGCCTACTGCGAGAATGGTTCGCTGTGTGACTTCCTGAAGGCGCACACGGTCAGCTGGAACGATCTGTGCAAGATCGCAACGACGATGGCCCGCGGCTTAACCCACCTGCACGAGGAAATACAGGGCAGCAGAACGGACGGGTTGAAACCGTCGATTGCACACCGTGACTTTAAGAGCAAGAACGTGCTGCTGAAGGCGGATCTGACCGCATGCATTGCCGATTTTGGACTGGCGCTCGTCTTTACACCAGGTAGGATGTTCCGTGCGCGTGTGTGCCGAATGGGGGTGGTCTAATCGTGCGTTTCGCGTTTTGCAGGAAAATCATGCGGCGATACACATGGACAGGTGGGAACGCGCCGCTACATGGCACCGGAGGTGCTCGAAGGTGCAATCAACTTTACCCGCGACGCCTTCCTGCGCATCGACGTGTATGCGTGCGGGCTCGTGCTGTGGGAGCTGGTATCGCGCTGTACCGTGCACGGTGGACCAGTCGACGAGTATCGGTTGCCGTTCGAGGCGGAGCTGGGCCCCCATCCGACGCTCGAGGAAATGCAGGAGAACGTGGTAATGAAGAAGTTGCGTCCGCGTATCTTCGACCCGTGGCGTCATCATGCGGTAAGTAGGAGGGCAACACCACGGCACGGGACAACCTTTTACACACCTTACAACGAAATTCCGTTCCAGGGGTTGATTGCGATCTGCGAAACGATGGAAGACTGCTGGGATCACGATGCCGAGGCACGGTTATCGTCTTCCTGCGTGCTGGAACGACTGCTACAGTACGCCCGATTTCCTACCCGACAGTTTTTTGTCGCCACCAACACTACGAACGAGCTGCCAACGAAACTAGCAACGGAAAACCTTTAATAATGCCACACGAACGCCTGTGGGGGGGTAAGAATGGGGCGCACTGTGCGCTTGCAAGCTGTATTACGATCAACTCGTCAGCAAACGCGTTTTTTTTATTGTGGGTGACGCTGAACGATTTGAGTACACTAAGAGTGGAGAGATTTCTGATACTAGGCAGGTTTTTAATAAGATATGTATTTGGTGCATATATATATATATATACTTATATATATTGTCACTAGAGCAAACAGAGAAGAGGGAAATCATATTGCTATGAGTGCATCATTGGTATCACTAGCAGGTACATTGAAATGCAAACTATATTATAGTAGACAACTGCTCGAGATAGTTGGCGCGTAAATTAAAACCTATTTAATTAATGGCTCCTAACTATTTTTTTTTACTACGAATAATAACATAGAAAGCTCCATCCCTTTTACCCATTTTTATGACTAAACCATTTTTAACTAGCGATTTTCCAACACCACTACAATCTTGCGGGGGTGGGGGCTAAGTTGGCTTATTTTTTTTTACACTAGTTATATTAATAATAGCACATCTTTACTTCTTTAAAAAAATTGATTTTAACGTATTACGCGATCCAACACCAAAAGCAAGAGATTTGTTGCTGTGCCTTATGATTAAAATCAAACAAAAAACCATCCAACTTTCGTTTTTGAAAATCAATTCCGCAATAATACACAACAAACCTAGTGCTTTTTTTTGTTTTTAACTAGATCTTTTATTATACACACACAACACCCTTGAACAAGGTGAAGATTGTATTTATGATTTTACTAATTTAAACAAACCAGATCCTCGAGCTATATCCACCGAAAACGGAAAACAATAGATTAATTTTCGTCAAGTGCAAAACTATTATAATTGTGCTTTATCGTCGCAGCCAGGCGTGTGGTGGAAATGCGAGTAAATTAGGAATGGGTAAAGCGAACCCGTCAGAATGGTCGAATCGTGAATATGAACGTCCAATAACAAGGAGTGAGGTGTATAGCGTCGTGCGTAGCGACGGCATTACCGACTAGGGAGCGATTTCGTCTATTTTTTGGTTTCGTTGTGAACGCGCACGCTAAGTTGCAAATCGGTAGGCAAAGCGGCAACCTTGCAGCAATCGAAATGTGCGCTTGCAACAATTGGATTAACTTTCTTAAATTTAACATTTTTAAAAACATCAATATCGGTTACGCACGATAGTTGCTGCGCGTACGTATTTTATAACGTTTACTTCCCTTTTCCGTTATCACTAACAGGAACGAACGATCCGTGAGCCGGTTAGGATAAGGGTTTTCGTAAGCTTAAGTGATTGATGAGTAAAAAACAAAAAAAAAAACATACAAAACAAAAGCAGTGAAACCAGAACAATGTAAATTGCACGATTGTATAAATATAGAATCTTATATATTAAAAGCAGATCGGCGTGATGCGTTTCATTCACCGTTTGATGTCGATGAACCCCCGAGCCAAAGGGGGGGGTTGGTGTGTAGCAGTACATCTTCATCTTCCACCCCTCCGCAACTTGGGTAGACAACACACGTGCTTTTTCTCAAAATACACTGCAACAAAATTAATTCCACACAAATGCGCGGCTGCTGTTTTTTTTTTGTTTGTGTTTTTAATTCATTTTGTGTTTTATTTCACTATTCATTATAGATTTTACAACAGGCTGAGCGCGGAGTTTTCGTGTGCAAGTATCGTTTTATCGACAAAGATAAATGCGCCTTTAATTCCTTGTTTTCTTTTTTGTTTTGCTTCATATTTATCTAATAATTTAAAAAAAAACATAAATATTATACTTAAAAATTTTGACTAGCTATAGACAAATAAGTGGTATGAGTGATTATGGTCTTAATGTTTAATGTATGTGTGTGTGTGTTTTTTTCTTCATTTTTATTGTGTTGCACAATGCACATTTTTTTCGTTTTTTTTCTTAGTTGCTGTTGCGTGTGTTCCTTCCTTTTTGTGTGTTTGTTTTACATATCTAAATTCACATGTGTACGTGTGTGTGTGTGTTTGTTGTTTTTTTAATATACGATACTGTGCGAGGAAATATCGCACATTAGAATAGCTTTACTCTAACGTCCTATTCCCCTTGCCCGACTTCTTCCCCCTCCCCCACCCGATCCCGGTCGAAAACAATCCGGTCATGATCATAATAATAATAATAATAAAGCCAGCACACGTGTGTACTCTATTTACGCGCGCTCATAATGGTGCTTATACACATGTGTGTTTGCCTATCGAACACAAATTCGTTCTGCTGCTGGTTTGATATTATCGTTAGTGTTTCGCGCGCCATCACCGATGCACGGGGTGAGGGGGAGGATAAATTAACGCCACACGGAACTACACGACGGACACAAAATACAAGGAAAAGAAACACACGCCACTTTGCTGTGTCCTCTCTCTCTACTGCTCTCTTCTTTTTTTTACACACACCCGGACGCACAACAATACGCAAGATTAAAGCAAAAAACCCAAATGTCTATATACTGGTTTGGTTTTGGTTTGCGTTTGGGGGGATGTATTCACATGTTTTCTTTTTCCTCACCGCTCTCCTTCTTTCTCCACCGATATCCTTTGCTGCACTGTTCTGCCGTCACTTCATTCGGGTTGGAGTTGTTTCATTGCAATAGTTTACTTCGAGTGTTTCTGTGTGTGCCGCGAACTAGGATAACCGATCACGTGTGACATTAAATACGCGCGCGCACACACACATGGTTGTAAGCGTATTATCTAGTGTCCTTAATCCGATGCACTAGCCTCTCGGTGGAGCACGTTTTTTCCTCCTTTATGTTAGTAGTTTGCCTGTTTCTCTATGCCTTACTTGTTTTCCCCTCCATTATGCGGGTGTGGTTTTTGTACGGAGAAAGAAAGGAAGAGGACGGTGGAGGGTTACTATACATACGCGACTCCATTGCTAATAACTAATCCGTGTTCGTTTCGTGTGTTTTCTTCTTCTTCTACTTATACTTCAATCGACAGGTAAAACGTGCCCTAGAAGCCTACATATCTTTCCTTTTCACATTTTCCCATTGCTAAACGTATTATGGGCGATTTGTTATGATTAATTATGGCTGTTTTGTTTCCCCTCACCGAACAGGGAACGGAAAGCTGGAAAGGGATGGTGCATGTGTACACACACGTACCTACACAGTAGTTAAAGTCAATTCTACTCAAAAGAAAGCTTTCACCGTCGTTCTCGCTAGAAACGACAAACTAGCACAGTGGAGGAAAAAGAACGGAAAACAGTGTATGTGAAAAACTCCATGTTCAATGTGAATGTGTGTGGATGCATTTCTATTCATAGTATGATGGAAAGATGAAAAGCAAATGAGGGAGGGGGGGGGGGGAAATAAAGAAATCACAGCAAATGTAAGCCACTTTAAATAGTCTCTTGTTGGCGGTTGTTTTGTTTCGAAAGAGAAGGAAAGAACACTCGGAACGAGGGAGAACGATCCTTTTTTCCAAATCTCTCCCTATACTCTTCCCACCCACGGTTTTTGGTTTGAAGACCACAAATACGGGGGGGCACAACAGTGTTAGTGTATTAGGTATTGTTAGCAAATTAGAAGCCTAATCTAGTCGGTAACGCACAAAGCCGTCCACGCAACCGAGCCCGGCCGTTGGAAAGATAAATTAAAGTGTTGGATCACAATCACTTATTAGAGGTTTTGCCTGCATGACACGTGTGGCCCAAAACCGCCGGCAAACGATAGATGGAGCGTCAAATTGTGGAAGAGCAGCAGAAGCGCGTTAACAGGAACAATAGTGTGCGTGCGTGTGCATCCATTTTGTGTTGTGCGTGGGAAGGTTTTTCAGTGACTTTTCGTGCGCTCGCGACAGCCAGACGGAACAACGCACAGGACTTCGTGGCGTGACTTTCTAAATACTACTGATAAGATGAGTGTTTTGGTGCTGTAGGAAGTCTCACATAATCAAAAGCTTTAAACGAAGAAAAAAAATCATTCTGAGATCCGTTTGTAAACCATTCCCTCCTATACTCTCTCTCTCACACACCTAAGTTATGACGCTTACACTAGTGGAAAGTGTGAAAAAGGGGTATTCTTATCCTCCACACCCAGTTAGCATTTGGGAGGATGGGGAACGGGGTGCGTAATTGATTTAATTTAATTTAATATGCTTTCCCCTTCCCACCAAATCACACTTTCCTGGGCTAACACTGTTCTATCGCTTGCCTACGTCTTTGCCACCCTTCCGGGTCAGCCCCTTTTCTGCCATTACACGCTACTATACACTCTCCTTCATCCATCAACAATATATAAATGTAAATAGTTCCATAACTTAAGCGTACATATCAAGGGGGGCGGGTAAATAATAAAAAACAAACATAAGTTAAGGAAACGGTGCTACAAAAACACGAGGAAGAAAAAGTTTTTTTTTCACTTTTTCGCATGGCGTACGGGTTTGGGCATGCATCTGGGAAGCAATCCAAAACCGGAAACCACCTGCTATTGCACACGTTGCAAACCCACTACAGAATGTTGCACATATCAGTTGGGACGAATATCAAAAACACGGAAAGCAAAAAATAATAATAAACGGTACTACAAGAAAGTTTTATCAATAAAAAAAGAAGGGTAATCCTGCCAACAATGAGTAACTGAAAATATAAATGATGAACGAATATAATTATTCCTTGTCGCGCGACCCATTCTCCACTCGTTTCTACCGCTTGTTTTGCTTCTTGCTCTCACGAGCACAACTTGTACAGTGGTGGTGGTGGCGGGCAGTGGCAAACATAACACAAATAAATTAATCGACACTTCAAGTGTCCTTACAAGAAAAAATAAAATAAAGTATAGTATACAATAAAGTATCATGGTTGCCGTTGCCACTTAATTCTCTCTCACACTGGCCGTTTACACTCGCATGGGGAATCTTCCAACAGAGCCTTAAGCGACGCAACCATGGCGAGGTTTTAACTAAACGCAAGGCTTCTTCATTAAATAATTGAATGGGGAATGGGGGAGAGTAAGGATTTTTTTTTTCGTATTACGTCCGCTTCGTTAGTAACTTTGTAAAGGGCTTTCGAATAGTGCAGACAACTGAAAATAGCAGACACGAGACATGCCCGTTCAGTTAGCTTGTTTTGCTTTTGGTATTTGTGTTTCTTTCCCCATCATTTGTGGGGAACAAGAAACAAAACAATAGGAATACGTAACATTCGACATAAAAAATATAGTTGGAAGGTGAGCAAAACCAGCAAAACAAAAAGAACAAATTAAAATGTATGAATAGAGGGGTTCCTGTCATTTACGCGTCCCTAAACCTGCACCGATGCTTTTGCGTGCATGTTTTGCACTTGCAACCGGTTTGATTTTTTTTTGTTATTACTTTTTTCCTCTGCTTGTTGTGTATGTTATGTGGTATTTAAATATGTGGAAGTAGCAGCAGCTGTGCGATATTTTTAAAGGTTAAAAACTAGTAGAACAGGTACCCTTCTAGCCAGTCAATACTTTCGCAACAGTAAATTCTTAAGTATCGGCTACGTCTCTTCGGCGTACAGCTGGCCAGCCGTGACCGACGCCGAGAGCACTGCGTTCTTATTATTACCTCCGGTCGCGTTTAGCTTCGTCTCATTTCCAACGGTGGTGGATGAGACGGCGAGTGCGATGCCAACGTTACCACCACCAGCGCTAACCACCTCACTGGTAGCATTACCACTACCAGCAACACCAACACCACCTGCGCCGTTACCACCGCCACCACCACCTGCTGTTCCACTGGCATTGATGGTTTTAAGCGATAACCCACCCAGAACGGTGGTGGTGCCGGTTGTACCGTTGCCACCACCACCACCCGTACCGGACGTGACCGTTGACTGCTGCAGTGGCTGGTTGGGCTCCTGGCAGAGGTTAGCAGCGATCAGCTTCGGTGAGGTGGCCGGCGTTAGGATGCCGAGATTGTCGTACTTAATGTTTACCGGCGACACACCGACCGAGGATGCCGAGCTCGAGGTGGGCGACACACCGGCCGAGAGGGACGCACTGGAGATGGGTGACGTCACACCGGCAGTGATGGACGCACTGGAGATGGGCGACACACCGGACGATTTGGACGCACTGGAGATGGGTGACACACCGGCCGAGATGGACACACTGGAGATGGGTGACACACTGGCCGAGAAGGACGCACTGGAGATGGGTGACATACTGGCCGAGAAGGACGCACTGGAGGTGGGCGACACGGGAAACAAGATGGCGGGTATGACGGGCGATGCAGCCGTACCGGCCACAACCGTCGGACTGATCGGCAGCGGTGTGGTAGCGGCGGCACTATTAGCCGCCAGTACGAGCGCCCGGGGCCCCTTGTGGGTTACCTGCGTTATGGTAAGTGTGGATGGACTAGTACACGTAGCGTTAGTAGTGTTTGCGTTTGTACCGATTTGACTAGATGCGATGGCAGCGGCGGCCGTCACAATACTAATGCTAGAGCACAGCGAGCTCAATGTACTGTTGGCTGGGCTGCTACCGGCCGAGCTGCTACCGTTGCTCAGCGGAGGAGATTTCACCGGCGTTGAGATCAACGTGGCCGACGGGAGGGCCGGCGACGTGAGCGGAACGGCGGCCAGGTTCGTCCCATCGATCGGGGACCCATTACGGGTAGTTGCATGTACCAGCATGTTGTGATTCTTCAGCCGCTGCGCCGTCTTGTAGCTTTTTCCACAGTAACACTTGAAAGCTTTACGGACCCGACTGCACACACGCACATTGTACACACGCACACACACACATTAAATCGGCGTTAAATAAAAAAATGGACGAGAGAGAGAAAACCATCATTAGAAATATGCAAAATGGCTAATCGCTGTTGTGCAAAAAAAAAACAAACACCCAAAATGAAAGCGCTACATACTTTCCGTCCTTTTTGTGACCGTTCTTCGAATGGTACTTGATGCCGTTGACATTTTTGTAACGCTTCTTGCAGCCCGGCACCGGACAGGCGAACGGTTTTTCGTTCGACGAGTTAATACCACCGCCACCGCCGGATGCAGAATGGCGTCTGCAACGGAAACGTGAACGAAGCACGACAAACAAAACAAGAAAAGAATGGTACCAGAGGTCAGTAAGATTTCGGTTAGCGGTCTGGTGCGAGGTTGCACAGTGCGATGTGCTTGCTAGCGTACCGGCTTCCGTAGCGCATGATAAACTCTGAGCTGAACTCCTCCGTTGTCCAGGAATCATTGCTGTCCTCGGATTCTGACACCATCATCTCATCGTCATCCATTTCGCTTCCTTGAAAGCGGACAGGGTGTGCGTTAGCAAAGATGTATTAAGCATTAGCGGGCGGGGGGTAATGATTAAACAGTGAGCTAGGGCGTTGGTGCTAGCACGTGACCGCAAGAGTTTTTCGTCTGCACATTATGTATTTTCTAACAGACGTGCATCAAATTTTGTTGCGAAATGTAATTTGAATAAATCATATTCTATGTACGCTCTTAGTTTGCAATTGTTTTAATTCATTCAACATGTTTTCAAATATAAAGATTTCTAACAGAAAATTCTACCTTCTTTCGGGCGTTCTCTTTAACAGTATCCTATTTTTGTACGAACACATTTCGTAAGGAATGATTCAAAAAATAAAAACTATATGAAAATTGTAACAACTCTACACTTAATAGGAACAACGATTTACTCATTTAGAGCATTACATATTTCTGAGATATTATTTTACCATAGTACTTGTATGTTTGGAATTGCTTTACCGCTTAATATCAAAATAAAGCAGCAAACTGTGTTGAGTACTACTTGGAAGAAAGTACTCGGAAGGAAAGGTACAATACTTCTAAAGTATCACTCGTTACAACTTTGGCGTAACCAGTACCACCCCTTCAATTCGTTATATAAACAAAATTCTCACAATTTCATAAAACATAACCTATTATGAGGCTGTAAACATTCGGGAAAAACTAACTACAAAACCGCGTTGGACGCTGCCCAAACATTTCACTAATGTTTCACTCGATCTCCTGCGCACTGGCCTAATTGATATTTTGTAAAGAAATACTCAAAGATCACATGCGTTAAACTTTCCGGATCAATGCCATTTGCGTATGGTGTGCAACAACCTAACCGAATTCCCTCGAGGATATGTGCATTACAAGTGTTGGTACCCGGTCACCAAGCCACTCAATAGCCCGTTATGTAACGAATTTACCTGTTGGCGTTGTGCTACGGTTCGATGCCGATATGCTGTAGCTGTGATGTTTGATGGCAATTTTGCGCTTGAGATCGGTTGTGCCAACCGTTTGGTTGAGGTGATTTTTGGCCGGCTCCGGTCCACCGCCCGAAGGTACCGTACCGTTCTGGTCGGTACTGCACCCGCTTGTTGTGGCAGTCGCAATACAACCACCGGCACCGCCGACACCATTACCACCACCATTGGCAGCGGAACTGGAATTAGTTGTGGCGGTAGCGTGCGAGTGGTCCGCCGTTTGGTTGATTGTTGCGGCTGCATTGGTCAACCGCAGGCCCGTCCCGTTGGCCAGGGTGGAGTTGTTTCGCTCTGTGCCGTTGGAGGAGACGGCCACCGGCGCGGGAACACCATCTCGGCGGGTTACGAAACGCAGTACGTAGCTGAGCGGAAGACATGTTGGCTGTGACTTTTCCGTCACCTCGGGCGCCAGTGAGTCATCTGCAATCAAAGAAACAAGGCGTTAGAAAAGGATTGTTTGTACTTGTTGTTGTTGTTGTTGCGCACTCTCCATAGCCATGTTTGGTTCAATGGGCAACGAACAATCAGATTGATTTGGCAAGTTGTGTATAAGATGGTAAACCACTTCATAAACTATACTTCCTACACGAAACTACAGATACTTTCAACTGGTTTTTTCTTCTTATAATATTTACACACAAATCACTTTCCGGTCACTGAAGGTGAATAAAGTTGCGTTGAGTAAATTCAAAACAAATCAATTGCATCATTAAACCAATATGGGACAGTTTGTGTCGAGGCCTAGCCGCCACCCTCGCATACCGTAATTCCTTACATCTTCCACCCACCAACAAATCTAATCATTAGCCACTCCCAACTCGCCTCCTTCCGGTTCTTCTCCTTGGTGCAATACAACCCCCCCCCCCCCCCCCACCTCCATCAACCCATCGTACCCAACACAACACTTACCTATATGTGTGTTCTCTATGTGGTGTATTAGATCAGTCAAGCTTGGGAAAATCTTCTCACAACCGTTGAACTTGCATACATTTTTCAGAAACACAGCCATATTATGAATGTGCGGGGGGGAAGTGGCGGGCGTTTGGGAAATCAACAGAGGAAACGGAGCTGGTGGTTCCGGTCGGGCTAGGCAGCTCCGAACACTGGTAGCCTGAATCCAAGATGGTGACTGAAGAAGATACGCTCGGCGTATGTGTGTCTATATATATCGCACACGTATATACGTATACGCGGACAAGCCGTGTTTCGTTTCGCTTTTTCTTATGCTCTTCTATTCCCGTCGTTGCAGCGCTGATCTGTTTATAAAAAGAAATTATGCAATCATCAGATAATTTCGACGATGTTTTTGCCCTCCCCTGTCCCCATCCACTCCGCACTCGGAAATCCTTCCACTGTCTTGCTAAATACTGTGGCGAACGCACATACACACAACTACAATCACATGCACGCACACACACATACACACATACACACAACACATCAAAAGCAGTTGCGCATACACACACGCGCACGCACGCACGCATTTATAACGAAGCTGCGGCAAATGGTTCCAAGAGGATACGGAGAACTGTGTCTAGCAGCAGTTTTTGGCTTGTTCGCATCTAGCCTACTGGGATCATGGTAACAAACATGAAACACAAACGCACAGCGCATTCAACAATATTCGGCTTGCACTAACTACCTCGTAACACACGATTCTGCCAGTCCACTAGCACGGCTTGCTATGGACAACTTTATGCTGAAATTCTCACATATTTCAGGCGTTCTTCTCCATTCGCCCGCTTTAAAATACTTCTGTCTGCAGTGGCGTGATTACACTGAATCTAACCCCGTGCACCACGCACACATACCAACGTAACGGCGGAAACCGTTGCTCGTTTACATCACCTCGGCTCGAGAGTTCAAACTGCGCGCCTTTTCCAATGGCTGTCTGTTGACTCCGTGCTAAACTTTATACACTAAACTTAGTGCACAAATTTTCGCCAAATTTTACCTTACTTAATAAACGTTCTGGTTGCTACGGTGGAAGGCACGTTTCGTTTCTACGGCGATGGATGTAAATTTCTACCTAGCCGAACACTGTGCATGATGCACACGAACTGTCAAAGCTGTTCTGTTGATATCTGCATACAAGGCAAAGAGATAATTGTTCGAAATAATCGCAATGCTTATCTAAAATGCTTACCGTAAGGACATCACTTGTTTCCAAACCGACGTAAGAAGGTTAATAATACACGTACCGTTCCGTTTTTTTTATATGTACAAGGAATTTTCCTGTACTGAAGCAATGAACCGTAGGTCCCGGTCTACATGGCGTGAAAGGACCTTTTCGTGAAATAGCTTACCAGAAAGGATTGCAAACATTTTAACAACAACATAGCGATTAGTGTTAGAAGAAATCATATAAACAACTTGATATAAATATTCTGTACATCTGACCATACACTTTCAAAGTAGAACACATTCCTTCAGCGTTATTGTCGTTTACATCTAATCTGCTACCGAGATTAGGGCGCTCACGTATTAGTGAGTTTAAAAAGAGATTAAACATTAGGACAAGATATAAGTTGACTTCCGATATCACTTTTGATGGCACCAAACAGCGACGTTTACACATTTTCAGGGCATTTTATTAAGAAACAAATCAATAACGTCTCGGAGAAACATGTGTTCTGATTATAGATTTTCCTTATGAATCTGATAGGAACGCAACATATTTAGATAACATGTGAGTCAAGTAAAGTAGCTTTCAAGCCCATGCTTGGTTCAGAAAAAAAACAATGTGCTTAATAAAAGACACAGCTTTTGTTTTTACCAACACCCATCATATCACGAGTTTTATTTATTACATTTATGATGAAAACAATATACGATACGTTAAAATTTCGATCTATATAATTGTGTTTTTTCTCTTCTTGTAGTTGTTGTTGTTCACCCGAGTTTGTTGTGTGCTTGTGTTCTTTACAATGTGGAAAACTCAAACAGATAGCTGCCTATGCTTCTCATGGTGCCACATCGTATTTGCGGGAAAAGTTGAAACATAATCACGCACACGGAATCTGCTGCATTACACGTAATGAGCTGTGGTGATCTGTAATCACACGTGAAACAAATGAAAAGTAACCGCAACACCGGTTCAATTGTCCGGTGGTCTCTATCAGTTTACCAACCTAGATAACAATAATCAAATCATTTGGTTTCTTGCACTACACATACTTTCCCGTTTGAACCTTGTTGGTTGTTTCATTACGTTTTGTTTTCTTCCATAATTTTTTTACACATTTCTTTAGACACACAATGCACGTGGGTTGTTTGCTGAAACTGCGATGTTGTAAAGCCATCTTTACAGTGTACACACCAAAATATGTTTTTGCCTTGCTATATCTATACCGTTCACCCTAGCTATTCCTTAAACTTTACATTACATACTTTTCCGCTGTTGCTTCGTTCCAAAATCCCTGTTCCTGCATGATTATTTTCCGTTTGTTTCCCTTTAGCACGTTTTATGTCACCTCATAAAAGGCAAAGAAGATCTTCACTTGCCGCGCGGTACCGCGGTTCCTGGCGACGGGGGGGCCGGCTAACGTGACGGGCGGTGTTTTTTCTTACATGTTAAGGTTCAAATAAACGAATTTAAACAATCACATCATTTGTGCATACACTATCATCTCGTTAGTCTACCCTGGCGTAGTGCGCTGTTGCCCTGGAAACCCCATCTATCAAATCAGCTGCCTAACCGCTAAACCATAAACCTTCCGGGTAGTGGGCCAAAAATTGCGCTTTATCAAACCGTGAAACATCGAGACATTTTTAAAGATTTACGCTAAAAACTACACCCAGCTAAGCTATTCAGCGGTACAATCGGGAGAAAAAATCGACCCAAACCATGTCTTTCCATTCCATGCCAACAGTGTCTTCTCATTCCGTTGCTGACCTTCGGACAGTAAGTACAACTCTGGTTTTGTTCTTGTTTTTAGTGTTAATACACTATAGCGCAGCAGCTCGACGTATGCCAAGGAATTGTAAAAAACAAAAGCAAACAAAAAAATCAGTGCTTGGTAGAAAATTTTAGGCAGGTGTGCAAAACATCGGTTGGCATCATTGAACTTAACCCCGTTTGTCTCTATCTCAGAAATGTGCATCAATGCCCTTGCTTTTGCTGGACATATACTTAAATGAAACGATACAGAATCGTGCATCACCTCGATCGCAAGAACAAAATGAAGCCACCAAACACATTCACAGCAATAGTAATAGTGGTTAATATTCGTGTGTTTAAATAAAGGATAGAAGCTAAATGACGCAGATGCAATATAAACCACAACGATACACAACACGTACTCCTAATTTTTTTTGGAGTCGGAGTATGGAAACATATTTTGCTCCAAAAACAAAAAAAACACGTACTTAATTTTGGGTTCCATATTTCAATGCTTCAAATTGTAGCCCGAAAGAAGTATTAGTGGTTCAAGCTGACTAGCAGTGGTCTAAATAATCCATTTCCTTTCAATATAACAGAGCCAAATAAGCATCTTAGCTTCAGTTAACACGTTAAGTACCATGCAAAATCAACGTGCTTTCTCTTTCCCACAATTCAGGCAGGAAAACCTCTGCTTGAATGAAACGGAAACACAGACGTGGTAGTGAACGTGTTAAAAGCTAAAAACGATATCATATGTTGCTGGTCCTAGTCTCTCATAGTCTTACACTCTTCTTTCCCTGTCCATTCAATCGTAGCCCATGCACGTGCTACCACCATTTGTATATACCCATGTACATATACAATTATATTTGGTTATAATTCTCAACTTCATGAGCACCATATCCACGAAACAGAGACAACAAAAAAATACACAAACGCAAACAGTAGAAGGTTAAAAGACAAAACAAAAAGCCATAGGTGTATTACTCTTCTCGATGACTGAAAGCATTAGCACCACGCGCTGTGTTATCCTCATTGCAAACAAATGCAATTGTACGGAGTTTGCTCACATTTAGGTAAGGTTTCATACGCTATTTTAAAAGAAACAAAAAGAGCTCTCCAATATCCACGTTTGGGTGATTAAAAATTGCACTGTCGCGAGCACTCGTGAAGAGTGCTACATTCATTCACCAAATTCAAAACATTACTATACTATTCGTTACGGAAAGCTGAAGCATTTTACAATAACAACAACACAAAACCTACACAAAAAGAAAAGCCCCTATGTCCTAAAATTATGCAAATTGACCTTCATAGAGGGCAATCGACAAAAAAAACCATACAAACAAACAAAAAAAACTAGGACGTGTGAATGGAACGGTTTCAATTGCCCCTTTTTCCTCCCATTTACCCCCCCCCCCCTCCCTCTCCCACTTATTGTACAATCGTTCTCTATTGCACGAGTGCGCAGGTATTTGTGTTGAGGTGATAAAACAGATGTTGAGATGAATATGATGGAATATCTATACCACCACCGGTAAGCCTGCCACTGTTTCGACGCGAAATTGGCCGCGCATCAGCCCGGCAGCGTTAACTGGGTAAACTTCAGAATCCAAACATGTCGCAAATCGAGTGCTGATCGTAACACAGCCGCTCACCGATGGACATGGTGTTAGTGTAAGGCAATTCCTGCTCGCTCCTATCATCGCTGCTGTCATCGCTATCGTATGTGGTGTGCTCTCCCTCCTTACTACTATTACTATCCAGTGGAGCTGCACCGTCACCACCGTTTGGATGACTAGGCCGCCGGTGCTCGTGCTGCGGCGAGGGTCGCTTCGGCCTGCGGCGTCGTACCGATACGTTTGAGCTGCCGCCATCGGTGCCGTCATGTTGTACCGGTTCTGTCCCGTGCGCTCTACTGTTCGGACCACTGTCGGCAAACATACGGTCAGGCTGTTGGTGGTGATTTTGTGGCTGATGTGTATGGTTCGGCTGCTGCCGGTGGTGATGGTGTGGTTGGAGCTGGTGATGCTCCGGATGCTGTTCTAGTTGGCTGTTGACTTTCATGCGGCTGGCAAGCATATCGTCAATCAACGTATCGGGTTGCAACGGCTGACACTTCGTGGGTAGGGATCGTCACTCGGCCTTCGGTTTGTCCGCCTCCGGACCGGCATCCCCATCATCCACCTTACTGGCCGCACTCTTTTCCGCTTCTTGCGCCGACGGTGCACCAGCATCCGGCACCTTCGTAGCGGCCGTTCGCTTCCTCACGTCCGAACTGTCTGTCGGTGTATCCTCATCCTCATCGGAGTAGTTTGTCGGCTTCTCACCCGGCTTTAGCAAACGTCCGACGAGATAGTACTTTTCTGGAAAACAAAACAAAAAAAGGCAAGCAAAACATATTGCAACGGAACGCGTACACCGGTCGTCACCGTGACTCACCTTTGAATTGCATTTCCCATTCGCGCATCGATTCCATCTCGTGCGAGTTGAGATCGCTCAGGTCGTCATACTCATCACTGCCCATGCTGGTGATTTGGAATGTAGCCAGCCCGCGGGATGCATCCCGTCCACCAAATACTGCGTATGGTCCACCTACACAGCAAGCGGAAAAGAAGTGTGTTAATTTGGTTTGACGCTCCCTGCCGAAGGCAATCAATATTTTGACCAGCCATTTGTACACAGCAGCAGCTTTTGTGTTGTCCATATGGTAGAATCTTCCCGTTTTGTCTACAACAAGACACGCCTCCCCGTAATGCTCTATTGGATCGATGTTAATTTCAGGAAAGCAATACAAAAACAGAATCTCGGCGCCGGCACGCATCACCTTATCGATTGCATTCAACAGGACGTTGCATCATCTTCAAATTTTGCTCTCCCTCTCACGCCTGGTCACAGACCTAGATAGGCAAGGGGAGATGCAAAATGTCGCGCCAAAGATAAACTCCAAATTACCTTTTTTTAAAGCGTTTCAAAAGGCAATAAAATGGATTGGAAACTAAAATATATATTCCTATTCCTCAATTGAGCTTGAAGCGGTGTAGGCGGTGTTTATGTAAGATTGTGTTTGGTTACACTTGAGATTGAAACAGTACTTGAAACTGGGAACTGGGGGATGCGAACAATAGTTTAGTTTCAAGAGCGGAGCTCCTCATCTTACCATCTTATAGCGGTGTCTCTTTGAGACTTGCAAGTTCTCAAGACATGATATGCAGTAACCAATAGAGATAGCATTGTAGGGTGGAGACAATACCTCCTATATCTACCAGAAACCTAGCCTTGCAATTATCAAATGTACCCTGATAAGCTATCAGAGCGAATTCTGTTACAACACATTCATTTCTTATAACGAATTTGGCTACTTGTACGGATGCTGAGGCAGCAAAAAAGCGCTCAATTGATTGAGAACTTGTCAACGCCGGCTGGCTGCGTCACAGCCCATGTTACACCGCCGTATGGCGTCAGGGGCAAGGTCTCGCTCATCAAAAGTGAAATTGGATACGTGTTCGTCCAAAACCTTCGCCCAACGACACGGCGCCGCGTCATACGATGATTGTGCATAAAAAGAATTCCATATGAGGCAATCAAATAGGGGATAAAGTCTATAAGTAACTATCATATAACAGCTAACTAACCTCCCCCCCACTTTTATGGAGGAGGTATTAGACGACAAAAATCTTATCGTTGAAGACTGCATCCAGACCAGCTTTACGTTTGAGCGATTGCATATTTTCGAAGGGTGGTTTTATCGTAGTGTATGCATAGGTGTTTCAGCTGGCGACAGTGCAATCGTAACGATGGTGGTATTTATTGAGAGGTCGCGTCCATGATCTTACGCTACGGCACAAGCTTATGCTGAGTAATCGCCCATCTTTTCCGAGGCGCATTGGCTGTCACCCCGTGATTCATCTCCTTGGCTCGATAAAGGTGAATGATAAGTTGCAAATGTGTGCACAAACGACACACGAAACGTACCACTGCTTGGTAGATAACGAAATGGCGTTTGAAAATATTGCGTCTTAACACCGTCCGATTCGAGTCACTCTTGTTGTGGGCAGCTGTTTTTTTTTTTGCTTCCCCCGAAGTCATTCCATTCCGCACGGTTTTAATTGAAACGAAAATTAACAAACAAAATGTGTAGTTGTAATGTTGCTTTACGGGGTAATGTAGAGCAAAACCGCAACGGTAGCAAACACACAGCATGTACACCTTGCATAACCAATCGTTGACACATGGTGCGGTTTAGTTCCAGTGCTGTTTGGTTGCTGATAGCAGAAACCTTATACACGGACTTAATGGTCTAAGGTGTTGGCGACGTGTGTGATATCACCGTGAAGGTTACAATTCTCATATACTACTTGATTGGAACTGTTTGGGTATAAGGATGTGTTAGGCTCTTCAATTTCTTAGCTTACTTGAGATGTTCTCTGAAAGTTTCTCTTGTTTGCCGACCTACGTAGTTGTATCCCCGGGTCCGTTTGAATTACCATGGACAATACCGGTGAGATTGTCCGGTGTATTTCTAATCACATCCTTTGCTCTTAAACCTTTTCCATATTGAGATCACAGAGCTCTGAGATCCTTCTGAGCATGTTTCTTTCGAACGCTTCTAGCTGATCGTATCGTATGCCGTGTACAGGACAATTATACGCATTTAATTACGTCTGTTGTAATGGGTACGGCTAACGAAAAGGGCAAATAATGCCGTACGCCAACACACAAGGCAAAAAAAAATTGCTCACTTGCCTTAACAAATTCGTCTGTGTACTCTGTACGACTCATTTAGCCTCGCATCGCACTGAGTAAACAAGATTCGTTCTGTGCGGTACACGCCGCTCGAAAAAGCTGAATGTTTTCGATGGGTTTTCAATGCCACTGGTCAGCTTAGCATTGACAAATGCGACCTTGCACGGCAGACCAACATTTCCCGACGACTCGTTTGCAGCGAAGATGGACGCCCCAATTGCCGGACGGTACCACACCGAACCAGTGCACGCATTCTAAAACTAAAATCATCATTCATGAATGGAAAGTGTCAGTGTCTCCGGGGTGGGGTTTTTTCACACAACGCAAATGCGATGCAAATGTTACACCGTCGCGACTCGGAAATTACCCCGAAAGCCCCCGTACACACGAAATGGTTCCCAAGCGACCCCCACCACCCCGCGGCAACTTACCTGGACCGTAGAAAGTCTTGCCCTTCGTAACATCGTACACGTTGCCGTTAACGGCTACCAGCACACGGCCATCGGGTTGCGTACCGTCGTAGTGCTTCAGTTCGGCAACCGTAAAATCCCGACGCAACCGGGGCAGCTCCGGTGGTGGCGGTGGCAGTGTTGCCGGAGGCTGGCGGCTTTTGCTGATCTTGTACAGCAGGAAGGAGATGATACCGACCAGCGCCAGGTTGACGGGGCTGCTGATGATATCGTACACGATGTCGTACAGCAGGCTGCCGGAACCGTCCGCCGTATGGTCGTCCATGGTTGGGGGCGCTGATGCAACAGTTTCCGGACCGGACATGGCCCCGAAGAGATTTCTGCTTTTAATGCACGGTCCTGTGAGGTGGTGGTGGTAGTAGCTGCTGCTGCTGCTGCTGTTGATGTTGATCGGAATGTCTGCTACGTTTTCGATGCCGGGTGGATGAAACAAAGCGTGAGACAGAGTGAGACATGCATATAGTGGGCTAAAAGGGAAACAGATAGCGCAGTCGAATTCGGAGTTGATTGGTGTGGTGGCCTCAAGGGGTCACTCGAGTTTTCACTCTAGCGCAACCCTGCACGGTGCAAAAGCGAATGTGGCCGGGAGGAAGGGGGGGTTATGAGTTACGGCGGGTAGACTCTGCACCGGTTGGGCGATTGTTGCGATCACGCACGACCGAGCACCGTACACACGTACACAAGCACACCACAAACATATACACACTTGGCCAATTTCCTACTCGATAGCAACAAACGGACTAACCGCGAAGACACGCAGCTGTGTGCGAGCGAGCCCGCGACAATCCGCTGCGTTTTGCGCGTGTAATTCTGCTTCCTACTTCCTCTTTCGTAACAAGGCGCGACGCGTGTCTCACTCATGCACCCGAATGATGAGGCGATTCCGCGGTGGTAACGTAACGTTAAAGAAAAAAAAAACTCCGGACTGATCGAGAATCGAAGCGCGTTCGCGGATGGGCGGACGAAAACTACCCTTTGAATTTAGCAACGTAATAGAGACAAAGACGCAACTGCCACAGCCCAATCCAACCTGGTGGTAGGGTCGTATAACGTGGGAGAAGGTAAGGGAAAGGGACGAAAGCACAAGGAATAAGTACGATAAGGTGGCAAAAGGACGAGATGCACTCTCTCTGGAATGTTGGCTTGTTGATAGTGTCGTACACACCCCGTACACAGGAGCCGCTAGTGATTGCTGGCGTACTTTCCGGATCTGCGCTAGTGTCGCCTCGTACACTTCCTCGCACGCGTATGTAATGCTTCTGCGAATGCAACTGTCTGCATCCGTCGACGACGACGATCTTGGGAATGACGGCACAATTCTTCGGTACGCGTACGCGAACCACTGTTAATTACGCGTTGAAACTTTGGAACGCACACGCACACCTTAACCACTGCACGGACGGGAAGCAACTTCGCTCTCGGCGCAACCACCACCGCGGGGAGTTGAAACTTTTTTTTTCCGCTGGCGCTCTCGCGGTAGTTGAACGAACGCGACATTCAACGCACAATGGTAAAGCCGGTCGGACAAATGGCCAGATTACAGTTGTGGTACGCTATGACATATACGTACACAAATCAAAGGCCTTTTTGAATACATTTTCACATTTGTAAATTTGAACCTTAGTTTGCAACGAATTATTTGCTCAAGGCTGGATCGGTTTCTAATCTCTCGTGAGGCACGAGTAATGCAAGCTGTTGAGCAAAGAGTTACTCGTGCTGGACATCAAGGGTGATGAGACACTGCGAACCGAACATGCAAACACGGCGGGCGAAATATTGAAGGAACCCTTGCTAGATGCGATTATGTGCACAAATTTAACGATGTCAGGCAAGATAAAGAAAATTCAAACGATTTCTTCGTCGCGAATCCCGAAGAGTGGAAGGAAAAAATCCGTGGCATGCCTTCCTTTTCGGGGATTCATGTTTGCAAAGCTTACCAAAAGTTGATTTGTTGGATTTCCCCAAAGCTTCCACAGGCTTCTAGCGGTTACGGAGTTTTCCTTATAGATGACGCTACTGCACTTTCCTGCCTTATTCAACTTTATCTCTTTTTCTCTGTGGAAATCAAAGCGCATACACAATGTGAGGCGAGCTTTACAAGAAAAAGAAAGCGTGCACGATACACTCTCGGAGAGGCGGAATAAGTGTGTTTTCCCGTAGGCGAATGTGAGACAGCCGACGCGCGGTACGGTGACGCGGAGGAGCGAGCGTGATGCATGGCAAACAGAAAATATAGGAGTCCGCGAGTAACCTGACCAGCATTTGTTCCCGTTTGTGTGAGGGAGAAACAACCGTACACCGTTAGTTTTCTTTCCCTTTGCTGAGAGGTGATTCCCGTGCGGGTCGCTTTCGACATGCTGCAACTTGATTCATTGAAGGCCCAGCTCGGAACCAGGCACGGTGCGTGCGCGTATGCTAGCCTGAGTGGGCGGTTTTTGTTTTTATCGCGGCCCATCACAACCTGGCAGAAAGTGTCGTAGAACGCAAAGGTTTACTTACATTTCAAATGTAACACTAGCGCGTTTTTGAATCAACCGATATTTATCTCTCCCTCTCTCACGCTCTGTTTGTGTCTTATTTGCACGTAATAACAACGGATGTCTCCCGATCGTTTAGTTTAATCAGTTCTGTAATTTATTGTTGATAGTGTTGCCTGCTTATGTTCGTAAGTGTGTTTGTGTGCCTGCGAGGTTCAAGATTAGCTGGACCAAAAGTGTCATTTACTTCCGTGTGTGCGCAATCAAACCTGTACGATATTTAGGAGTGTGTGTTTAGCTGACAGAATAGTGCGCTTCTCGGTATATGGGATATTAAGATGAAAAGTGAGCAATTGTGTGGCTATGAGACAGGGGAGCTCTGGGATGTAGTGGAGATACACCTGACTCATGTGTATCGCGTCATTCAGCAGCATCCGATAACTCGTACTCGAATTGCAGGTTTCTATGCGGCAGAGATCTACGATATGCTGATAACATCTCTGTGTCAGCTTCAAACAACTCTTCCCAATCAACCATCGAACTCCCAATATTATCACCGTCACACGTGCAGCACCTAAAAATGAATGTGTTAACGTTTTTGAAGAAAATCAGAACTTCCACTACGAACAATCTCATCGTAGGAAATAAGAATTTCAAAGATGTCTGAAGAAGTCGGTAGATAGGATAAGAGGGCATCACTCCAAACTTGCCGAGACTCTTCGGTGGTCTTCTTTTGGTGTGTTTTTTTTGCTATTTCCGTGCCTTAATTCACCATATGTGTGAATGTGAATGTCTGTGTCGAACAACTTCCAAACTCATCCACCTGTTTCTGGTGGCGAATGGAATGGGGGAAAGTAGTAGTGTCCCGTGAGCCGCGAGGAGGAATATTTTGGCGTCCGTCTGCATCTACGCGCCCGCCCCGAACTTTGGGCCCCCAATAACAGCGAACGTGTTTTGGGAAACACGTGCAAACAAAGGCGAAAATCAAACTCAAACACTATACACCCTCTTCACTGGGGGGAGGTTCTTTTTTGCTGGAAAGGTGTGAAGGGTGAGTTGAGGATAGGATGATCCTCACCCGCATTCTCGTCCCCCTCCCGGTAGCGAATTCATTTAAGGCCATGGTTACCTTTGGGGAACCCGTTCGGTGTGAGAGCGTTCGTTCCATTCCATCTTCGTACGTGGAATCTCGAAAAAGGAAGCCTAAATAAAAATGTAAAATAATAGAAAAGAATACACACATATACGCCGCTACACCGATCGTTCCCATAAGGCATCCTATTGGGGAAACCGGGATTTGTTAAAGCATTATCCAAGTAGCACACACCATCTTCGCATCCCCTTCCCCCATGTTGCCCAACGCAACAGGTTGCTGGCATTTCAAAGCACCGAATCGAACATATTGGATACGCACCAGGTTGCCGAAGCTGAAGCCGCAAAACGGGAACTGTTCCCCTTTGCAACCCGGTTAAGGAACGACCCGCTGAATTCGAGTGCTAGCAGTTCCGGTGCTGGGTCGAAGTGTTGACCAGGCCATCTTCCAGCGCGGTTGGAATTAAGTTTAGAAGGGGAACCCAATAAGAGGGGCCAGCTTTTATTTTTGGGTGCTCAGCAATTTCTAATTCCTGTCAGATCTTTTACTCCATGGCAGGTAGTAGCAGGTAAACATCTTCAAACTTCAAATGAGATTGATCTTCAAGTCATCCACAAGAAAAGAGAAGCAACTGGCAATCTTTGAAGTTGGTCCATGACTTCAAAATTGATTCCAAATTGTTTCAGTTGCGTAAAAAATTGTCGACTATGAATTCTTCATAATTCTTCAACAAACAACTGACTGGAAACATGCACTTCATCGTACCGGATGATGTGTCGAAGTTCGATCTATAAATGTCTATTGTCGTGATCTTGAGCACCCACACTAGCTAACAGGTGTGCAATGGCAGCGAAGCGTTCGTCCGGTCGATTACCATACCATACCGGGTAAATAGAATGCATTTTTCGAAAGTATGCCACACAGTGTAAGCACGCCTTCCCTAATCAGGCACGTGTGCGAGTGTGTGTAAAAATAAACGTCAGCTTGTTGAGGATGGTGACACTCGGAGCGGGAACATCCGGAACGAACTCAGCAGAAGCAACAGTGATAGTGTTGCCTCTCCCTACTGTCATCGCTTCTCCCCAAAAACCTCCACAACCGATGACACAATATGTCGGTCCCGTGTGTGTAACGCTTGAATCGTTTTATTATTGTATTAGTAACGATTCTCTTTGGAGCGTTTAATAATCTAAAGGTAGACACACACGCCGGCATGATAATCGTGAGTTGGAACTCAATTTTTTTTAGCAATGTCCGGGTTTTGCAAATGAACATCTAAACACCAACCAAACCAGGAAAGGTTCCGAAAATGTTCGATAACTGATATGGAGATGTTGTTGGGAAAATGGGATAAAAAAACAACAAGCGAAGGAAGCAAAACACGAAGGAAAACGTGAGCTAAAAGTGGAGGAAATAAATTTTCCTCCAAACGCATGTTTTACAACCCCACCCGCCACACCCGTAAATCTCTTCCGACCGGTACCGGCAGGGGAAGCCATTATCATCGGGTCGGTTAACGATGGGCGGCCACAGCTGACGCGGGATTTCTACGCGTTTTCCTTATGTGAACTTTTCAACCTCCACCCATCCCCATTAGCAACCGCTTACGGTTGGATCTTTGTTGCGTTGATTGTATCGTTGCCCGTCCCGCCAGCTGTTGGTTTCCTTCCTAATGTGCGTTTTCGTTCCTTCACCCGTGCTTTCGAGCAAAGTTTCCCAACCATTTTGGGTAGTTTTCTTTCCCATTCAGTGTGAAAACTGTACACACAAGAGCTCAATTATGTTAACGTGAAGGCAGACAAGACGCACATGAGTACGTCACGAGGAGTGAGGTTGAATAATGTCTGTAAATGTTCTGACTCATTCGATTTGTTTGAGTAAGAATGATAATTAGACAGGTGCACACAACTACGGTAAATAGTGTATCAATACGACTCATTTCTAACGCCCCCTTCTCTAGACCATTCGATGGGTTAGTTGTATACCCCGATTGTTTTGCATACCGTACGCCTTAAGTTCAAATCTTGGATTTCAGTTTGTGTGGGTGATATGGTTTGTTCTTGTTTTCGTGTGAGAATCTTTTCTCACTTTGGGTCAACCTACTTCTCAACAAAAAAGATCGTTTTATGAAGCCCCAAAAGTGTGGGGGTGAATGTGGGAGGAGGTTGGTATTTTAAAATCGCTCTATCATCACCAACTCACACAAAAACAAAACCAAAAACAGCTTCATTTTATTATGCAAGCGCACACTTTAAATCTACCTAAAAATCTTAAAACCCGGAATAGATTTCGATGCGCTTCTTGGATGAAGATGCTGGAACAAAAATAGCAAAACAAGACGCACACACACCATGAGAGAAAAAAGGAAAGCAGAACGTCTTAAAAGCCGCTTAAACGAGATCATCCAAAAAGGGAGCAGCTGATGATTCCCTTTGCCCCTTTTCCTTCAGCTTTCGTTCGTCGTCTCGTCACGCTACCAACGGTTCCGAATGTGGTCAATAATCTTTGTGCATTTTTCACCCCCTTTCTTCACGGCACACCTCCTCCTGGCACCATTAAATTGTCGATAGCAAAACATATATTTACGTGCTTGATATTGTTTTGGAGGTTTTTCTTGCTGCGAGTGTTGGGTGCAGAGCCACCGGAAGGGTTTCACTAAACAAAAAAATTAGAAGAATGGACCCCCACGAGATAAGCTGTGGTTTCTTCCGATAGGGTGAAAGTGGAGAAATGAATCGATTGTGAAAATTAAAAACCGTTCAGCAACACGCATTCACGTTACCATTGAGCGGTGATTTTTGGAGGGATGATTTCTCTTCTTTTTATTTTGGTTGCGTTTGGAAACATTAATCATTAACAAACAAAAAAAACCTCGGCCCTTTAAGAGCGGATCGAAGTTATTCTCCTTGAGCGAATGCATACATACATCAATAAATAATCAAACGTAACGCAAAGAAAATGCGTTCGACGAAAGTAAATTGAATTGGTTTGCGAATGGGAAGAAAGGATGAGATAAGCGATAGGGACAGGATAAGCGATGGCAAAGGGCAAAGTGAAATTGTATTATATTGTATCTGTTTTATTTGCTTTCGTAACATTATATCTATTTTCCCCCAATTATACAGTGCACGGGGGGAAATAAAATAAAATCAAATTTTAGAAAGCCATAACATCTCCAAGTCCTAAAGCCCTTTGGGATTCAGTATCCGAGTAGCGATCTGAAAAGGTTGTACAAATGTAAAGACAACTCATCCAACATGAGGCAAATTAATGAAGGATCTACACTAAACGTTCTCTTCAAAAATAATCATCTATGGGGACGCCTAGTCTGCAATGTGTAATATTAAAATTAAAATCTTACATAACACTCATAAAAAGTTTTAGTACTTTACTAAACTGCCTACTTTTTACTTACTGCCTTCAAAATGAGTAAAAACCCGTAGAATTTCGTAGGAGCGGCCCAGTTCGCGTGTGGTGACATTATCATAGCTTGTGTCAGGCGTTGTTTGTAAATAGTGCGCCGCTCCCATGCAGCTCCCTTCTTCCCCCTTGCCCAATGTTCCCACCCACATCAGTGTTTTTTCCCGACCATTTTCCCAAGCGCAACACCCCAAGATCATCAACCCTAACGGAACGGAAAATATTAAACAAAACCATCGCAAGCGAGAGACAGAGAGGGAAGGGAGCATGTGTGAGAGATAGATGTACAAGGATGCAAAAGGGATAATGCACGCGTACATTACAATTTCCAGTGCTCGGTTTTTGGCACTTCTCGCTGTCGGTGGATAACTGCGCACGCGCGTGCGAGAGAAAACACAAAAATAGGGTGTGAGCGAAATAAGGGTGTAATGGTGATAAAAACGCAGGATCTTGCTGTATGCATCCTTGCTGTGAGTTTTTATCGGTATACAGTCGGTTTCCAACATACGCGGATTATATCCGCGTATCTCGAATTCCCGCGTAAGTCGAATGTCATTTGACACGTTGTTTATTTAAATGGACAAATTTAAAATTGTAGCCCATACAAAAAAAACAACAGTCAAATTTTAAAATCCGTGTTTCTCCGAATCCGTGTATATCGAGAACTGCGTAACCGACTGTAGTGAAGAATCTCTCTTTCTCTTCCAGAAGTCTAATTGTATCGGGTGTGTGTTCTCTTTGTGTGTATGTTTATATCTACTATCAGGTTGAACGCGTTTGCTTTTAGTAGAAATGTGTCAGGACATACTATAGGTGACACGGGTGTGAGGGAGAGATAGATAAGAAGCGGGAGAGTAAATAGTACACGCACGCGAATGAGTGAAACGTGCTGCTGCTGCTGCAGACTGCTCTTGCTATTAAACCCATCTTGTCGATGCAATTTTCAGCCGAAAAACACACGGTAACCGAACCACAACAGAGACGGCGTGCGAATCAAAATCCAGAGGAAAAATACGGCAGCGCACGGAAAATCACACAGTGAGGAAAAAAATATGTTTCGTGCTAGTGTTTGAGTGATTGTGAATGTGTAGCTAACGTTGGAAACAATTCCTGCTCTGTGTGCGGTGTGTGAGCGATGGTACCGAGCGAATCCGATTAGCAGGAAAAGGCTACTCGACACGAGCACACACCCTGGATGGGCAAGCGACGCGAACACTCCAACACGCCAACCGAAGCTCCGGATGTCAGCGTAGCGGGTTCGCATCCATCAGCCAGACATCCGGACTCGGCGTAGGTCCCGGGATTTTAACACAAAACAAATCACCAACCAACCTCATACGATTTGCCTTTTGACAAACGCCCAAACGGTTTGGAGGGAGGTCGGGCTCGGTAGCAGAAACCGAACAGTGCGTCGCGAATAGATACAACGTCAATCAACCACACAAAACCAGCACGCATATCGTCGCTGGCTGTTGGTGACAATCAGCGTCAGTGAAACAGGCAGCAGAACGTGTGTGTGAGCAGTAACAGAGAACGGAAGCCACACGGGTACACGCGGTCGTGTGCACGGTGTCGACAAAACTACCCGCAGCCATTTTCGAACGAGACGACCATTGGGGAGACCCGGAAGTGGACGGAATAGACATGGCAGGTGAGTGACGAGATGTCCATATTGTGCGGCCAGAACCGTACCACGGACGTGTGTTATGCATTTTTGATGATCTGACCGTCCCTTTGACGACAAGACGTCTTGTTTCAGTGTAGTTCCGGTGCAAGTTAGACCACAAGTCCTAAAGTAGTTTTCAGATAGCTGAGCACCTGATGCTCCTTGGGAGGAATTTAGACAGGTCCGGCAAGCTGAATTATCTTCCAGAGAAGAAGCTAAGAATTGAATGTTTCCCCCAATAACTCCACACCTAACCTAAACGTGTTAATTTGTTAGTATTTTTTAGGTCATTTGAGGTTATCTGGGTGTTACGGTTTGAGGTTGGCATTGCCACCGGTTTCACGGTGTGTAGGTTGCCAAAACGCGTCCGCTTTCACCCCGGGGAGGCCACATACACAAACAGTCACTTGTTAGGAAGATGTTTCCAGGGCACTCCACCTGTTGTTATACGCGAACACGGGTGTTGTGCAGGTGGCGAAACCTGGGGCCGCATTACCCCGTCCGCAGCTGGGCAAAGCGAAGCGAGAGCGGGCTTCGGAAATGGTTTAGATTTACCTGGCCGTGAGGTCGTGCTTTGTGACGTGCAAATTTACCCCCTTCCCATAGACACTAATAGGGCTTTAAGTTTCCATTGCCTTTTGTGTGGTGTTGGCTTTTTTTCTAATTATTTAGACTTCTGCCGTCGTATCTCGTCTAGCGAACCTTGAAATATGACAAGATCGAATTAAAACGACGTCAGAAAATGAATCCCCATTCCTACGAATGCCGCTTGTTTGACATTTTAAAACAGATCTCACCAGTAGGACCCACACAACTCCTCCACGCGCAGTCTCAATCGGGTAACTGATCCGTGCTCTGCTGTTCCTCGTTTTTTTTTTCCCTCGTTTTCTTTCCAGAGCGTGATTACATCGGATTTGCCACACTGGCGGAGCAGGTGCACCGCAAATCGGTGAAGCGTGGCTTCGAGTTTACGATGATGGTGTGCGGCGATACCGGGCTCGGCAAGTCGACGCTCATCAACACGCTCTTCCTAACCGAACTGTACGGGCAGCGCACCGTACCGCCGGTGGAGGAGCGGATCGAGAAGACGACCCGGATCGATAAGAAAACGCTCGACATCGAGGAGAAGGGCGTCAAGCTGCGGCTCACGATCGTCGACACGCCCGGGTTTGGCGATGCGGTAAACTGTGAGGATAGCTGGCGCGTCTGCACGCAGTACATCGACGAACAGTTCCGCCAGTACTTTACCGACGAGAGCGGCCTTAACCGGCGGAACATACAGGACAATCGGGTGCACTGTTTGCTGTACTTTGTGCCACCGTACGGTCGCAGGTAGGTAACCTTACGGAGTTCCGGCGGTCAAGTGGCGATGCCCAAGTAGAACTAGAATATTTCGATCCTCAGACTCGAGCTAGTCATCTACATCTACACATTCTACTTCAATTTAAAAAGACTCAATATATCACTGCTAACCCTTATAAGTAATAGCATGTTCACCTTATCGTACGTATCTTTTCCTATCTGTGGACAGCTTGCGCCAGATGGACATCGATCTGTTGCGCCGAATGCACAAGAAGGTTAACATCATACTGGTGATCGGAAAGGCGGACACGCTCACGCCTAAGGAGGTGAAAGCACTGAAGGCACGCATCCTGGAGGATGTTGAAACGCACGGTATCCAGATATATCGGCTACCAGACTGCGACTCCGACGAGGACGAAGCGTTCAAGCGGCAGGATCGCGAACTCAAGGCGAGCCTCCCATTCGCAGTCGTCGGCAGCAATCAGGTGATGGAGGTCGCTGGACGTAAGATACGCTGCCGTCAGTACCCGTGGGGTGTGGTGGATGGTAAGTGGCTCTATCGATCCTCTATATATGGTCGTTTTACTCACGTTTGCTTCTCGAATTGCAGTCGAAAACCCGGAATACAGCGATGTGGGGAAGCTGCGCACGATGCTTATCTCAACGCATATGCAGGACCTGAAGGATACGACGCGCGATATACATTACGAAAACTTCCGCGCCCAGTGCATTTCTCAGATATCGCAGCACGCGTTACGGGAGCGCAATAAGCTGAAGCATGAATCGATCGCTTCCAACCACGAACTGACCGAGGCGGAACGATTACTGCTGCTGCAGAAAGACGAAGAGGTATGTCACGGTTGCAATAGGTGAGTCCTGCTCTAACGCCATGTTTCTGTGTCGTTTCGTTTGTTTTAGATCCGCCGCATGCGTGACATGCTGGCTGAGATGCAGGAAAAGTTGGAAACCACCACCACCAACGATGCGGTTGTTGACGTTTAGTATATGTCAATACCGACAGCAGCGCTGTGACAGCGTAGTACACCCGCCGGTTCTCTCTCCGGCGGTCAACGGTTCAATTTTCAGTGATGACCGCCAGTGAACGACCAACGCAATGCGATCGGGAAACACCCGCTTAGCACATGCATACAAATTCTTAGTATATTCCATGACAGAAGAAGGAAAGGGAATCCTTACAAGCCGATTCAAATGAGTGGGGATAGAGCCACATCGACGAGATTTTTTTTTTTTTTTAGCTGCAATCCGGGTGTTAGTGCACGTTAGTTTGAAGCTGCGTCACGTATAGACGGAGCAATCGTGTTGCTCAATATATGGAAAATATCCCCGAACGAACGAATCGAACCGAATGCATTGCTTTAATACGTACATCCTACTACTACTACTACTACAACTACTCATTCCCTAACACGCTAGTAATCCGTATTTACGCGTAGTAAAACTCGACCAAAGAGATACAAACGAAAGGGAGAAAGAGAGAGAAAGAGCGAAAGAAGAGGCTATCGTGCCGTAACGTAGCGGGGTAAACGAGAAGGACACAAAGAGAACACAAGGAAGAGATTAGTTGATTGGTTGTTTTTTTTTCTTTCTTCTGCTTTTCATTTCCTTTTTTTCTTTTGACATCTCTTCTAGGGACACTCGCGGGCACGTTAACGGGGTCCGTACGTTATGGAGTGTTTTATTATTATTATGTATGTATGTAGCATAGGTATATGTACACATTGGCTAGAATTAATGCAATTATTTATATAAAAGAAGGGAACCTTACCGAAGGGAATCGAAAAGAAAGGGTCGAGATTTGGAGGACATTCGGATTTATTTGTAGAAACTGCGGAATAATGCATCGGTCGGGTTAGCCGAAAGACGCGGGGGAGGATAGAAGAACGAAGTTTACGATAAGATTGCAATCAAACCAATCACTTTAAGACAATTCAGTTACCACCAAGAGAAGTCATGCGAGTATAAGCGGTGGGGTTCGATGAACCTGGATCAGGTTTAAAAAATAAATAAAACAAACGTTTCATACGGCGATCCTCTACGGACCTAATGGTAGTGCATCGAATCACGCACACCTACACACATACACATACACACCCAAAAACACCCTCACACTGCTGTTATGATAGTTGTTTTTGTTTTCGTTTTTTTTGTGTTTGTTTTTTAACATATTTAAAAAGCCCAGTATTTTAGGAGAGGCGCCAAAGGGCGGACGCGTTACTCGCGGTAGTAGAATTGTGACACAACCCGTAGACAGGGGCACATCACGTGCCAAGTGTTTGTACGGTGAACTGATGCGCACTCGCGGACGCCCAGTCTCAGTGGCGTCTTTCGTGTAAGTCGTAGTGTAAAACAGATTCTCTCCATAAAAAGAAAAACAAAATAAACGCATCCGTGCAATGTGTGTGACAGCATGTTGTGCGTGTTAATGATAACATTTGTTTGAAATATTAAATATCCTCGAGTGTTCGGAATAACGGTCTTTTCTAACACGATCGTTTCAGGTGAAGGGTAATGTGATATATGCGCGCAAAAATGGCTGCCAACTGCCAATACGAAAACGGAACATACATGTTTTAGCTTTTGGTCCGGGGTTAATCGTATCGGTTCGAATTTTTTTTATTACGAATTGGTCAAGGGGAACCATTATGCGAACGCAAATCATATTCCGCACTGCCAATCGGTACCGTTTCGCCCTTACCTTACCACAGAATTTTGTATTGGTTTCTATATGCAATAAATTATCGTTTACCTATCTCCTAACTCGAAGCGCGTGACTATCGCACCACCGTAAGCCGCCGGATAGACGTGTTCAATGACTTGTTTTGTTTTTTTCTTTTTCGGGTTTCAGTTTGTATATGCCCATTTGCTTCCACAGCTTTTTCTCCCACGCCCCTACGTTATCTTACTTGCGTGTCTAGTTATTGCAGACATTTAGCTATTTCTTATTGTACGCACGTCTCGGTTTTGTTTGTTTGTTTATTACAATCCACCGGCATCGATTTTAAACACCTGTCTTTGTCGTCCTTGCTTGTGCTTATAAGGATACGATTATATCACAAATAAACAATTAAAAAAAGACCATACTATATCCTTTTTTTTGTTACAGCTTGTTGTACGCGTGACCAATTTAGTTGCGACAGTAAATTTAATGACAGTTGGTAATAAAGTGTGCATATTCCTGAACTGATTCTTTTTTTGGAGCCGTATTTGATTGTTGGTAATTTATCTACTTAGAAGTTTCTGCTTTTTTTCCTCTTTTTTGTTGTTATTACCTTACCTACTTTACACCTAGGCATGCGTGCTCAGATTTTGGAGAAATCGTGGAGAAATGGTTGCATTTGAGGGGTTTATCCATGCAAAACGGTTCGTCCGCGTATCACCCATCCCGTCGTTAGTAGCATTAATAGGAATAATCGTGTTGAACCGTAACCTGACCGCACCTGCCCAGATTTCCTTACTTAATTTAGTTGTGTGTGTGTGTTTTTTTCTCTTTGGCTACATATTATTAAGCTATCGGCGATAGGCGCCCTGTACGACGTGCAAGAAATTCAGCAATCCAGTAAATACATTAGCACAACCCCTTTTAGCCGCCAGCTGCACGCTGTTTAGTCGATCTTTGTCTTGAAGTACCGCTTGAAGATTACCGGCACGAGCGCAACGATGGAAAAGGCGGCCAACATCGCGATCGAACCCCAGCTGAACGCGTCGCTCGAGCTGGTCATCTTGTACAGCGTTTTGCCCGCCTGGATGGCGATGAAGGAGGGCGGCGCAACGCCGAGGAATGTGCCGAGCGCGAACGGGTACAGCGGTACGCCGATCACCGGCGCGACTAGGTTGATGAACCAGTTCGGCAGGAACGGTGTCATGCGGAGGAACAGCATATAGCTAAGCAGATCGTCCCGGTGCCGATCGACCTGTTTCGCCCAATGGTGGGCCCGCTCGGGGAAGTAATACTTCACCAGCCGCCGGCCAACAAGCTGTGACAGCAGATAGCACAGGGTGGCCCCGAGCGCCGAACAGAAGCACACCAGCGTGAGTGCAACCGGGAAGCTGTACAGGAAACCGCTCAGTATCGATAGGAACAACGAACCCGGAATGGCAAACGTTTGTAGACTTTGCGCGTGCACAGAAAGCGAGTGTGAGGGAGAGAGTGTGCGAGAAAGAGAGAAGAAATTAGATCTACAACATCATGCCTGCCGACAGCCCCATGAAGCGGTAGGGTTCATGTTAACCCTGAGCGCAAGAAACAAGCGATAGTCGGCTACTTACAATATGTACACCAGTATGATGCCAAACATCACCTCCACATTGTAGAGATCTTTGTAGCGATCGAGCACCCGGCCCAGCTGCTTGGCATCTTCGATATCAAACGGCACCTTAAGATATTGCTTTTCCGACCTAAAATATGCACAAAACCATTACCAACACTGTTCCGTTCCAACGCCCTTTTCATCCCGGGGTACTTACTCTTCCAGCTGGGGAAACATGGCGTACACGTACACCATCGCAAACAAGCTGGTAAAGAAGATGGCCGCTAGTAGGATGAGCGATTGCCGGGCGGAACGATCCTCGTCCGCCGGTTGTTGTTGCTGCTGGTGGGTGCTGTTGTTGCCTCGGCGCGTCACACCACCGTTGGCAACCTTCGGCGAACCGTTCATCGCAACCGGTTGCGTCTTTTCGTGCTGATTGTTGTTGTCGCTGTACAGTGCCGTCCCGATCGCATCCGGTGCCATACTGGCGGCGGTTTCCCCTCTCCCCTCCTTTAAGCTCGGATGCTGGTGTGCCGTTCCGTTGACGCGACTATTGGCATTTGTTAGCTCAGCTGATCTGTACGGACGGGGTGTATTTCAATCACCGTTCTACGCCGCACACCCATACCGATAACGCGCAACAGCAAAGCCGATGATTAATGCCGGGAAAGAGAGAGAGAGAGAGAAAAACGCAATACGAGATAAATAACAGGAAGCGAAAATAACAATGTAATATACTGCCAGCAAAGATTGTCATCCGATGTGACGCTGATGGGGAAGATAATTGGGACGCAATCGCACTACGTGCTTTCGACACGATTTGTTTCGCGTGAGGTTTGCTTATTAGAAAAAGCTAAATATTTTAAAATAAACAGCTTAGTTGCAATGACATTTTTCTTTTCTAGGTTACGAAAACAGCTGTGAGGTTGTTTCTTAAACAATGTTAAAGTATGAATCAAAAACGAACCATCGATATATTTTGAATTTATGCTGAGTAATCAAACGTGTTTGTATGTGATTCATCGATGGAATTTCTCACCGTCGGTCAGTTTGTGGGGCATTATCCATTATTGCATCGCTTGTCTCATTAAAAAAAGCTAATTCATTATACTGAGCAGTACTTATCCATAAAACAATCTTCATTATAATGGCATTAATTAATTTAATGACACAACAAGTGAAACATGTTTTATTCATTTCATGAGCTATTTTTTGCGTTTTTTTATTATCATTTCCAAAATAGGTCACACAATCCATCCATGGGTGAAGGAAAAGCTTCGGTGCATAAATGCCTGAAGCGCCAGTGGAACAAATTAGCTCAGCAACAACAACATATTGCGCAGAAAAATAGGAATAATAATAAAAAAACACACTTAATACAATGTATAATGCAACTTGCTGCACCCTTTTTCCGCACGTTATCGCTTTCCGCCGTAGTTTTGTTTAATGTATTCGACGCAAAAGCTTCACTTTTGCTTTCGTTGTTTACGGTATGTGGATAGTGTGGACGGTCGGTCAAGGTAACGGAGGAAGCAGAACGGAATGTGATGAAAATGAAAATCCCTTTCGCCGTTCGACTTCCTGGTGTGATTTGGGCCGTTTGTTCCTCTTCTTTTGCTGTCAGAAGAGAAGCTAAGAAACAAAACAAGGTTGTTATGGTGACTTAGTGGGTTGCGTATCGCGCAGAACGCGAACTTCAAACCTCGCGCATCGTTTTGCGTTCAGCTGATGCTGATCATACGATTCTTTGTGTGTGACCTAGTAGAGTTTATTCAACATGTAGCGGCGTCGCACCCCTTCCAACGCACCAAGGTGACCGTTACAAACGAAAAGTAAGTCATCACGAGGGCGGGATGACTTCCTTATCATCGTGCTGCCGCCTGTCCCCGTGGACGCGAGCGTCCGCGCAACCCCAAACGTGGGGAGGAATGAAAACATATTCATCCCCACTTGAAACCCGGGCCGGATGAGGAGAGATATCGCCTGATGTGTAGGGTTACCTTTTTATCCACCTTTGCTTCGCCTATTTTTATCTCGCTCTGTATGCGCCGCACGGTGCGTGTTCCGACCTTGTGTCGTAATTACCCCTACCCGGTTTACCATCGCTATCCAACTGTTGGGAAGGTTTCGGTGGTTGTATGTACATGTGGCCGTTTGTTTGCTTTTTTGCTGGGACGGGTGGACATTTTGGCGGGGTAGGAAACGGTCGGTTGCATAGTGGTGGTAATGTTACGTACTCCGATGGCTCAAGGCTCTTTTAGCGCGCACATACACACTCACACACACGTACACCGTAAAAGAAACGAGTTTACTCGTCGCCTTACTTGGCAGACAACAATGGCTAAAATAAAATAAAGAACAAAGAAAAAAAACCAGAAGGCACTGGAATCTACGTTCTTTGTGGTGTATCGCTTGGCCCAAGCGGTTTATGCGATGGTGAAACATATCCTTGCACCGAGTACGGGAGAAAAAAACTGACTCACACGGTATGGAAGGCTGCGGCGAATGCGTTACTTCATCCTTTCTAAACATTTGTGCAGCCAACAGCACCACAAACTGATATGCACTAGGATCGATAAGTGCGGCTGGAATTAAGGGGCGTTATAGTAAATCGTACCTTCTTTATGTCTGATGTACGTTGGTTTATTGTGCAACTTCCACGCACTGGTCACGTTTTTATTCGGACACAACCGATACGTACACTCGTCCGCTGCTACCGGATCGAAATGACCAATTGTTCGGCTTGTTTGGCTTCCAAGCGCCGTGCACCGCCTTGTGTTGATAGCTGAACCCCGCAGCGAAACCAAACTTCAGCGAAACGGAACCGGTCCGTTTGGTGGATTGATTGCAGAGCACGGTACCACTAATTTCTAGAACATAACACAATCGTTTCCACACTTCGTCACCAACAACACAGCTTCTGGTAAGGGTAGAGCGTGTAAAAATTAACGCAGAAAACAGCAGAAACGATGGCACACGAATGAAGCTGTGGTCGCACGCACTGGCAAAGGTAAACCGTGTTTGACAGTTCGAAAAGGGCGTGCGAAAATTGTCTGCTGTTTTGTTTTTCGAACACGAACTGAAAAATACCAACAAAGAAAATAAATTTTGTAAATATTCATTTGAAACACTGCTTTACAGGATGTTTATATGAAAATAACATCAGCATATGAATTACCTAGTGATATTTACAACTCTTTTCTCATCAACGCATCCCTTCGAGCAGTTCGATAATCAAATTTCAAACACTGCACGAACCATGTAGCCGGTAACTGCTCGATTTTGTCCATTTTCCTAATTTTCAGAAATAAAATGATTTTTTACATATTTCTTCACTGGAAGAACAGTTTTAATAGATGCAAATACTTGGTTTTCAAATATACAAACTCTGTCTCATTCGAAATTAATGGAGGCTAGCTAGATTCCCATCTCATATCCATTATCCAGTGAGTAAAATATTGATTTGAAGCGACACATTTTACACAGCATATTTATATTTATTTACTGCTTTCTTCGTGAATTATCCCGATGGGTATAATGATTGCTTGCTTACCGGATGACGAAAGCATTTAATGGTTGTGCAGGGAATGTAAATTATGAGACATCCAGACTGTTTTTTGTTGTCCTCGTAACAACACTTTCGTTCAATCATCAAAAAAAAAAATAATAATAAGTTTGGAAGCAATTTAAGCCGTTACGCTCTCGCATAGCTTAACCTAATAAAAATTATATGCAAATACACATGTTTTGGCATACAGATATAAAAAAACAACATCGTTCTAACGTCCATAATTTTGCTTTTGCGTTCACGAGCCTCACTGACGGATGAAGAACGACTTTAGAATTGATTTTTCTTGCGCTTCTCGACACGCTTTTGATGGTGCAGATCTTGTATGTGTTTGAAATAGATGAACAGTTCGTCAAATTTAATGTTGCATTGACTTTCGTTCGTTGATTTAGAGCTGCTACGGAAAAAGAGAGAAACATAAGTTATTCGTCAAATTGTAAATGATGAGAAGCTAGTAATTACATCTTGTTCGGTTGACTCCAGTAGTTAGGCACACACTTTAGGCGATTGTTCAGCAGATGGAACGCTTCCGTTTGGGGCAGAAGCATCAAGATGCCGTACAGCGCACGTGACAAATGTTGAGCGTCAGCATTATCGTTCGAATGGGAAATAAGGGCTAGTCGTAGAGCTTGATAACATTAAGGGGAACACAAAAACCAAGAGAGTTAGACCAGAGCCAGAAGCCAAATACTGAGGGAGGATATCTTACAGGCAAATATCGGCGATTCGATAAGTTGTACCATCTTGTCGATTTCCACGAGAAAGTCTACGGTTATTTCAATATCAGCACTGAAAGAGCAAGTAAAGGTTGTTGGTGACGTGGGATATATTTTTGGTTTAAGCACTTACAATAATGTGACGATTTCCGATACGTGTTGATAGCACTGTGCTAGCAGACAGAGGGACAGTGTCGATACAGGACAATGGGCCCAACATCTATAAAGGCACTCAAATAATGAGGCGGACTTCTGCAATTGGAAGAAGGGTATATTTACACCCGTCGAAGACAGTGATCTGTACAGTGCGATTAAACTTTACCTCGTTTCGAATATCGTGCAGCATGTTGCGTAGATCGAACAGATCGGACGTTGTGAGCAGTATCATGTTCAGTGTTCGTACCATGGTCGAGGCAATTTTGAGATTGATTCGCTCTTCCAGCAAAATCTCCGCAAACGTTCGGTAGATGTATTCCGCGTTCAGCAATCGGCACAGCTGCCGTATGATCAAGGTGCCACGCTTCTCGAGGAATGTATTGTTTTCGCTGAACAGGTTTAACAGCTCCACCAGAAACTGCCGGTACTGCGTTTGATCGAAATCGTTCCCCTTCACCGTGGCCGAGTTGACAATTTCCGCCAGCACGACGATCGCCTGCAGGACCACCTCATCCGAGCTGTCCGAGAGACAGTCGCGCAACAGCACCGGGAACAGCTTGTTCGCGTGTTCCGACATTTCATCGTGCACCTCCGTGAACAGATGGTGCACCCACTTCAGCACGGCAATCTTCGTCGGCACGGGGCTGTGGACGAGATACTGGCGCAACACTTCCATCACCGAGTTCAGATCGAGATAGCTGAGATTCTTCTGCTTATCCTCGCCGTTTGAGATAAGTTCGAGTAGGTTAAGGTTTACCGCGTTGGCGCAATCTTTAATGTTCTTTTTCGCATCGCTCTCGAACGCTAGGCAGGGCAGGATGGCGGTGAATATCCCGCTCGAGAAGCTCAGTATCTCACCGCCAGACAACTGCACAAACTCCTTGATCCACGAGATGGCATAAAACTGGATCAGCGGATTGCTCGATTGGGCCTGCACAATCAGCACGTTCGTCATCTTCGGTATGTCCGCCGCGGTCGGATCCAGCTTGATGATTTTCAGAAACTGGGCCAACAGGGATTCACACATGCGCTGAATTTCGGGCAGTGGGTCCTCTAGTATCTGAAACAGGCCATGCAATATTTCCGGCAGGAACATGACCATGTTTATCTCGGGCACGGCATTCAGCACCGATATCCATGAGATGATGAACTGCCGGGCGAACGAGCTCTTCACCATGATGCGCTCCCGCACAAGCGGTATGAACGCGTCCAGGTCAAACGTTTGCGACGACTCGATCACAATGTCCTTCAGCAGTCGGTCAAGAATTTCGCTACCATTCTTGATGCTCTGATCCGGATCCGTTACAAGCCGGCTGAGGGCGTTGAACACGCTCGGAAAGAAGGGCAGCACGGCTCCGCGCGCTACCTTTACCACGTTGTACAGGGATTCGCTGGCGAAAAACCGTACCCGGTTATCGTTATCGATCAGACAGTTCATGATGGGATTGACGATATCCTCGATGAACTTTTCCGTGTCCTTCCCGAGTGCGATGCTTGTCGCGGCCAGGGCTATCAGGCCACCCTTCTTCTTGTTCGAATCATTCGATCGGACAAAATCTCTGCTCAACACATCGATGATGCGTTTGATTTGTGTCATGTTTTTTTTCGTCTTGAAATCGGTGACCATCCTGCAAAAGACGGAAGCAAAAAGTCACTATCGGTTACGGGGCGGACGTATCATCATTATCACGGGTGCTTACTTTTCGATCTCCAGGGCTGCCACTTTTCGTTTCTCGTATGTTTTGTCACTGAGGGCTTTAACACACGCCTCACTAATAGGTGCAAACGCATTTTCCATATTTATTGTTCAGATTTCGATACGTTCCGATGACTAATGGTTCGCTTATCACGGACCTCTGCAGAGAGTTTGTTTACACACTACCAGCGACCAGCAACATTGACGTTACAGCGGGCAAGAACGCAATGACAGAAATTGTTTATACCAGGGGTCGGCAACGTCGGCAATATAACGTAATGTTCAATTTAAACGTTAACTCCCACATATTCGATTGGATATTCAAGACAGATTTAGTTTTGATAGTATATTTTCCAATGGCTCACAGCGTTTCAGTTAAAAGAAATCACAATTTAAGCTCCAACGAAATCTTCAATTACATAAACATTCTGACAAACCCTGCTTGAACGGATTTTTATGTGAACGGAAAGAACATTTTGATGACAGCATTGGGTTTGAAATACAATTTAAAATGGATTTTCGGTTAGTTAATTGAAACAGACATGTTTTAATATGGTTAGATATATTTAAGTTTCCGTAGCAACTAGCCTACTTGAAGCTGGTTGCATTCCACTTCCATAGTTTGGACAGTTTAGAGCTGTATTTGAAATAAAGTGCGGTTGTGTCCTTTGACTAGTTATGTTTTTGCGTATTGGAATTAAATTTTCGTCGTTAAACGTCCTGGGAAAAGACTAGGAAACCAGTACGATTTCTCTTCGCCTTGTGTATCGAGCCACGCCATACCTTCGCCGAGCATTTTCTCTACCGCTTGTTCAGCTCTCGCTTGTGTCCACCTGAGTATGAGTAAAAGAAATCTCCAGTAAGTTTGCAATACAGAATGTAGTCTTCAACCAGTTTCCATACCCTAAATCGTTCATGAGCGATGCAACGGTCACGAATCCTTGTCCTTGATTCGTGGCAACGCTAAGGACCGTCGTTTCCTGCAGGCTAAGTTCACCGGGTATTGACTGGACCATGTAGCGGTTCTTGCCGACCGAGTAGACGGTGAAACCGTTGCCGAATATTTTCAACTTCTTCGTTGCCATCAGTATGTCCTCGGTGGTGATTTCCTGGTGGACCTGGCTCTTGCCCCTAGCCGCTACCAATCGATTCCGCAGCTCGTCCAAATCCATGAGACCTCCTGAAGACGTGCGATTCAGAACAGAAGTTAGTGAACAATAGTTGTAAATTGTACCACAAGCCATTTCCTACCTGTTATGTGATTGTGTGCCAGGCAAACTTCCACCACCTGGACACTGAGCTCGTAGAAGAAATCACCCATACCGAGTACACTCCAAAAGCCTTTGGCCGACGCCAGTGGATCCACCCCGATGGCGGCACACATTTCCTGGAACTGGCGCCGGAACTGTGGGTTCTTCTTGATTTCGTTCCGATGCTTGGACGCAAACTCCTCCAGGTTTTCTTTTAACGCATCCATCTGTTTCACCATTTGCTCAAACTGAGACTCCTGCAGTTCCGTGCCCTTGTCCTTATACTTTTCGGCCTCCAGACGCTGCTTCTGTATAGCACCCACACCTGCACGCCTTCGCATTTTGCCTTCTTATTAATATTCTAGTTATCACACTAAACACCAGCGCACAAAACCTTAACTGAACTAAAGTTTTCTTTCACTAAATATTTGCAGAACAGAAAAGCTGCGCGAAAATGAGTTTGTTTACCAAAATTGAAAAATAAAAGCGTGACAACAGCTGATTGTGACAGATGCACCAAAACACTTTGACAGCTGGAACTGCATTATGAGTTTGGTGTAAACAATGTAGATAAATGCACTTTTTTACACATTGCACTAACTCTAAACTACACAAAACAATAGAGAGGCAATCGAATTATTCATTGAACAAAAGAATAAAGGATAATTTGTCTGGATGTCATTTAAAAATACGCGATGGATTCAGGTTGAAAAAGTCAGTCGTTTCGACTATACAGTGATGAGCATAACAATAAAACATCAGAATAATATAATAAGTATTTTTGTTTGAATCATATTTTACTGTTTACTGAACACAAATGCAAGAAAGATGGATAATACGTACAATATGTTGTTGTCAATAGAGTTATCGGATTTCAAAAACAAAAATTTGTAGCTCACACGATTATTTTATGCTCGAACCACGTGCATCTTTGCACTTTATCCCTTTTTTATAAAAAAAAAGAGTTGCATTTTATGCAAACTAATGAAGCGTTATGCATGTTATGAGTGAAACATTTAAAGTACCTGGAATCATTTTTCAACATTAACTGTAATCCTCTCCAATCAACCCCTACAACCCTTCGCCTAGGGTATGCTAGACGGTCCAACACATCCGAATGCTGCGTACCGATTGGTTGCTATAAAAACACAGCATACTTCCCAAACGAGATTTCAAGGGGGGTTCACCCTGACGCACATAATGCTGTTATGTTGCAAAAGGGGCGTATCCACGAAGCAGCATAGATTTCCGCACCTTAGTTCGAATGAGTAAAAAGGTGTTCACGAGTGGTTCCGCCTCCGCTTAATGTTATGGTTCGAGAAAAAAAGTTTATTAATTCCTTCTATGTGCCTTACATATTACATCAGCTACTTTGTTTTAGGTGCAATCATAACTTTAACTGTTCCAATTTGTGTGTGATTTGGTTCTAGACCTGGTGTCCTAAATTTAGAATGTTTACATTACACTACGTAGCAGTTTTAAGCTGTGCGTGTGGATGTGGAGAAAGTCTTTGGAGTTTGTTTGGCGCTGTCACGTTTGCTTGGGAAATATTGCTCTATAAGGGGCTATTAAGAAGAAAGTAACAACACGCGTAGTAGTTTCTGAACGATTTACGATGGTTGTTTGTGAGATTTTTAAATGCTATTACAATCCTATAACGAAGTAAAAGTTATTTAGAAAAACTTAAAGATTATGAAGGCAATTAAAAAGGAAACTAAATCTGAATAAACAATAAAACACAATGGCGCTTCTTTGAAAGGTATGATATTGGTTTTATTATTTTTACACAAATAATAAACAAAGAAAAAAACGGCGTCATAACTCGAACGTGCGGTTGAATTATTTAAATCACCTACCGACTCTTCAATCTCTTGTGTGTGTTTTTTTTTTCAAAGGTAAGAGAAAAAATCATAGCGGAACATTTTTACCGTCCTATCACGATCATTCTATTGTCCTCCACACGTACACGTGAGTAGAATAGAGCGACTGTCTCACGTTTGAGATGAAAGATTTTTAGCATCAGATTAACGATGGTTTGTGTGCGTGTTTCGTGTCATTGCTAAAGGAAGCTCGGAGGGCTCGATGAAAAGGTAACCCAGAAGTCAATCCTTGAATGCAATGCAGCATAATGTGATGGGTAATTAGCAAAAGGAACATGATGGTGCCTTTTGTGCATAATGTAAAACAAGTAGATCGATCGGCATTTCATGTCAAACCGACTGTTCCGTTTACGTCCTCATCCTCATTCGAATCTCATTAAAAAAGGAATCCTGTACAATAAAGTAATAGAAAATAGAATCCAACGTTCCGACTCGGGAGCAATATTGTGAGTTTTTTTTTCCATAACAAACTACCTTTCGTACTTGGCACGTGCCGTATTTTGCTGACTTCATGACCTTATTCCAATTGTGCCGATTGTGTTTTTGGGCAGTGTTTTATACACCCCCGTCGTCTTACACGCCACTAATGACTTTGAACTTCACTCCAGCGCTCATCAAAAACCTGCTGTGTAGCACGTTTTCCGCTCAGATTGGCGCAGTTTCGCCGTCAGCGCGTCTAGAAGCGTTGAGTTACAGCGACACGCGGAAGGACACGATTTAACGGCAACGGCAGGGGGGCCGTTTTTGTCATCAGAATGTGTGGGAACGGTTCTGGATGATTGGATATGAATTTACCTTGAATCGGAAGGCACAAAAGGAAGTGTTAGCCTTCCGGCATGGAATGGTAGAATGTCCTCATTATTTCAGTGTTTATGCAGGTTGATGTTGGAAGAAAAATAACTCGTAGTTACTTAGACAAGAAATAACAACACTTCCTATTTTATTTATTTGAAAACCAGAGAAGTATATCATATTGGAACATTTTGAAGGTTATGTTATCTATCCGTTTGGTGTTTTTGTATTTTTGTAATAAGCCAGTATTATTCATAATTTTGTATACTGAGGCATAGACACTATCCAAAGCTGAAGAAGGGATTTCAGATGAAAATGTACAGAAAGGACAAAGGACGAGCTTCCAGTCCATCTTGCGCTTCACATGGAGAGGAAATTTGTTAGGCAGTAGCGAATCTCAAGGTAGGCATGATAGACGACCACTAAACATCTAATTTGGATATTTGGTTCCATCCTTCATTCTACACCTTCGGGGCTATCTACATCTTTGGGGCAGAATCTACTTGGGGTGTTGGGGATCCAATTATCCTTCCAACTACGTTCTCCAAGGAACTGAGGGACCTCAAAAAAAGACGCGTAAAACATTGAAGGACGTCAAGTACGGAACTTCTATCAAAAATATTCTACATTCTGGAGCTCGAAGATCGTCGACATATTCTGCCTCTTAACACAGTATTCTGTCATCAGGTTGTGACCTCCTTAGGACCTTCACAGGACCAAATCTCAAGCTATTCGGGTGGTAGATACGAATAAGTTAGAAGTCTGTCATAAGTAATCGATCGTAACACGAGACGTTCGAGTATGTTGAGGAATGATGGTTTCTTTTTTCCAAGATCTCTATTGCGCCTAACAGCCGAGAATATAAAGCGTGTTCTTGCAGGCAAATTAGCTGTATGAAGGTTATTCAAGACTTCATACACTTCATCACTTATCAATTTATCACTTACTTAGTTTTTGTAATACGTATTTACTTTGTTTTATACTTGATCTTGCAACGACTCAGCTCCTACCAGTAATCCGTGCTGAGCGTTTAAAAAATATCACCGGTAAACAAATAAATAACCAAACAGCACAAAGCATCCGCTCAATTGCTCCTTACGATTTGGTTGGAATGAAGTTAACAAGCATGCTTCACATCCTTCACCAGTGTCACTTCATTTTCGTCTGTTATTTAAAACAACAAGAGGAGGAAGAAAAAAAATCCTGTAAAAACGTATGCTCCCGGTTTCCGCCATAAAACCATAACCACGTGTGCGTGCACGCCAGGAAGAAGTGTTTGCGTTAAGTAGTTGTCATCGGTGATTATTATTATTGTTATTATTACTCGCCCTCAACCTATTCATCGAGGGTTAAAACCATCCGTTTCCGTCGCTATTGTTTCCGCTACACCCTCACGAACCGTCGCAGGAATGTGCGTATAGGTGGAAAATGGCAAACGGGCCGGAAAATCCCCTTTCATCAACAATAACAACAGCGAGACAATGATGACTGTGGTGACAGAAAATCGTGTTTGCCGGGGAAACGCACACCCAGCATCCTTTACCGGGGGGGGGGGGGGGAGTGGGCAAAAGGGGGAAGGTTCACAGGGGAAGCTTGTTTGTTTTAATTGGAAGCAGCAGATAATTGTACATCGAGCCCTCGCACACACGGTAGACGATCGTGCCACCGGTTCCGGCACGTTTCCGGTCGAGTGTTGTTATTTCGTTCTTGCTGTGCATAAATTTGCGTTTTTCCCTGCAGTTTGTCTGCCGACGGGGATTTTACCGCGGGCGCTGTAGAATGTCTCACATTTAGCTGCTTATTAGAACTCGCAGAGCGTGCTTTGTTTTAGTTTATACTTAGTACAATTTTAGAACACAATGCATTCGTTCTAAAAAGTGTTTGTCCATGGCTAATAGATCTTTGAGTTGAGTCAAAAAGTAGTATTTTGTATTATCTTCAAGTTTTCAGAATAGAATTGGAGCCAAGACACTCGAATATATGTGAAGACTGCCTCCTCGACTTGAGTAATAATAAAAAAAAAAGCATCATAACTAATATAATGCAGCGTTTCTCAATTCTTTGGTTTGGCTGGAAAGCTATAATTTGTCTTTTTTGAACAAAAGTTTAACAATCTTCACCACATTCTATTTTCCTGCGAGGAAATCCCTCTTCGGGTACGATGTCACATTTCTCACGCACCCGGGCTTTCCACTTCGCGTCCGTCAACCGTTCCGCACGATTAAATCCCGCACACCCCGCGTTCATATTTCACCGAACGGCTGGGAAATGACTGGGCAGGAAAATGGGACGTGTTGTGTTGCTGGTTGTGTGTACCGGTTGGGCTGTTTGTTTAGCAATTTGCCGCCGTGTCTTATCTCGGTCGGTTACACAGCAGCAGCAGCAGCAGGCTATCCTCGTTTCGGGAAAAATGTCCCTTCAACGGTAAAAGGCATGAATTTTGACGACTGTGAGTGAGAAGTTAAAAAAAAGAAACGTTAGCAACATCTTAAACTATATTTTTACTTTCAGGTTTGTTTGAGGCTAAGATATTAGAATGTTTACAATTATAAATTAACAAAACCTACCTTCGCTTAAAAATATTCTGATTAGGTAAACAGTTGAAAGAATTCTCGATGCTTTTTTGTAGAAAAGCTGTAACGCAACGGAATAATTACAGGTGTGTAATGATTTTATGGATAGAAGTGTATCAAGAGTTTATAGTAGTTTTATAGCACGCATTGCACCCAGGATAGGGGTGGAGCTACACAAGCGCACCGTGTTTGCGCAGGTGTTGATGGTGAGAACAATGTTGGAGATTGAAAAGAAAAACATTTTTCCGCCTCCGTTCCCGACAACGAACGCCGTAAGTGGAATATTATTATCCTCGCCCTTTCGTACACTGCTCCGTTTCGCTGTCCATTAAGTGTATAGACTACCAGTTGACGATTTGCTGCTTAAAAATTCGTAACATGTTTTATTGCGTACCCCCGTCCTAATAACAATAATGTCACTTTGATTCGTATTTAAGCTTATCCAATCGGTACACAGTGTTGCATACAGATGGCTCCAAAATTCAGTGCCACTCGACGGTAGTAAAACGACAAATTATGATCCTGCAGCGCAACGTTTCTTTACAGCTCTGCTGTACAATGTAACGCCTTTTGCGCGGGATCCAATTTGTTGCATCTCCAACGGCCTTTGGGTATTCCCCCGCTTGGTGTCGCTTCTCCAATACTTTTACGCTGCTCTTCCAAACTGCCGCAACACGCTGGCACCAGCAAACCCGTGCGTGTCGAATTTCTTCTCGCTCGCATGCACGGGAAATCGTTTCTCCATCCGATTTTATTTTACGCCGTCTGGCTGTCTCTACAAATCGACCTCTTCGGCACGTAGCAATAGGGTTATTAAAACATTTTGATATTTCTTGCTTCAAAATTGTTCCTTTCCCTATCGTTTCTCGTTTAAAACAAGTCTCTCTGAGACAAATCAGCCACAATGAAATGTATCTGTTTTTGTCAGACAACAGTTTCTTTTGAACAAAAATTAACTTTAGCCTTTCAATTAAAAAAAAAAAAACAAAGATAAAATTATAATAAATTCGAATTGTAGATTTCTTTTTAGATCTAAGTTTAATATAAATTATACTTAGTGTTTTTTTAATCGGCTTTTTACTACTTGCTACTTGTTTTTTCTTCTTTACTTTATGCTATCATTTGCTTTCATTCTTGTTTTCCAAATATGTTTTAAACTACTTTTAGTTTCTTTGCATGTTCATTTTTTTGTTTCATGTTTTTATCTATTTGTGCTTCAATAAATACTTCACTTTTTACTAGTTTTATGTTTTATTTATATTTTATAAATCAAAGTATTATTTCCCTCGACCAATTGTTTCTTAAGTTCCCCGTGAACTTCACTGTAGCTAAAAACATTTTACCGATTTGGCTGAAACATTAAAAATTATAGCAAAACCGCTCACAATGGAAAACCCAAATCAGTGGGGTGGAAAACTTTCATAGCAAGTTATTTCACACGCCCATTCGGTTATCTCGTTCGCTCGCTTCGTTTACTCGTACATTTTCCAACCCATGCACCCTTACGCACATGGGTGGTCTTCTCGTGTTTGTGATTTGCTCGCAAGTTTACCTCCTCTCATTCCGTACAGCATGGTTCACTCTTAAGTTTGCTTTCTTCTTCCTCTCACTTCGGTTGCTGGTTGTGAAACCAAAGTGGTCAAAGCGAGATAAAAGCATACAGTCGCAAGAGCGGGTTTTGAAAATCGCGGCACGGTTTCGGGAAGCTGCAATCCTGCCATGCCGTTTCTTGGGGCAAGTCTGTACGGTTGGGCGACCGGTTCAGTCGGGACACGCGTTTAGACGATCACAAACGTTCTAGTGGTGCGTGTTGCGTGTTTTTCCTAGCGTCCCGAATCTTCCAGCAAAGCATATACAGCGTGGAAGTATTGGATTAATTATGATCGTGAATTAAAGTGCGTTTAATAATCCTGGAATACAACAAAACATTCGCTTCAACGGTGTGTGCGTGAACTGTGAGTGAATGGGATCATTTGTGATAGAAATGATCCTCTCAAGGCACATCGTTAGTGCAGCGGAAGTGGTTTAGTTTTAGTTTGTTCGAAAACCGTAAGAACGAGCCTTCGATCAACCATTTCGACGACGCGTCAATTCAATCCAACTTTGTGGTAAAACCTTCCGGATCTTTGAGGTAATAGAAAAAAGGATTATTATAGCACAATTATATTTTGCTAGAAACTGGAATATTTGCAAAATAGTGTAAGTGAAAATGATCGTGTAATTTGACCAGATTTTCGCTGTGGAGTATTTTCAAGTGACTGTGAGACTTTAATAACGAATAACAAAACAATAATAAGTATTAATAAGTGCAAGTTTCCTTCCAAAGAAGTAAAAAAAAAATTCTTTATTGAAAACGAAAATCCCCAATAAATTCATCAATTTTCTGTTGTCCTATCTTAAACATTATGCTTCTAATCCCTGTGTATCTTTTACATAATGTAGATATTTGATAATTGTATCCCAGCATTAAATATCTTCATTCATTTTATTTTAAGTTAAAACTGTTCTAAAAAAAGCCATAAGTTTGGGGTTTTTCTAAAGATAAAATTGAATAATGGCTTACTTATAAGTTTTTTAAAACTTTTCTTCTGATGCCCTTTTGTAGTGATGAAAAAACAAAATTATAAAAAGTTCATCTCTCGTTTAAAAAATTAATACTGACAAGAATAAGATAAATCAGAATTAAAACTGAAAAGAAAACAGTCTAAAACGACCTCAATCTACGAGATCTTAAACGTTGCCTTCAAGAAACATTTCTAAAAAGATGGGAAAAATGTGTCAACTATATTTCTGATTCAATTTTGTATAACGTAAGAGTAGTTGTGTTGAAACAATTAAATGCTTTGTTGCGTCTGAGAGGAAAAATCAAGCATAAAATCGAAAAAGGATCTCCTTTCGGTCGTTAAATTTTAAATGCGTAACATATCTTCTTTGGACAAGGGAAGAGAAGTTATTAAAGTAATAGCAATCATGTGTGGGAAGCTTGTAGTCGGGTTAGCGTTGGAACGTTGGAACAGCCTCAAGCACGTGAAAGGAAAGCTATAGAAAAACGGTTGCCCTCCACTCGATCGATGTAAAACCATTAACCAGTGGCTAAAACTCTCTTACATGGCGAGTTACATCGTACGTGACAAAAAAAAGGTTTCTCCGACTACTGTTTCGTAAAAGGCGTGAGGTTTTTTTTCCTTTTTGTATAAAACCTCATTCAAGTTGCGCTATGATGAGTTAATTCTTTTGTGCTCGGCACGCCCGCAGGCTCGGAGGCTCGGAGGCTTCAGAATCCAAGGGGTTCTGGGTACCTTGTTGGTTGAAATTTAAATTCAAAACTCGATTAGATCATCGGCTATCGTCAACAAGCGCTGGTTTGGGGATTCAGATTTCAAAACATCTAATTATTCCACTCCAAACCTTCCACCAAGCGTGTTGGTTGGAAGGAAAGATCAGCAGACCTACCCGGACACGTATCTCGGTCAACCGGAACGTACCAGAAGGCGCACATTGTATCCGGACACCAGGAACAACAACCCCCCGGTTACCCGGTCGATGTCCTTTACTGATGTACGGGCGACGGGGTTTGCCTCTTTTTGCGTTGCATAAACAAATCAAACGACACCGCACGAAAGCGCACGGCCGGCCACACTTGCGCTCGCCGTAATTCGAAGCTTTCCATCCGCCCGGTGAAGATGGAGGTAAGGGGGGTGCAAGGGTGGTGGTGGTGGTGCACATCCTAAGACAGCTGCCACCACCCGTAACAAAGCCAATTGTGCACGGCACAAATTATGCGTTATTTGACTGGGTGAATCGTGAACGCGAGCGCGCACAGTCGATCGTTGCTGTGGTGGATCGGTTGTACAGTTGTTAGTCACAGGAAGTTACGAAGAAACCCCCGGTTGGAGCGTTGGAGGACGGGAAGGAAAAACAAAACGCGAGCTGCAAAACTAAAGAAAGGCACGAACGGGTCGTAAACTGACTATCGGCCATCCGGCCGTCCCAGCCTCTTCATCGGCCGAAGGGCCTTGTGCTCGTTTCCGTTCCAGTGGTGGAAATACGGTTCGCAAGAGGTAGTTGCAAAGATGGCAGGATGCTATCCAACACTTTTGAGGCTGAGCAATCGCATAAGTTCGGCCGGATGGCGAAGATTCGCGCGAGTTACCCACGCCACTTTGGGTGGAGTATTGTTTACATATCCTCACACTATTATTCTAGTGCGAAGTGTGAACGGGAATCACACTAAAGGGCTACCAGCACTGTAAACTTATTTGAACATTTTCGTTTCAAGTGTTGCTTGTTACTGGAGATGCCTCCAATATCCAACACTGGACACTTTAAAGCATTTTAATCTTTTTCCACCTGCACTTTGAACTTACCTTATCGTCACTAACGCTTTTATGGGTACATTAAACAGAATGTTCATTTTTTTCTTGCAAACCTCATCTCACGCCGTTCCTTTCGTGCATCTTCCGAGTGGGCGACTTTTACGACCCCCATCAGTGGGTTCGCTAAACGATGAACCGTACCGGGTGAGGGATGAATCGTTTTTTTTTTCGCTTTTTCAAAATGCATCTTCCACCTCTTGCTAGTGCAATTTCCACACCTGGGTAATACGAGTCGATTGGACCGGGCGGTGTCTTGGAGATGAGCCAGTGCATCTTGGCTGTTGCCTTGTTTTGGTTCCGGTTAATAAAAAGCAACGTTTAAAAGCGTTTATTACATGGTAATGGGGTTCCGGTGTGCATCGTCTGGTAGAGCGCGGTGCAGAATTACTGCTGGCCGTCGGTAAACGAGCCCGTATTCCCGGTGCGTCCCCGTGGCTGGCAAGAACAGTGGGACTATTGTACCTATTCCGGTGCGGTATCTTTAATGAGATTTGCATGCGATCGATACGGAGATGGTTTGAAGATCGACGCCTTACCGAAGACGCAGATACACAACAATAGCTGCGATCAGATAAAGCGCCCGCATCCCATTTCCAATATATTATTGACGAGACATTTTTACAGCTGACAGCTCCTTCCTTTCGAATCATGGCAATGTCTATTCACAACGAGTTATTCGTACGCTAGGGAGCTAGGAGATTAAGGTTGCAATTGAACGCATTTTCTCTAACCCGTAACAGTGGTTAAAACATGTAAAAAATAAGTTTCCGCCGTCGCCCTTCAAACGTGCAGTGTTTGGTGAAGGTGGTCATGTGGAAGGGTTGTAGCTTCCCGTGGCCCCGGGGACGGCTTGTTTATCGTCTTGGGCTGAGTATGGGTTTTCGAAAACAAAGATATGATGTTGCCGCCAGTTGGCAAAAACCCAAAACAACTCTATTAAACATAGGTGCCACTGTATCCCCCCCCCTCCCCCTCCCTTCGTTCCAAACACACTCACACATAGGTCGGACGTCAAGTATCTTCTTTCGGGGGGAGGTTCTTTGCAAGTGTGGAGTTGGTAATGACACTGGGGCGAGTGATTCGTTTGAAGGCAAATGAATGTAAACATCGGACCCTTCGCGGGCACAAGCAAATGGCATGGGAAAAGGGCCCAACTCTCCCTTTTGGAAGATGTTAAAACCTCAAGTCTATTATTCCGATTTGCACAACATCCACCGCTCCTACTAATATTGCCTCGTAAAAATGTTAGCCGCATGTCCAATTACAAGGTTTATTGTGCTGCAACACACCGGCCAGTCAATAAAGAAATTCCTTCACCAGGAAGAGATCACCACGATAACACATGCTTGCAGAACTTCAGTAGCATGCCGCAGGGGCATAGAAAGCCTGGAACTAGTAGGCTAACACCTCCCCTTGTGCTACGTCATCCGCTAGACCCAACAGCAAAACCATCGCGCCACCTCGGTCGCTATGACACTCGCGCTTTTTGCTGTAGAACGCGCCGATCTTCGTGTCAGTACGCGGCAGCCTGTCGATCGTGTAGTGTCCAGCCCCATTCCACAGTTAACCGCGAACCTCGCAAGTGTGTCTTTTTCCCGGGGGGCAGTGTCATTTTTCCCCCTTTTTGAGATACTTGTACGAAAGGAAGTTGCATATTAGTGTTTTGCAAAGGTGCTTTCAAATTGATTTTGTAACCTGTCAGGTGCACGCTTTAGTCACCGAAAATGCCTAAAAGTGAGTTTTTTGTTGAAGATGAAGAGAGGTAGAGTGTTGGAGTGTGTTTAAGTATATGTGTGTGTGTGTGTGCGTGAAAACTAGCTTCTTGAAATGTTCCATAAGCCGATCGAAAAGGTTTAAGCAGACGAACTAGTGTCACAATCACCAGGCTTATATTCAAATAGAGATCCTGAGAGCAAGCAGTTCTAGTGTTGGAAAAGAGGGACAGTTTGACAGTAGATCATGAGCTTCATTTTAAGGGCCCTTCCTTTTGGGCTTTACCGCAAAAGTTCGCAACTGTTTTCCGTCCCTCTGCTTGCGCGAAGGTGATAAATCTTCGCTTAATTTTACGACCCTATCAAAGCGTCCAACCGAGCGATTAGAGTGAACACGGCACGGGTGCCATTGGGAACAACTGTGCAATATATCGAAGTGATTATGAGAGTTATGAGAATACGCCGACGAACGAGTTGTAAATTCCTTACATACACAACCATTGAGATCACTGCAGTGCTTTGTATTCTACAGGATGTAGTTAGGTGGAACTATCTCTCTCTCTCTCTTGCATCTACCCATACCCTCTCGTTATCTATTGCATTCTTCTTTGTGTGCTGCAAACACTATTAATGTGAAAATAGTGATGATTACCAACTTGGGAAGTTGTCAGTAACGAGAATAAAAATAGAGTGTCAGCAGTTATTCTCGTATCCACTAATCATTTACCGTCAACTATCAACATGGTTTTTTCCGTTTTTTTTCTCGTTCTTGGATGCTCTCTCGCCACCTCAACCTTTCAAACAGGTCCGACGACGCGGTGTGCGATGAAGGAGAAGAGCAAAAATGCCGCACGCTCCAGACGGGAGAAGGAGAACGCTGAATTTCTCGAGCTAGCGAAGCTGCTGCCGTTGCCGAGCGCTATCACATCACAGCTCGATAAGGCGTCGATCATCCGGCTGACTACGTCCTACCTGAAGATGCGTGCCGTTTTCCCAGAAGGTAGGTGAATGGAGGAGTGATAATATAGTGACAGGAATACATATACGAACTTTGTTCCACCGTCCCGTGTAGGATTGGGAGATGCGTGGGGTTCACAGCACATCCCGAACAATCCGCGCGATCTCGCTATTAAGGAGCTCGGTTCACATCTGCTCCAGACGCTGGATGGGTTTATCTTTGTCGTTGCACCGGATGGTAAGATTATGTACATCTCGGAGACGGCCTCGGTACATCTCGGGCTCAGCCAGGTGGAGCTGACCGGGAACTCCATCTACGAGTACATACACAACTACGATCAGGACGAGATGACGTCGGTGCTGTCACTGCAGCCGAACATGTTTGTTCCACCGCCAACGGCGGCCGGTTCCGAACCAAGCGGTACCGGGCCGCTGCTATCCTCCACCCCCCACTCGTCCATTGCCGATCCGGGGCCGAACGCATCCGATTCGCCGATCTCCCCATTTGCCAGCCTGCTACATCCAGGCGGTGGTGACTCTCCACCACAAACTTCCATTGCCGCGATTGGTGGCACACTCGGGCAAGCGGTACCGTCTGGTTTATCGCCTAACGATATGCAAACCGCAATGCATCACCAACAGCAGTCGCATCTCGGTGGAACTGGCGATCATTCGCCGCTTGGCACTGGAAGTACACCGTCGTACGGTGCGGGAACGGTTGGGTATGGGATGCAACATCCCCAACAATCCCACCATCACCATAATCATCACCACGGCCATTACCACCATCATCACCACCATCATCATCACAGCTACGGGCAGCATCATCTGTCGCAGACGATTGAGATTGAGCGTACGTTCTTCCTGCGCATGAAGTGTGTGTTGGCGAAGCGTAATGCCGGTCTCACGACCAGTGGCTATAAGGTGAGTATTCTGCACCAAGCTCACCATTTGTGGAGCAAGTCCCCGTGTCGGTAACGTGTCTGTTTCCACCTCACGCAGGTCATACATTGTTCGGGATATCTAAAGGCACGTATCTACCCGGGCGATGCAACGTACGGTGATGGGCATAGTTGCATCCAGAATCTGGGCCTTGTGGCGGTCGGTCACTCACTGCCACCGTCCGCCATTACGGAAATCAAACTCTACCAGAACATGTTCATGTTCCGTGCCAGCATGGACCTGAAGCTGATCTTTCTCGATGCGAAGTAAGTGCCAGCGATGTCCTCAATTCCTCGATGTCCACAAAATAGCGCCCCTGTTCGGCCATTGTTTTAGCGTTCTGATATACCGGTTTTTATGAGTTCCATTCATCGCATTAACAACGCAACCACTTTTCCGCCCGGGGGAAAAACGCTTCGTCGGGTGGTTTGTTTGCTGACGCTGGAAATCCCTGCAACGTGTCAAATCTCGTTTTTCACTCAAGTACCACACCATCCAGACGGCAAACCATCGATTGGACCACTTTCGACTTACGACACCGGGAGCCGAGGGCAAACTGTAGAGGGAAACACTTACGTACTTGTTTTTACTATCGTCAGCGCTCGTTACCGGACGCTTGTTTGTCTTTCGCATTCGCCCCGGACAAGGGTCGTTAGCAGTTAGGGAAAGCGTTGTTGGAAGGATTTTTTCCCTTTTTATTCCCAAAAAAAAAAATCAATCAATTTATAAACTCAATCTGTTCGCGTCTTAGGCCCCTCTCACACGGTTTTTCTTCTCTTCCTGCTCACCCAGGGTGGCCCAGCTTACAGGATACGAGCCACAGGATCTCATCGAGAAAACACTCTACCAGTACGTCCACGCAGCGGACATTCTTCACATGCGTTACTCACATCAAGTTCGTAAGTAAACCAGTCCGACCGACCGTGGTGTAATCGATACATTCGTTTTTGAGTCATTTAGCTGAAGAATTTGTGTGTGTCTTTCTCTCTCGCTGACTCATGGATTTTGTTTTCTTCCTGGTTTTGTTACACAGTGATGTACAAGGGCCAGGTTACAACAAAGTATTATCGGTTCTTAACGAAAGGGGGTGGTTGGGCGTGGGTACAATCGTATGCCACCGTTGTCCACAACACACGCTCGTCGCGCCCACATTGCATTGTCAGCGTCAACTACGTGTTAAGGTAAGAAGCATTAAGGTGACTGACTGGAGACTCTAGGTCCAAGTAACCAGGAGCGACTTTTCAACTCCTTCTTTATCCTTCATGCCTTTTCCAGTGATCAAGAAGCGCAGGATCTGCTGTTGAACGAAGTTCAGCAGCCACAACACGCTGGAACCACACAGCATCAGACTTCGCCGAACGTGAAACCGGAAACGGCCGGAACTGTTGGAGGTGCTGCTAGTGCGAATAAAGAGCGTAGCCTTAGTGAACCAGCGACGGCACTGGCCGCTACGATGACACCGGTGTCCGGGTTAACCTCCGGTGTTCCAGCCCATATGTCACCGATAGGTGGTACGGTGGTTGGTGGGAATACTACTGGACGGCGGAGTAACTCACAATCGTTGCAACCTCCAAATCAGGCTAGTATGTCCTACAACTCCCTGATGCTGGGGAAGGATCTTCAGGATCACCACCATCAGCAGCAGCAACAACAGCAGCAGCAGCAACAGCAGCAACAACATCAGCAACACCAACAACATCAACAACACAGTAGCTTCATTCAGTTGGCAAGTTTAGACGATGATGCCAGTCTGGGCCCTATACCGGGTGCCCCTTCTGCCTGTCTGGTAACGCACCCTGGATCCTCCATGCCTGGACATGACGATTACGAGCTGCAGATGCAGTACAGCTCTGGAGGTACGCATCAGGAGCCGAACACGGCTAGCACCGGGTACTGCATGAACGCTGCACCCACTGGTGGAATGCTTGATGGACACGCAGGAACCCATGGCGGTACGGACGGTAGTGACGCATTTCTGGAGCCGTACTACGATCAATTCTACGGTGGCTATGATTCCCGGCAGGATCCAATCTCGCTGCGTCCGTTTTCGGCGAGTTCCAACAGCTGCAGTAGTTCGGAGGGTGAGGGATCGCTTGCACAACATCATCAGCACCATCACCAGCCGCATCACCAGCCGCAGCAGCAGCAGCAACAGCAACACCATCTCCAACAGCAGCAGCAACAACCTCCACCTAGCTATGGTAGTATGACGACCGCTTCGATGGCTATGTCCGGTGGTGGAACGGGCGTACTGCGACAGCATGTTGGGTCCGGCACAGATCAAAGCTATGGTGATCTTCATCTTGAGAACCACTATGGTCCAACGAATGGACATCAGCAGCAGCAACAGCAGCAACACCACCACCAACAGCATCATCTTGAGCAGCATCCTCACACGAACGGGGGCGTTGCTAATGGGACTTCCACCTTTCTGTACGATGCCTCCCCGGCTACGTTGGACGGTAGTACCAGCTCAGCTTCTCCTTTCGATGGTATCACGCAGCAGCAACCGTTCGAACATCAGCACACGCTGCACCATCTCGGACCGGCCTCACATCAACACCATTTCCGGCAGCATGAACTCCAGCTTGGAGATTCATCGCTGGTTAGCACGTCCGGGATGCTTGGAATGGAATCGCCGGCAAGGAGATCCGTTGGAGAACGGGAAGAACCCACTGGGGATTCTGGTAACGCGAAAGCATCTAAACTACCAACCCATCCCACCGTGTCAACCATCACGAATGGCAATAATAACCCCACCATCGGTAATGGTTGCACCGTGAATGGTAATAATGGAGGCAATCCTACGAATAACTCCAATCCACTGCAAGCGACAAATAATGGCAGTAACCGAACTGGTAACAGCAGTATAATTATTAGTAGCGCCGGCAGTACTGAGGGTAACCATGGTGACAGTAATGGCGGCGGTGTCGTTACTGTCAGCGTTAATCTCAACCATATGCACAATCACAGCAATAACAATACCACCGGCAACAACCATCTACTTACCAGCAATAACAACGACCATAACGGGGCGATTAACAACAACAACAACACGAACAGCAACAACAATAATCTGCATGGCGCGAAAGGATATGGTACGGGTGCGGGCGTGGGTACTACCGACGGCCGGACGGTCGGTATGGAGGGTAAGAAGCCTGCCGCGGTGGCCCGAAATCCGACGAACCGCCAGCAGCAGCATCATTTCGCCGACACGTTCGGTCTGCCACACTACACGAGCGTTATCGTCGAGTCGACATCGACAACGGCGGCAGGATCGAGTACGACGAGCACCACCAACACCAACACCACCAATAACAATAACAACAAGCAGCTGTCATCGAGTGAGTACATCCCGCAGCAGTGCACTTAAAGAAGTGGATGGAAAAGAAACGCACAAACGAAAAAAAAACACGTAAGATTATAATATTGATGATGATGGTGGTGGTGGCGGTAACACACACACACCAAACGAGGGATCAATTTCCATCCGGGCACTTTAATCAATCGGATATTGTGTACCGGTGGTAAGAAAGAGATGTGCCAACAGGGGGAAAAAAAACAACAAACCGATAGCCGGATTATTTGCCCGGGGATGTAATTTATGCGCGAAAACTATACTAACCTTTTTTGTTTTGTTTTTGTCGCACGGCTGGAATGTCGGTACAATCTGGCACCATTTTTGGCAGCAGGGAAATGCGAGGCGCTTACGTACGGGTGCAAAATCATTTAGCACTTTGACGGAAAGCACACATTCGTTAGGATTAGGCGTGGGGTTAGGATTTTAACGCCCGCTAATTAATCGACAGGGCCAGTGTTTCGTGTGTATAGGGGTTTTTTTTCTCTCTCTCTCCTTCTCGCGCGTTTACTTTTAGTTACATTACTATTTAACTTTATTTATTGTATGTCGCATCATTCGCTTTTGCTTTGTATCATACTCTTTTTGTTTTAATCCACCAAACGGAAAGGGGCGCCAACGTTCAGCACCTTTGCATAAGTTTCCATAAGAAGCTTAGTTCTACTTCTTGGATGTCCTCTCAGTTTTTTTCCCCCCTCTCGGGATCCGGGATCCCTTGTATTCATTGCAAAACATTCAATTATTCCAGTCATCTTCTTCATCTTCCCTATCAATTCTTCTCATTTTGCGGTTTTGGAAAACGGAGTACGGAAGTATTGAGCAGGCTGGCCGTCCCTTGGGTGGAGCACACAGCTACAGGATTAGTGAACATCACAGTTAATCAATTCAAATACAATCAATGATACTGCTTGTGTATGTAAACGGTTACTTGCATCGGCATTACACGTGTTTATGTACTATTATTATTAATTACTCTACCAATGGCAAACATCGTTACTATGTGAGGCGTGAGAGTGTGTTTGTTCACACCGCGCTAAATAGTGTGCAGTATACGCATAACCCATTCTGTTGCTGTCACACGGCGCGCACTCATTCCCTACTGCTAGGTTGTCATGTTTGTTTTTTGTTTTGGTAACCTTCGTTAAGAGCACTGCCCATCTGCTGATCTGTCGGAAGATAAAAAATGTGTCGATCGACACCTTTTCATGTGTGGGTGAAACTGGATCCTGTCTGACATTAGAATGTTATTGAGACGAGATCACATGAATTCAACCGATTTGTTTTTATCGTGTTCCAGTTCTTCTTAGCTACATAACTTAGGTGTGTAATATATCAATAACTCGACACCAACTTTCGTTTTCCTTCGTTTCCGTACCTGGCCAGCTGTGCGTCGGGGAATGTATTATAGGCCGCAAGAAATGATTCGGTGTTTGTGGATGCTTTTGTGTTTTTTTTTCGTAACAATGCGTTACACGCACTCACAATTAAGGCGGTTTATCTTCCGTTTGTTTGGCTGCTAGTAGTGGAAGCGACTAATACACCATCCATGTGGCACCGTTGTTTGCACTACCTAGAGATATAAAACGAACGAAAAATGAACGGAATGAGGGTGAGAGATTGTTTTTTTTTCTTTTTTTTTTTCGTGTAAAACCGGCTAGCCTGAAGCAAAACAGCAGTGTACAACGTGTAGCAGCGAAGCGAGATTATCATTAAGGCGTAGGTAGTATAAGTGGATTGGTAACGCCTGAAAGTATGCAATCACTGTTATTAGAATAGAGGTTCAGTATTTAATGTTCCATCAGACGATGTTAATGGTGATTTTGGAAGCGTGTTGCATACCTTCAGGCGTACACAATCAAACCGCACCACCTTACCAAATTACAAATTTTCAGTGTTAAAATATCAGTAAAATTGTTTCGAAATTAACTTCAGTTTTAGCGTTCTAAACGAGAAAAAAAAGGTTTCATTTCCGTCTCATTGTCTTATCTAGCGTTCACCAGCCTATGCACTACCTTCTTCGAACGCGAACGTCTTGAGTTTCCATCAGTGACAAAACGTTCTCGACCATATGTTTGCATACCTTTAGGCGGTTTAAACGTCGGTGAAGATGAAACACTAGTACCTTTCTGATAGTGCCCCATCGTTCTAGAAGTATGACTAACCTTCCTAGCGCTCTGCCTCCTCTGTTACGCACACAAGCGCGAAGTGAGTAGATTCGCTTACGAGATTAGTTTCACTACTCTCGCTGTGACTACAAATACGCGTACTACTCTGTTGTGCTTGTCTGTTTCTGCTACAATTCGGTTCATTACTTTCTCAACATGATTATCTCGTCTGATTCATTTTGTTTGTTTTGTTTGCCTCCACTTATACATAGTGTACGAAACAGAATGACTTCTTCATTAAGTTATATATTATATGTACATACACACCATCGAAATGTTCTTTGTAACATGATTAATTCAGAACCATCTTCCTCCTTCCCTTGAATGTAATTGAACGCACATCTCGATACATATGTTCACCCGGCTCACGGCAGTAGCCTGCCAGGGAACAAGGGTTTGTTCTGAAAACGAACAAAGGGTTCACAGCTATAGATTGTTTCATTTAACGTAATAAAGAAAAAACGCCCACACTGGTATTCCTTCCAATAAGTAGTTTTTGCGGCTCAATTTGTCTCTACTGCAGTTCTGCATTACCGTTTCACTACTGATTGATTTGGCAATCCGGGATCCTACCGTACTAGTGCACTGCAAGTCTCTCTGTGTGAGTGTGCTAGCTACCCCTGCTTTTGCAAATGCGGGCCGTCAATCTTATACCTTATCGCACAGCTGATCGAAATCCTTCGCCAATGGGAGTTTTGTTTCGTTTATTGTAAAGCTTTGTTTTACATGACGTGCCTTTCGATTTCTTTGCCGCATTTCCTTACTGTACCAGTAATTGATCGTTGTGCACTTTCTTTTATCTTATTATTGTTATAATTTCATGTATGTATAAAAAAACACATTTCTTTGCACTATATATATATATATATAAATATACGTTTAGCTAGGCAGAGGCTACAGTTAATGGATAGAAATTATGGTTTTAGAAATAATCACCAAAAAAAAAGTGTAATAAGTTTAAGAGAGAACGAACTATTTTCCATATCTAACCCGGGGCGGGCGTTAAAAAAGTTTTGTAAAAACAGGATAACAAGCATATCCTCAGCAAGTGTTTCGGGCCGTTCTAGTCCTATGAGGTTATGGTTCAGATTGTGCACTGATCGGAGAACGATCCCGCAATGTTACGTTGAGATAAAAGCAATAAAATAAACACATGTACAGCACCCTGTTCCGAACTGGTTTTTTCCTTTATCTACCCACTACACGCTAAATGACAAAAGGGGGAGCAAAAAAGAAAACAATCTTCTGCAGCATTGCAAAGAAAAACACAAAACCTAAAACGTTGAACGTTCGGATGTTGACGCTATCGATTGCGTACACATATGCGCCGCAGCTTTTGCCATAATCCGTGCCACTGGAATGTGTGGTGACGTGTAACCGAAAATAGACAATGCTATTCCTAACGCATGCTTTCCACCGGCCATTGTTGGGTTTAAAAACTGTACAGTGAGGGTGGGGGGTGGTGGGGGTATTAAAGTAAGTAGGTGCAACAATTGGTTTCAGGTTTTGTTTCCAAGATATAAATTATATTCTTCGCTTACTCGCTAGTGAAATGAACCTTCAACAGTGATTATAGTTTGCTGGCAACGTTTGCCATTGATTTTACAAATCATTCTGTTCGGCGACGAAAACGGAATAGGAAGGTAAGAGGTGGAACGTGAGGGAGGGTTTCGGAAAAGGGAAATAGATGGAAAGGGCAATGGGGGATGGAGCAATAATCCATTTGTGGTTTGTGTTGTATACAATATATAATATTTTTTTATAGGAATATAACACGAAATCGATCGATCCTTGGCGACAAAGTCTCCCTCTTTTGCGAAACAAATACAAAAAAAAAGTTAACTCAGGCACGCTACTATCCTACTACCTATACTATCGTGTCGTTTCACATTCGTTTGCTCTATATATATATGTATATGTATATAAATAGCGACAGTACGCTGCATTCCTACAGTCGCGCATCTTACTACACACGTCTTGCAATGTCCTTGTCACCCATTACTGGGCAGAACAGTATAACTTTACACAACCCTTTAAAAAGGAATAGTCAAGACCATTATCACGGAAAGTGACAAACTAACGAGCACACGGAAAAATGGTACGCATTGCAAAAAAAAAAGAAAACCAAAAAAGGTACAGCACAAAACACAAAAGCTAGCAAAAGTGGCCATCTTGCTCACACTACCGTTCACACTAATACACCGTGTGCACATACCCGGCACACCGGTCGCTTCGCCATACTGTCTCTGTCTTCTCGTTCTCAAATCAGCCTTTCGTTTTCGCATCAGTTAATGTATGCATGAACTAGGTTCCAATATAAATAATATAGCAAATACACGCGAGCAAAAGAGAGTGTCTGTGTCTATGTGTGTGTGTTGAACGAGGGATGAACAGAGGGAGCAAAAACAAAAAGGATCTTGCAATACTGCTACTATAATTGTAGTACAACAACCATTCCACCGATTGGATCAATTCTATCATTTCGTTACCGCGCTCCGCTACGCTAAGTAGGATCAACATTCACTCATTCGCACGACGTCCGGACTGGATCGACGCAACCTTGTCCAGCCCGCAGCCGAAACAGTACTATTGTTAAGTGCGTCCGTTACCCTTTCCGTTACGGACCGTCCGTTACACGGTCAACATTAAATGCCAGGGGTTTAAAGATAGTAACGCGGCTCCTTTAAACTCCTTTTACCCGAACATTTTGAAGAAAAAAAAAGATACGAGAACAGGAAAAAAAAACATGCTATACTAAATTATTGATTTGCCTTTTCCTTCCGTTAATCGTTCGCATTTTTTGTTTTAAAGATCTACAATCCGTAACGTCTTTACAAAGACTATAAACAAACAAAAAATATATATTGACGCATTCGCTAACAATTCTGCACAATGTGATGGAAATAGCACTCTCTAAACAATACATTTTGGAGTGTACATAGAGGGAGAGAAAGAGAGAGAGAGAAAGAGAGGGGGGAGGTGGAAAACGTTTATGGTAGAGAAACCATAGCAATCTGCTCGTAATCCTAATAATGCGTATATAATATATCTAATATGTATATATCGTGCACTTTATAATAATAGCGTTAATGTACAGGTAAACTTGACCGTTTTGAAGGGCTTGCTTGACTTGCTTGCGCTGTCCCAGTAGTACGTCGTTAATAGCGTAAAAGTGTACGATCGTTCGTTCTCGTTAGTACCGCGTTCTATCATGAAAAAAACGTATCCTCCCTATTCCCATGTTTGGGCGACTGTGCCGATGTGCCTGTGGTAATAGAATGTTCTCTCCTTCTCTCTGTTCGCTCCACTCACTATTTGGCTGTACACTATTAGGTGAGCAAACGTGCCATGGCATGGGCCATACATATTCTGTGGCCTATCTTTCCTTTTTAAATTGTAAAATTTTTGGCACGCCGTATTGTTCGACGTCCTACACACCCAGGGAATGGGGCAAGGGGCAAGGGGGAGATGTATCTGTGTCTAGGCGGGGTGTACATTGCAGCACCAATCGCTTTCTCTCTTTGTATACTGTCTTAACGTCGTACCGTATCCGGAAATCATGTGCTGCACGGGGTTATTAGGGCTATTTATGGTTTGGTTTTGGCTGCATTGCAGGGTGTTCTGTTTTTTTGCTATTAGTAAACACACCGCCAGATTGCCACCAAACGGGATAAAGGACAAACAGAATTATAGAGTTAATTTTCATGCAAAGCTAGAACACGTGTAAGTGTTCCAACACTAGATGCGTTGAATGCCGTATGGAAGGATAAGGATTCCAATTCCAACCTTTAGGAAAAAAGGCAAGGAAGATTAGCCACCGAAACATACAACGGTAACACTGGAGACCGAGAAACGTAAAAAAATTATAGATTATAAAAATATAAATGCGACGAACCATCATCAAGCGTCCCCCGTGTGACTTGGGGGGGAAAAAGTCGTTGGTCGTTTTGGCGATTTGAAAGATATACGGGAGCATTGGAGGAGATATCGTTTCATAAATGCGATTACCCTAATGAACGTTAAGCGGGCGCGAATGATACCATTGTCCCATTGTTTGCTTGTTTTTTGTTTGTTTTGTTTTGGAATGCAAGACAAGCGTCCGCGCCGAATGAAAAATACTAGTGCGAAATACTTCTATCGGATTTGTCTGATCGCGTCCTCCCCTACCGCTATCGTGATTCGTGTTCGCCCCGGTACTGAACAATGCTAATCCGTGCTACGGCTGGCTGGTTTGGTCCGATCCGGCCGGTACCGAATGTGCAAAAAGCGGTCGCTACCACTACAGGATGTTGGTAGGTTGCTGCTGTGTGGCGTTGCTTTGCCCCCCGAGCGTTGTGTCCGGTGGCGAAAGCCCAGTCCGACCGGTGGCGTTCGCCACCGTATTGCCGCCTTGATGCTGCTGGATGAAGTTGGGCATAAGGCTGCCGGCAGCTGGAGGCCTCTGCTGACCCGGTGCCGGATGACTGTTGGCACCGAAGTCACCGTACCCGGCGAGCGGTAACATGGTGCTGCAGGAATCGTCCCGCCTGTCGCCGGTGTCGTTCAGTGCGGCTGCACTCACCTGATGCTGATTGTTGAAATCCTGTGGCTCCATCGTCAAGCGGGAGCTGAGCAGATTGTAGTACGTTTTGTACCGCTTAAGCTGGACGGTGCGGAGGAAATGCAGGGATAAATTAATACACAACTCCGAAGGTACAAAAAAGGCCCTCGAAAGGACACTTACCTCGTACTGGAGGTAAACCTCCTTTTCCTTGTAGTTCTGGAGCGCCAAACCTTTCGGTGGTGCGGTCGATACCTTGTGCTCATCCAGCAGGCTCATGATTTTATTCACCTGCCGCTCGTGGGACGCCAACTGATCGCGCTGGAAGGAACACAAATGAGAACGCTTCTGTTAGTTACATACTCCGTTGCTACCCTCCGTTGCCTAAACCTACCATCAGCAGACGGCTGTGTGTGCACGGTAGTAATGGACGCTGAAATCGCTTCTGACTGCCGACGCCACCCTCGAGCGGTGGCGCAGAAAAGGACGCACACACAAAGTTGATCGTGTCGATCCACGACTGCAGCTCCTTGGAGTCACTCGTCTGGAACAGAAACTCCGACTGGTCGGCCGTTTGCAGCCGGAACACGTGCTGCTTCTTGGTGTAGTCGCTCGCACGCGTTGCCAGCGCGTGGTGGATCCGGATCGCGTTGTGCACATTGTCCGACATCTGGTTCTTCCGGAAGCCGTGCTCATCTTTGTGCAGGTACAGCACCAGATCGCGCAACGTGCAGAAAAACATCTTCCACGAACGCCGTCCGAACGGGGCTGAAAAGGTGCAAGCAAAGCCGCAGCAAGCTGCATCAATCAATAATCGGACGTTCGGGGATTGGGGGATCCGCACATGCCATCCAACACTGTCTAACTCACTCTTCTTGTTGTTCGTGTCGTAACAGCACTTCCGCATGACGTAACCCTTTTTGTACTCTACCGCAGCGAACATGGCGGGCGCTTCCAGGAACGGATTTGGCCCGACCGGTGGACCCTGCAGACTGCCACCGGTCGAACCACCGTCACCGGATCCACCATTCAAACCACCAGGGCCTCCAACGCCACCGAGTCCATTACCATTGCCACCATTGCCGTTCCCATCGTTGTTACGGTTGCCCGTTTTTGGATCCATATCGTCATCCCTGGAGGAACGGGAGTGCATAAAAACAAAAGCGTTCAAACTCACCGAAAAGCGAACATCAAAGAAAGCATTTCCACTTACAACGCCCACTCGAGTTGTTTGTCCTTGATGGAATAATACAATTGTTTCAGCACACCCTTGGGGAAGTTTTCGCCATCGTTCAGGTCACTCAGATTGTCGATAAACTCTGCGCACGTCATTTTCGACCCGATGTTCTGCCCGTGCAGGTCCGTATTTAGTAGCATTATAGCACACGTCAGTGTATGCACAGCATCTGTTAACGTAGACGTACCAAATAAGATAGTTTCAGTATTGGGAGAAAGTCCTCAAGCACTCCGCCAGCTATTTCTCCGTACCTTGTGAGTTGAACGAACGTGGATTGCAATCGAGGTACCGCTTGGAGAAATGTACCAGCACACGCTCACGTTCCTGCGTTTCTCCGGTCAGCGAAAACTGCTTCAAAAACATCCGGAGCGCCTTGTCCAGTGAGAGACATTCAAAGAAAAAGAACTTCAAGTACTCCTCGGCGACGGCCCGGCTGAAATCGTTGCTAAGAAGGAGAAAAAAAAATTGTTTGGTTAAGTTTTGCGTACCAACAGGTACCTCGGTTGGGACGTACTTTTTGCAGAGTTGCCGCGACACATCACTCTTCTTGAAGCCTTCCAGATAGTAGAGCCGTTTGGCTAGCCGCTCAGCCGATGGTAGATCGACACCCTTCGGGGAGTAGTGGAACGAGTGTAACGAGTCAACGTCACTCCCATCGTCGGAAACGGGCGGTGATGATTCACGCGTAACGCTACCCCCGTACGTCGTGTTGTCTGCATAGCCCGGTAGCAGGTTGGCGGCACTGTTCGGCTGCAGCATGCCGTCCTCCACCATCGAGTCGAAACTTTCCAGCTCGGACCGTTCGGCTTCCTTCAGCAGCGCCAGACACCGGGCACCGTCGTAATCTTCCTCCAGCTCTGCCACGCCACCATCCCCCGACTTCACCTCTATTACGAGCTTGTGATCGCGCTCGGAGTGACTCATCGGCAGATCGCACCGGTGCGTATTTTCCGATATCAGAATGGTGGAGTCGGAATCACTCGGATCGCTAATCGCCATCGCCATGAGGTCCTTCGTGCTGAGCAGATCGTGCTCATCCTGGTAGTCCGGGCTGGAGATGTTTGATACCGCTTCCGACACGCTATGGTCGCGGCCGCCACCACCGTAACCGGACTGGCTCGGTGGATGCTGTCCACTGGAGGAGTGTTGCTGTTGCAGCTGTTGATGATGATGATGAACTTGCTGCTGTTGTTGTTGCTGCTGCTGCTGCTGTTGTTGGTGATGATAATGATGATTTTGTTGCTGTTGCTGCATGTGCTGCTGATATTGGCTGCCACTACCCGGTGCACCGTGTCCGCCCGGAAGGTTGTTGGCGATCGAGGAACTAGCCGTACCGGCACCACCAGCATGCGAGTGTTCACGGGACCCGCCAGAGGAAGACATGACTGAGCTCGAAACGGAGGTAGGTGAGGCGGGGCTGTCACTCGCGGAACGTTGCGGTGAGGAGCTGACCGAGCTGGAGAAGGACTGTGGCGATACCACGTTGGCACCGGGTTCGGCAGCATTGCTAACCACATGCTCTCCGCCGGTACTGCCGGCTGTCTTTGGAGCCGATTGCGCGTTGTACGACCAGAGAAACCGCTCTCGTTCCGGTATCTGTCAGGTGTATGAAACGATGTGTGAACATAGCATTAACCTCTACTTAATTGTAGTAAGCAATGAAATGGTTGCAGGTGCTCCAGGCCCTGATAAGATCCTATTGAATTGTTCTAAATAATTGCTCCTGAACTGCCTTCCTCTGTTCATTTATATATCCCTTCCCGTAACCTTCGTCTTCGTGATCCTCCTTTAGCTGTAGAAACTCGACGCACTCTGTATTGTTTTAATGATCCTCTGCTTTCTGTTTCAGATGGTTTAACCATTTCTGTGATCAATTCAATTATTACTCCTCCTTAGCTTCTCGATTTAAACGTTATTTCTTGTCCCTTTTCTTTACTCCAGCCTTGAGTCTTAAGAACGTCTTTGTTAGTTAATTTATTATAATTGTTAACTGTTAATAGTTTAAGCCAACTAATAATAAAAAAACAAGAAGCACTCTGCAGTGAATGTAAAGTGTGACAAAACTTACCGCATACTCTTGCGAATCGTGACGTGTGTCGAGCAGTGTGTTCAGCGAACTGTTCACATCCTCGTCGATATCGATCGATACAACCGCCCCAATGCCACCGTCCCGTTGCGTCTGCTGCAGATGGTCCTCCGAGCGGCTGGTACGGAAGCCAGCGGCATCACACTTCCGTATCATGCCACTGTTCGGTCCCGAGCCGGAGCTCATGTTTGTGTTAGCCGTCAGCTCGCCACTACTCGTATCACCTCCCACGCTTCCACCGATCGTTGCATGATCTGGTCCCGCACCGCCGCCGTACCGGAACATCTGATGATGGTGATGCCCACCAACGCCACCATATTCCGGGCTGGTTGGCATCGAGTTAATGCTCATCTCGTTGTTGTTTCGGTGCTGCTGATCATGACCGGCATTCCCAGCGGAGAGTAGATGGTCACCACCACCTCCACCACCACCACTAGCGCTACCGACACCGTACGTCGTAGGGGATGTTGGCACCGAGTAACTAACCTCGCTCGGATCGCCCTTCGATCGCGATCCAACATTATGGCGCTGCGATTGCTGCTGCCTGGTTGCTTCACTGTTCGCTAGCAGCTGCATACCACCGCTCGGAACACCCGTCGAACTATCACAGTCTTTCGGCCAGGCAACGCTACCACCACCACCATCACTATGGTTGGTGTCCGCCTTTGCGTTGCTGTATGCGTTTTGGTTTCCACTGTTACCACCCTCGGCGGTATCATCTCTTCTTCCTGCGCGTTCACCACGCTCCTCGTTATTGCTACGGTTTGACACCGTATCGCCCTTTTCGCAGTTCGTACCGATGGATCCGTACGACCCACTGCCCGGTAGTAGATTGTTGTTACCGTTCGCACCGTGGCTGTCCGTGTTGCCACCGTGCGGTTTCTTTTTACTTACTGGACCACCGTCACCGTTGCCACAATGGCCCATTACGTTATTGTCGCTTGCCGGGCCATCCGTCGGTGAGAGCGGGGAAGCCGGCGAGGGTGGTTGCGTTGGATCGTTGTTTGCGTTGTCCTCCATCAGGCAGCTGCTGCTGTTACTGTTATCCTCCGAGCGGCTGGTCGATGAGGAAAGCGTATCGTAGTTGACCAGTGGTGCTTTCATTCGCTTACGTGTCTACAAATGAAAGGTAAACCGTGCTATTCTCGTTTCGTACACGCTAACAAACCCCACCATTCGTTCCCAACATACCTCGGGTACGTTGTAGCGCGTCTCGAACTGAGACTCGCCGGTCATCACGAAGCGAGTAACGAGCAGGTCTGGCCGTGCCGTCGGTATCTGTGACGGCCGTGGCGGTTTCCTACCACGCGACGGTGACTGTGGTGCACTCCAGTTATTTTGTGCAATGGCCTGCGGTATACGGGACGGACGGCAGGCAGATTCCGACAGGCACTCGCGCACGGCGTGCGGATTGCCATTCCCCGGTGTCCGCCCGCCTGCCTGTGTAGTGGGTGAGTTGATGTTCAGTACCGAGTCGAGCGACAGCAACTTGGAACGTTTCGGTTGTGCTAGGCGCGATACAGGCTGCGATGGGGAACCGTTCGTATTGTCGCTACTTACCTTGCAGGACTGTGACTCTATCGAATCGTCACTCATTGCGAGCTGTTCGTGTTGATACTGTTCGCGTAAGTATTTTTTGATCCAAGGATCTGCGTGGAACAGAAACAAGGCATTTAGTCGCGTCTGCTACGTACGAGTGTTAACTTGTTTGATTAAAACTTAATTACAAAATGAATCACATTGAAATACCTCTTTTTAAACGCAACATTATGGGTTCCGTTGCATTACCCAAACACTTCAGCACTGAAACAGTGGATGGAAAGAATTTCAACCATTAGAAGTATGTTTCAAAAGATTTCTTTACAACAAATCAATAAAGTAATAGTACCATCTCGCGGAGAATACTGTTGCGCATCCGTTTCGTTAATTTTAAGGAAAACGTCTCCGACTTCTACCTAAAAATGGAAAGACAGCACTTATTAGACATGGGAGCACGATTTTGGTGTTTGATTGTATAATTTGCTGGTGTACGCTGGAAGCTTTAAAAAGCTATTACCTGGAAGTGCTTCAATTAAAATTTTCGATTAAGCCATCCGTTTACTTCGGTTAAATCTCATCACGAAAGAAACCGACCCTTGCGAGGACTTCGTTAGTACTAGTTGTGTGGTAAAAGTAAAGAGTCTTGAGTAGACTTTTATAGAGACTTTGTAGCAAAAGTACGGGAAGGGAGAAACGTTTACTTATTTGGTTCTGCCTGTAAGCAGTAGATAAAGTTTTGACATTTGTATCTGACATCTTTCCGAAAGACGCCGGTCTTCAAACGGCATGACTGGGGATCTAATAAGTCTAGTTAATCCATTCTATGGCCGGCATGATCGAATAGGTCTTTCAGCCAAACAAGAAGCAGATCTGACATCTTTCACATGACAGGAGCGATATCGAATCCCATCTAGACCGATCTCACGTACGGAGAATACTTCCCCGTGACTAGAGTCTGTGAATACCAGACATTTCTGGAAGTTTTAGTACCACATAAGAGATTTGTGGACTAATAATGCTTACACTTCTTCCCAAAACCGAAAAAAAGATTAATTTTGGTACATGTCTGAGATGGGACATTTGTAACGAGGACACTACTCTGTGTCCGACCTTCCAATGGAGGTTGTTTGTTGCGGAACGATCTCACAATGCTCACCTTTCCACAGAGAGCGGCCGGTGAATCTTGCCGTATCTCTACGATCACATGATCGAGAACATCGGTGGCACGCACCACAAAACCGAGCCGCGTGTCATCCTTCTTGCGCCGCAGCTCAACCGTATACTCTTCCGGGCCCTGCGACGGAGGCGACTGCAGCTGAAGCTGCTGATGGTGCAGTACCCGTTCGGGTGAAGTGGATTTGATCATGTCATACACGGTACGCTTCACGTGCGGATCTGTACGGTCAAAATAGTGCGGGAGAAAAAAGACCACAGAAAAATATCGAAAACTGCAAGACAGTAACGATCAAGAACCGGCGCGTAACGTCATACCTTTCCGGAGCTGCAGCGTCATTGGGTTCGGTGAAACCCGTACACATTTTACCACTGGAAATAGAAAGACGCGTGTAAAGACGATGGAAAAACAAGCGGAGCAAAAAATAAAACATATGTTGCCGGATGGCGGTGAAACGATGGAAGGCGAACTGTCGTGCAGTTAGAGAAAGTTATGGATAGTATCAGACATAGGAGAGGTAAAAGCAGTAGCATGTGTGTTGCAAAGTAATACCATCTTTGGTAGCCAATCCAGTGACGTCTACGCCGTTGATTTTCAACACGATATCGCCTATCTCCACCTAGAATGAGAATGTACGAATTGAGGTGCACAGTTAGTAAGCGCTAGCGAGATGGTTACTTGCTGCAGTTTCCTACCTTTGCACACATGTCAGCGGGCGTGTTGTCGATTATCTTGTATATGACATGTTCGCCGATATCAATCTGCCGGAGCTGAAAGCCGAACGTGGTACCATCTTTGCTCATCCGCAGCACGGCCGTCACTTCCTCAGCCATAATGGCCGCCCGGGGGATACGGTCATCCGTATCGGGGTAGCACCTTGCTCTTAGCTACCTTCTTCTCCTCTCCCTGCCTGCCGGAACCTCGGTCAGACGTTCCACTTCCGGCGATACCGAGCTCGCAATGTTTTGTCAGGTGTTCAATGTTCCCACCACTCCCGGTACCGTCCGCTACACTAGCCGCTTACTGTTTTTATCGCTCCCAGCGCACAACTACGAATTCCAGAGCAGTTGAAAATTTTTGGTCATCACAATTCCGTCGAGGCTTACTGACGTGCCTTCAGCAGTATGTTCGTGTGTGTGTGTGTGTGTACGTTGTTCCACAGCGAGCCACACGGCACAGATGGGCACTGACACACTCCGCACGCCAGTGACAGCACGATCGAGGGGTCTACAGAAGGAAAAAAAAACTATACCCTCGTACGCGCAATAGAGACAGCTACACCACAAGTGCAGCGATTTTTCTTCGACCTTTTCCAATTTCTTTCCGAGTTTGGGTTGGTTTTCGCTGTATGATGATGCTACCGTTGTTGTCGTTGTTGTGGCTGCTGCTGTTGCTACTGGACCCGTATTGTTTTCATACGGTACTTGTGGTTTAGTGCTGCCCGCTACAGCTGCCACTCCCTCCCAGACAGCAAAACTAACACCCGGCTGATTGAGTTGAAGCGCAAGGGATGATTGATTTTAGACCGTTTGATAGAGCAATAGGGTGAGGTGACGACGCACGACACTTGCAGTGGGGACCCACCCGTACCGTACCCTGCCGTCCAACGGAACCGGATCCAACACTTGGCGGACACCCGTTTTTGGCCCGGTACGTGCGCACCGTGCGATGGGGTGCGTATGTGTGTGTGTGTGTGGGGGGGTTGAGGGGACCCACCGTTTTATTTTATTTAATTTCCGAAAGGCGTTTTCTCTTTCGCTCGCACACTTGCCCACGGACGTCTGCACCTCTGTGCGAGCTACTGATTCACGCACGCAGGCCACGAACTCGGTTCACGAGCAGTACGGTTCCGGTGCCGGAGGATGCTATCGGGGGCATGCTGCACTTCCCGCACCAGCACGTTGGCAAGCTGGGCAAGCTACGGTTCCGTGCACGACACTAACCTCACACTTTTTCCCTTTGCTTCCTGCAACGATTCGACAGCTTCACGCGTACGCTTTTTTTTCGGCGTTGACAGTTGGCGAGCCAGCGATGATTGGGATGTGCCACCCGTTTCTGTATGTGTGCGCGTGTGTACGCGCGTGTGTGTGTGTGGCTGTGTTTGTGTGCGGTTGTAATGTGTAGCCGCAGCAGGCCGATTTTGCCCAATTGATCGTTCGGTTGCCTCGGTACGGTTGATTGATGGCGTGTGGGAGTTGCACCGACTGCTTCTTCCCGTTCTTGCACTACTTTTTTATCCGCCCACACTCCTTCCTCCCCCCGCTACGTTCGACGGGGCACTGAACTAACACTTTACCGATTGCCGAGGGTGTCGCACCTGGCCACAATTTCAAGCGCGTTTCGGGCTACACTACTGGCTGGAAGCTGCACGGCGTCCGCTCGGTACGGCTCAGTTCATCGGCGGACACTTCCTGAAAAGGTGCACCAAATGGTCCACACTACGCCACACGGGCACGCACGACACACACATGCACGCACGCGGCTACAACGCACACCTTTGCCCGGACAACGCACTTACTCGCTTCACGGTAAATTCAACTTAACTTTCTCTCGACCGTGTGCGCCCGTGCTCTGGTGGGCTTGCTGTGTAGCTGTCAAGAGGTTCCGAGTTGCGTGTGTGTGCTTTCTGCGTGGTGTCTCTTTTACGCAAGCGCTCGCACATGCAGGCTGGAACCGTGCCTGCTCGCTCTGGCCGACTGGGCGAGTACTTGAGTACCGCTGCGCTTGCAAGCGTACATGTGTAGGTTAAACGTTTTGTCTGAGGCAGTGGTCAAACAGAGAAAAACCTACATCCTGCTTCCGAAACTCGGAAAATTTGCTCCAAAAACGGTACATGAGTAGAGAAAATTGCGTTAAAAATGATAAAGTATGCTTGAAGAACTTGCGAAACTAACAAGGTCTACAGAGAAGGTGATGGAAATGCTTTATGTTGGTTGTGCTTCATACATAATACATAGAACATCGCCTAATGCTTATGGTTCGCGCACAACAAACACCGTACCATATGGTCGACTGGCATCGGTGCTGGCATGGGCAAAAGCTACCTTTCTACAGTTTTAATGAAGAGTAAGAAAATGGCTAAATGATGCAAGAGTATTGGTAAGTACTCTTATTCGAAATTAAACATATTTTCCGGCCGCGTACATTGTTGTTTGGAAATAAATACGCGTAAGCTTTTGAAAACCGTTTACAGTGCAATGTCCAATGCTTCAAAAGCCATTTCGAAACCGCGAGCATCCTGTTTTGCACAGACAGATAATTTAATTAGTTCGTAAATAGCATTTAATATGAGATAAGCAGCATGAATGCGCTCCAAAGAGAGAGATTTTTTTAATTTAATTGGTTTACAACAAATAACAAGCTTTCAATAGAAAAAAAAAACACGTGACACCACATCTAACCGGTTTTTGAAATCACCCATCGGTTTGTATTTATTTGTAGTTATTAGCCTTCGGTTGTTTTTCGCCTTTTTAAATATAGCATTCAAAATAAATTCTCCTAATAAATTCTGGTTTGCATCCTCTTCCGCAAGGTAAATCGATATAGATTATTAATAATATAATAAAGGTTGATCAGCAGCAGTAGCAGCAGCAGTAAAAACCAGTCTCGAAGGGAAACGTTAGACGTTATTTGTTTCATCTTGCTTTGTTGTTGTTGCTTCATTTAAATTCTCTTGTTTTAAAGTTTTTTTCTTGTCCTCTTTTTTGATTATCCTCACAAACCGCACAAACACACATGTTACACACATCTAACGCTTCTTGTACCAACGCATTCCTTTTCCCGCGCCACGTGTTTGCTTGCAGCCGGGGAGGGTAGAGGTTCGCTTCCGTTTCCTTTAACCTGCACTCGATCACCAATTGTAACATAGCTATTCTATATATTAATTATCGTTTCGTTTACTGATTAAAAAAAGGCACCTAACCAAGACACCGCATATACGCACCGTACAGGGAAGGTGTTATAAAGGAAACGGAAAAGCAATGGCAGTTGGAAATTACCGAACATGCCCGTTACCATTGTTTTTCTTTCCCAAATGGCACGTTCCCCGTGTAGGTATGTGGCGCACAAAACGTTTCGGGGGATGGGTTTTAGTAGCACCGTAGCAGTTTGGCATTGTTAGGAAGTTTGGAATGTGAAGAAATGCAATCGTAATAGGGAAGAGCGGTATGTTGATGTGCAACATATTGCTGGCGTTTGCACCGTGGTAAGGATCGGCCCAACACGCGCGATACAAGTGAACGAAGATGTGGTTTCAATAGTCAATTGAAAAAAAAAAGTATATAGTGATTACTAGAGCTAGCACTTCAAGGGAGAGTGTGAAAAAAGCCTCTCGCCTGAGAGGCTGGAAGAAGGTTCCGGTGCACGCATTACCCGGAAGCACCACTACTGGGTAATAATGATAGTAATAATATTAATAATACTCCATTCGCGTAGTAAAAGTTTGTTAATACTGGTGGAATGGAATCAAGGAATAAAGGATACTGATTAAGGATACATCAAGGTAGCGTCAAATCATCGCATCCCGCTTTTCCGGCCAACCGGGCAAGTGTGTTGGTCCATCCGTTGAACATTTGAATTTAGCTAAAAACGACGCACCCGGGGGTTATTACATTCGCCCTACTACTTCCTCGGGCTCAGTCGGCTGTACGGTTTACCGCCGTGCTGTTCCCACTCGCGATTAAACTCGTGCTCCAGAATTTCGGCACCTCGCTTCCGTGTCAGGGCCGTTTCCTCCAGGCTCAGCTCGCACATCTGCATATCGTCCTTGCCAGCCACGAGCAGTATCGGCGGCTTGTCCGTGTGTAGCTCCATCTGGCGGGCAACGTACTGCCCGTCGAAGTGGGCGAACCACCAGCTACGTTTGCTGTCGTCCGCGTTCGCTGCCGTTGCCACTTCCGGGCCGCCATTGTTCGGTCGCACAAACGGTATGCGGAAGTAACGATGGACACTGCCGGTCGGAACGATCTCCTGCTTCGGCGTCAGCCTTGGAGGGCCGGAACGTGCCGCTACGGAAAGGATAGGGTCATTTAATTGAAGTACGAAGCCACACGCAGCACAACGAAGAATGCTTACCCGCCTCCATTACACTGCGCGGCGCTCGCTCGTTCTCATCCATCGTCGTGCGCTTCCGGTTCTTTGCCTTCCAGGCGTGGTACACCTTCAGCCGGCGGTGGAACTCATGCCGACACGCCTCCAGCAGCTCAATGTCACAGCTAGTGTTGATCGCATCCCGCAGCTCCGAGTACTTCCACTTCGATAGATCGTGCTTTTGCTTCTCAACCAGCTGCTGTTGTGCACGGATTGCTTCCGACCTAGCATGTGGACGGGAACGGATCGCAAAATAAAATATTATTAAACACGAAACACGCGGAATATTATTTCATTAGCAGTCATGTCATGTGCGCATCGCCTTTGCCAACTCATGATGAGGGTATGAAAATGTATATATAAATGGGGAAGAAGTTTTTTTTATTGCAAGAGGCAAAGGTGACGCGCATGGCGAATAAATTAGTGTGTTCATTTTAATGGAGCTGTATAAACGGTGGAAAGAGATAGAGAAACAAAAACTTGTGTCACACAAAATACACACGATCTTTCTTGATTTACGTTTGTACAGGGAGAGTTTTTTTTACACAAAACACTTTGCAACGATGAGAGAGAAACGCATAAGTGTTTCCATCCCGTGCCATTACCAAAATGAAATTTAAATCCTGCTGCAACGACAACACATGAACTGATCGTTGCTAATTTGTTCAAAACTCGATACTATAGTAATAAAAAATAAGACGGTAAAATAACACAAAAATACCAAAAAAAGATAAAAGAGAAAAATATAATAATACAAAACAAAAATGAAATGTATTGAAAAAAAAACAAAACAAGGGAGGAAGAAAGGAAGGATTGTTTCGTTTGCTGTTTTCCTTATTGTAGTTGATTGTGTTGGATAGGAGAGTTCGGGTGTGTGTGTGTGTATGTTTTTGGTGTGTGTAATGTAGTATTTTACAATGTACCTTATCAATCGGTTTGCGTTGCCCAATGGCGTGACCTCTGGCGTACCGCTGGAGAATGGGTTGTAAAAATGCATTGAAACAAACATAGTTAAAAAAGAAATTCGTGATCCGTGTGGTAGTGGTGGTGTTTGGACGTGGAAAGAAGGGAAAAGGGATGAGACTAATGGTGTTGATTGACGGAAAGTTGAGCGTTTTAAATAGACGACCAGAGCCAGACCAACGTTACGTTCAAGACATTATTTACTACACAGGTGAGGAGTCTTTTACTTAGCGACTTTTTGTAAGTGTGGTTGTTAAGCTTTTCTTTTATGAGAGAGAGAGATCAATTGCAATTCTGACATTTTAGCAGAGATAGCTTAAACGTTTTAATGACTCTCAGTAATGGTGAGAAACCTATCGTCTCTATAGGCTGATGATTAGAAGAACTTTCAACTCTTTCAACGAAGTGTGTTATGTTTCTACAAATAGAGCGTCCTAAAGATTTTTACGGCAGGGGAAAAGGTTGCGAGTGTGAGTAAAGGAAAGATTATCCTTGCGTGGTGTTATGCTAAAGACTTGGTATAAATAAGGAAAGGGATTTTGATCACGTACGACGTTTGGAATAAAACATATACACATAAACAAGAGCTCCAAGCATATTGGGAGTTGGTTGAATCGCCAGAAGTTAATTCTACAATTACTAACACCGTCACCGGAGTTAGAAGATTAATAATATCGAAGGAACCTGTTACTACACAAGGTTAATCAACGCGAAGTACCCATCACCGATGAAATGTAAACAAATACAACGCTAGCTAGCGAAATATACAAGCAGTAAGGGAAATGCCACGACGCCGTCACCGTAACAGAGAAGCACCGATGTTAGAAGCGAGTATAGAGCGGACCAGACAGGGACAACAGTTGGAATGAAAAAGATGTTGCACGCCTAGTGGATGTTAGTGCTTAACTAAACACACACACACACAGGACACACAGATGACGAACGAGCGTTGCTGTGCCATACGGTTGTTGCATACTTTCTCAACGCGGGCGGACTGTCCTCGACCTGTCCGTTTGATTCCTGTGCCAGACGGAGGGCAAGCTCGTGATCGCGACGCTCCTGTTCCAGCTGCTGCCGATACTGTATGTCCTCCTGCGCTTCCTTTTCCAGTTGTGCCTGAGTAGGTGTTAGAACAGAGTACCGATTAGCGTATGAAGCGTACATGGGCGCGTCAGGATGTTTGTCGCGCTCCTCCCGGTCGAGCAGTGACCTGAGTTCTTTGGCCGCCGTACTTAGGGCTAGTGCGGATGACAGTACCTGTAGGGCAAGGGCAGCTTTCCGATCTTCGCCCTCCTGGCGGAGCCGTTTCGCTTCTTCCTCCTTGCGGCGTGCCTCCATTTCCGTTTTCCTGGTTGGAACACGAACAACAGAAAGGATATTTAATTGCCCAAGCAACGCATTTAGGGAGATACTCACATCTTTCTGTTTTCTTCCTCCTCCTTGAGGCGACGCACTTCCTCCTCCTTGGCACGGCGCTCTGCCTCGAGCGCGAGCTTGATCTTGTTCAGCCGCTCTTGCTCTTCGGCATTACGCTGCTCCTGGAGACGCGCATTGATCAGCTTCATGTTGGTGTCCATGCTGTGCATAATTTCCGCATACTGCTGATCAATCGCGGCGGCACCGATGGTCGGATTGCTCCGTATCTTGGCGATCGCAGCCATCAGCAATGCCTGCAGCTCCCGTATGTTGGACTGCATCTTCTCACGGTCCATCTTCAGCTGCTCGGCAATTGCGTGCATCTTGCGCAGATTGTTCTCCACCGCCTTTATCTTGATGATGCCACGGTAGCGTGGTTGATGCTGCTTCCGCACCAGATAGCCACGGACGGCCTTCTGCAGCTGTACGACCGATTTGTTACGGTAGATGATGCGGTTTTTCACTAGACGATGGGTGGAAGGAAAGAAAACAATCAACGAATGCGAAAAACCAACCGTTCGGACACTCTGGAACGAAGAAACTAAAGCACAACGGAAAAATAAGGAAATATATGTATGGACGGGTGGCCTACGTTTGATGACGCATATCGCAGCGAATGCCGATTTGATCCAACGCGACCGGATCAGCCACTTCTTCACCTTCGCCACGATTGCCTTCAGATTCTCCGGATCCGAGCGCATGATGCGATCGAACTCGACGAACTTGCCCGGCCGGAAGAACACCTTCGTGATACCGAACTTGAACTCGTTCGAGTTTAGCTTCAGTGACATCAGCATCGCCTCGCAGAAGGTGCGCGGTGGCAATCGGGCCAACTCCGGCGGCAGGTAGCTCTTGTACATGTTGTACAGCTCGTTGAACGGTACGCGCGACGGATAGCCGTACTCCATCAGCTCCAGCACCGAGTTCGTGCCGGAGTACTTCAGCTGTGCCAGCGCCAGACTACCTTCGAACTCGTGGTCGATCATACGGCTGTTCGGTTTGATACAGCGTATAAAGTTGGTACCGTTGTTACGCAGCTTCTCCAACAGTTCGCTCAGCTGCGACCGAAACTTCGAACCGACCGAGATGAAGGAAAGTTTGCCAACGTTCATCAGCGATTTGCCGGTACCGCCACCGCTGAACAATGCGTTCAACAGTGCATTCTCCGACTCCTGCACCAATCCCTCCAGCGACGCATGGAGCGCATCGTTGTTCTTCTCGATGAATTGGTTCTACAGAAAAAAAAACAACAGATAAGAGGAGCTCTGCAATCAGTGTGAGTTTTGTGTGCAAAGCTTACCGTATTGTAGCACACAGCACCGGCAAAATGGCGAACCAAAAATCCTTCATCGTCACGCAGCGAACGATGCGCCTTGAGTCGGGATGCCCTCGGGAACGATAGCCGATAGTGTCCGTTCCACGCCGAATGTACTTCGTTCGTAAAATGTGCGTACGACGGCCTCGGCAGCTTCGATTCCTCATCCAGCAACGTAAAGATACCGTTCGATTTCGACTCAATCAGCTCTAAACAGGGTGTGTGTGTTTGTTTATAAGAAAAAAAGAGTTTTGTTTGGTTTGCCGTCGATACCCGAGATCACGGTTCTGTTCCACTCACCGATTATGTCCTGATTGTCGGTGTACTTAATTTCCGGGACGTTCAAGCCTTCGCGCGCATACAGCACCTGTTCCGCCGCGAGGATGTTATCGTCGAAAAACTTTTGCAACTTTTCATTGCAGTAGTTGATGCAGAACTGCTCGAACGAGTTGACCGTGAAGTATTCTGTGGAAGTTAATAGGTGGAGTGAGTAACGAAGGATCGATTGCTGTTATTGTTTGAGGCCATTACCGAATCCAGCGATATCGAGCACACCGATGTAGTAGCTAGAGGCCTGGAATGGAATGTTCTGGTTGATCAGTGCAACGATATGATCGAACAGCTTCGAGTAGAGGGCTTTGGCGAGGGCATCGCGCGCATTGTTCGCTTCGTACACCTTCAGCATCACCATGATGACCGTGCCCTTGATACCGCCACCCTTGCTCTTCATGACGCGCGACATCAGTGCCTGGCGCAGCTCGGACGGATCCACCCCGATCAACCGTGCCGTTACGTTGAGTGACGTTTGCGAATCGTGCGTTATCCGACAGCCACCGTTCGAATCTTCCGGATTCTCCTCGAACCGGATGTTACCGAGATGGAGTACCGCCGCCACGAGCGAGTAGATTTGCGTCCGCTCCGGCTCACCCAAACCCAACCGACCGAGCGCTTCATCCAGCTGCCGGAAGTCTTCGTAATCGTCCAGTATCGGATCCTTCAGCGGGCCTTTCGTGGTGTGGACGCGTGACTTATACCCCGCCGGTATGCGCGATTCCGTGTTCGGGTGCGTAAAGTACTGCGTGCAGCCGCACAGATACCGGTAATCGTCCGGTTTCGTCAGCGCAAGCTTTTCTCGCAGTGCCGGCGGTGCACCAGCGCACAGCAGATAGAACACGTGATAGTTCCGCTCGTCCGGGCTCTGGGTGCAGATGCGGCTCTTCTCCAGCAGGTAGTGCGAGATGTGACCGCCGACCACCTGGCACCGTTTGTCGTAGTGCACCTCGATGAACTTCCCGAACCGGGAGCTGTTGTTGTTACGTGTCGTCTTCGCATTACCGAACGCCTCCAGAATTGGGTTCGCATCCAGTATCTTTTGCTCGATCGGACCGGCCGCCGCAACAGAATCGCACAGGAACTTGAGCAGATACTTAGTGCTTTCTGTCTTGCCCGCACCGGACTCGCCCGACACGATGATCGACTGGGACATCTTCAGCACGCGCATGTCACGTATTGCCTTATCAGCTGGAACGATAAAGAGGTCCAAAATAGTGGCGGTCGTTCATAGGAGGAGATAGTGTGTGAGGGAGTATTTTACCGATTGCGTATACGTGCGGCGGAAGTTCACCGATCGATTTACCGCTGTACCGTTTTAGCGTTGTCTTCGAGTAAAGATCCGGTATTTCCTTGTACGGGTTGACGGCGATCAGGATGTTTGCTACATAGGTCTGCAGATTCAGAAGGAAACGTGAGCGGAACTCTACACATCAAAAGGCAGGTTGATAAAGCCCTTACATAAATCTTGTCTTTGTAGTAGCGGTTCCTAATGTTATCCAGCAGCGTCGCCTCGTTCAGAAACATCAGCTCGCAGTTGTCATCGTTGTCCGAGGGCCGTTCGCAGGAGGGAAAAATGTCCTCCGGGATGCAGGAACGCTTCGGCAGCTTCGCATCCACCGGCTGTATCTCATACTCGGACGCACCGATCTCGACGATGCGCCCCTGTATGTAGCCATCCTGTATGTCGCGTGCCCACACCAGCTGCGAGTCCAGCATCACTATCCGACGCGGAACCAGGAACAGGAAAGAAAGAAAGTTAGCAAAGTCAATCAAATCGCTGGAGCACACGAATGTCCCCCGTCGGTCATACTTACTTAGGCCGGTCCGTGGTACAGAGTTGGCCTTTTAGCTCGGGAGTGTGAGTGGTCAATAATGGAAACCGTACGAGCTGCAGTCGTGAACGAGCGACCCCACAACCATCCGGAACCGCATTGGAGCATGCAGGAAAAAGAGAAATCACAAACCGATTTGAAATTAAAACTTGAAAACGAGGGGAAAACTGGAACGTGGAGTTTTCACCTCCACCCGGGTTGCCTTTCTATCTTTCTCCCCCCTTCTTCCGCCATCCAATGTTTGTTCGGTTGCGGAAGTGAAATGAATAAAAACACGTTTACCAAACCGGTGGCTTCGGACCACAACAAAACCGACACACACACACATACGGAAGCATTCGCTTTTAAGGGAAAAAGGCACACTTTTCCGATATTCGTTATGGTTCCTTTCCCTTTCCAACTCTTCACCCCGTACGATCGTGTACCACCTGCTGCTAGCTCTCTTTCTTTCTCTCCCAGCTTGCTTTATATATTTTCCCACTCGTACGAGTGGGCGCTAGCGATCTTCACTCTCCTAACTCCAAAGCTATTATCACAAGCCGCAACCTCATCGAACAATGACGGCAACACACACACACACACACTGTATGCATATGTACAAGGGGTTGCGCTTAACAGAAGCACAATGCAACCGCCAGAGGAAAGAAGCACAGATAAAACGGTGGAGAAACTTTTCTCCATCACGTTTGATGATGATGATCAAGATATGCGGTGAATCATGGTCGAAATGAAATGGTGGCGGCTTTTTATGCTCTGCCTGCAATGTACGAAAATTGCCGTAGCAGTACAAACGACCATCTCACCTTTTGGACCGTAGACCGTGGGGAGGGAGGAGGAGTGGTAAGGGTTTTGCCTAACCTGATTAGGGCATAATGCAACACCCAAACATACAGCAACGAAAGACTCTTTTTACCGGTTTACCTCACAATTAGCCCTGCCAACTTTTAGAGTTGCACACACACACACACACACATACGGTTAGCATAATGATGTTGGAAGAAAGCTCCGTTTGTTGGTGTCTGTTTGGGGACGCGGGGTCTTAATTCGGCTAAAGTTTGAATTGATGCCCCCCCCACTCACGGGCACTCATTTTGACCATTTGACAGCCAAATTTGGTAAACCCAGGAGACAAAT